>JAPWDM010000006.1:32753073-33345749 GCA_035578155.1 Brachynemurus nebulosus
TTATATTATATATATTATGGGGTTATATCATATATTATGGGGTTATATTATATAATATAACCCCATAACCCATATAACAAATAATATAAATCAACTTATACAAAAATGGATGGATGAAATTTAATTACATCAGACGCCAACAGAGGATAGATTGAAAAACTGCAGGAATCTTTAAATGGGTAATTCCTCACGAATTGATACATTTAAAATTAATATGGTAACAAAACATTTCACAAAAGTGACAAGTGAAATGTTTTATTAATATTGATACGTCACAAAAACATAACAAAAGAGTCATGATTGTGACATTTCATTAAAACAACGTTAATACGTCACAAAAACATAACATAAGAGTACTGTTGTGACGTTTTGTTCAAAGTAGCACACTGTGACGTTTTATCAAAGCAACCTTGATACATCATCTAAACGTAACATTGCAGTCACAAATGTGATATTTTATTACAGTCACAATGGCATGTAACTGTTACGTAACATACAGGTAACAAATAAGTATATAACATAAAACTCTAATTTTATATAATTGTTATGTCACCCATAAGTCAAAAAAGTTACGGAACTTGTTATTTCCTTGTTACATCACATTTACATTCTATGTTCACTGGGTAGTGGTGTTGACGGAACTAAGTATGTTTCTATTCAGCGTAAAGAGTAATCAAAAGAGTGTGGGAGTAATTTTTACTTACAGTAAATTAATCGATTTATTGCTTTACCGCACTTATTGACAGTAGAAATCCGTAGAAATAGTAGTCTACTGTGGCGAACACTTAATTTGAGCTTTAAAATTATCTCCGAGACGAATATTATAGTGATAGTGTTTCTCTACAGATAGGAATCAATAAAACTGAAAATATATAAATTCGATTTTAGTAGTGCTTTTAGCTAAGTCGAACGATCATCGTAGCCAAGCAGATGCATAGCGTGGAAGCTTAAAATAAGTATTTGAAGGAATTTTGAATAAAATGAGGTTGTTGAAATCGAGATACAAAACGGTACTTATAGGGTCATATTTTCAAAATAGATACACAGAAGAACGTGAACTAAAAATAGTAAAATAATATAAGATACATTTAACCTGAAAGATGAAAAGAATAATAAAATAGGTGAAATCCATTCTCTATTTGATAACTGTACAACGGCGGTATTAACAGTAATCTTTGAACCATGTTACGCTGGCACAATATAATATGTATTTTCAATGTATGCTGTTTTACAAGGATTATTGGTATAAATACATTTTAATTATAATATACAGTAAAAGCTCCCTAATGTTGACAAGTATGTCCAGGACCATTCTCTAGTCTTGACATTCCCACTATTTACTACTCCTATACGCATTGAATGCGCAACATACACAGTATAAGTCTAAAAAAAAGAGATAGGTAGAGAAGGAAACCAAACTTACGTTTATGTACTAATAATGTAATATAACCTGTTCATATACTTAACCTAAAAATTATTTAATATCATAGAAAAACTGTTTCATAATGTCGAATTCTTTAAATAATTTAAAGTTATAAGAATTAATTTATTTAAAGTGTAAAATTACTTTTGTTTAGATAACATTAAATTTAAGTTACTATGCAATTGTGCTTTTCATATAAGAAGTATATACGTATTTATTTGCAACACGTGCTAGATGTACTTACACAAACAAAATAATTTTCTATTAGATATGTTAAAAGATTTTTAACTAGGAATGCCAAAAAAAACAAATAATAATAATAAACTGATTTACTAATATGCATTTATTACACACATACCGTCAAACGAGGCTATTTGAAAACGGTGGGGCTATTTGGAACGAAAGTTAATGCGTCTTTAATAGGGGATGTTCTTTAAGAGTTTAAATATTTTTTAAAACTCTTCTTTAAGAGTTTAAATCTTTTTTTTTGTTCCAAATAGCCCCACCGTTTTCAAATAGCTCCGTTTGACGGTACATTTATCACTGAATAATTTATGAAGGTTATTTATCTATATTGGTAATTATTACATAATTTTCTTTTTCGTAAAGTTGAATCACAGATATTTTGAATTATAAGAAATTGTAATTTGATTATTCGGTATTATTTATCTTATTTTCCAATATTTGTAAAGGTTTTTTTTTGCATTAAGAAAAAAAAATATTTTTCTGTATGTTTATTAAATCACATCAAATACCATTGTAAGGTTATTATATCGTAATATGCTGGTGTACATAGTTGCTTACGGAAGAATCATGGTGGGAGAAAATATTGTCAAGAGTAGAGAAATTATCCAGTCAAGATTAGAGAGACAGCAAGTTTATGGAGCGCAAATTTAGGGAGCTTCTACTGTATACCAGTGCAGTATGGCGCCAGGTGACTTTCCCGATTCAGTCATGCTATAAGTTTCTAAATGTTTAACTATCCAAATAATCGAATTAAAAACTTTGTAATTCGTTAAAACTAACACAAATTTATTACTATGACGCTATGGTTATATAATTTTTAAATATTTCTTGATAATGTTAACACGTTGACGGTCATAACCTACTATGACGAAGCTGCCAACTGGTGCACTATTTTGACAATTAATACACTTTATATTTATTAATTAATACACTTTATAATTAATACACGTTATTTCGCAGTTTCGTTAGGTTTCACTTGATGCCGTAGTGCGTCCATGATCGTCAACGTGTTACAATAGAACATACCCACTGCTTCTGCGGTAATTCGATAATTCAATTCGTTAATAAAAAATACCCCTGTCGCAGCATTCTGCATAACATAGCGAATTTCCGTTTATAAAAGTTAGTTTATTCCTAGAAACTAGTTGACATACAACAATAGTTTAAAGACCTTTTTTATGTGATTTTTTCTCCTCTTTCCAATGGTGAAATTCGCTAAAAGGTAGCAGAAATAAAATTTCAGAGAAAAGACTACAAGTTTTTGTTCTGTGTTATATTAAAATTAGTCTTTAATTTATTAATAATATGATTAAGTATTTTGTAATTTGTTAATACTTTAGATATAAAGTAAGGTATAAGACAAAATACCCCTGTCGCAGCATCTGCATAACATAGCGAATTTCCAAATTTTGGGCACTGGCGGATCTCATCTAAGAACTGTACCTATTTAAAATAGTTTAGCTTTCTAAGAGTAAAAGATTTTTTAAAATCGGCTGGGTAATTAGTTTTGATATTTTTGGGACCCAAGAATCCGAACGGACTTTGTGCAGCATAGTTGTATCCATCTAAAATAATTTAGTTCTCTAACAGTGAAAAAATTTTCAAAATCGGTCGGTTAGTTTATTTTTTACAATAATGGGAACAGTAAACCCTGGCGGAAATCATACAACATAACCTTTATTCATTTAAAATAATTTTAGTAAAAAGTTTATCCTAACAGTAAAAAACGGGTCCTAGGGATCTCATATAACTTATGGTAGTCCGTAAGGTTCTTGTGGACATCATTTAATTACTTAATGAATTCAAATACTTTAACTTACTAACGGTGAAAAAATTTTCAAAATTTTTGACATTCGCTAAAAAAATCATTGAAAAATATTTGATATGTTTTGATCAATTAATGGTCAACATCAGCAAATAAAAGTTACTCAAATCGAAGAAAAGAATGAGTTATTTGTCCGTAGAAATTAAAATACAAATTCTGAAAACGAGCAAAGAAATATTGAAAAAACTAGATCGGCAAAACATTCTGACAAATAACACTACCCAACTAATACTCGCCAATTTGAATGAAACTTAACATACTTATTAAACAGCGAAAAATATTAAATACGTGTTTTTTTTTATTTCGGCTAAATACGCTTTTTAGGGGTAGAAAACACCATTCAACCTCTGTAGATGAAAACAGTTATAGCTAAATATTTTTGAAACGACATATTTTCTGAAAAAAGGGCTGAGTGCCAAATTTGTAGAATTTAAAGCGATGCACTTGATAGTGACCCTGAAATCGATTTTCAAGGTCAGTTGAAAATGATTAGCCATTGCCGAACTTTGACCATATCCTGTACCTATAAGCAGTAATTTCATGTATTGACTCAATCTATCTTCAAAATTGATTTGTTGCGTTATTTTTCTAAAATAAAAAAAATAAAAACCTGACGAAATGAAAAAATAGGCGCAAATTTATAGAAAAAATTAGAAGAAAACATTTTTGTAAGTAATTTTAGAAGTAAAGTTAAGAAAAGATTTAATATCACTCCAATTGTAAGTTAAACATTAACTTTATGTTATATTAGAAATTTTCAAAATTTTTTAAAATTTTTATTGCTACTCTATAGTTATCATATTAGGAATTCAATTGAACATATGATTAACTATTATTTTTCCGATTGCGATTGAGCAAGTATTTTTCAAAATTACTTCTTGATCACTTATTTTCTATCTTGCATGTGAAATTCGTTCGAATATACTTTGAACCATTTAGGGATGAAAAGTAAACTACTCCTTTTGAAAAATATTAAATGATTTTCAAATGACTTTGGAAATTGACCTCAAGGTCATCTTCAAAGTCATCATCAAGTGCATCACTTTGAACTCTATAACTTTGGTCCTAAGCACTTTTTTCAGAAAATATATCGTACCATAATCCACTTCTATGTTGATTCCTGGTCTCTTTTCCTGCGTTTCTAATATTTATGTCAATAAAAAATGTGCTACCGTAGACAAGGATGAATAGGTACGCATTCAGACTTCACACCGTATTTTTTGTATTTATTTTATGAGTACCTAATCTTTAATATATTAAAAATTTACGCGAAGATGGTCACTTTATCAGCAGTATCCAAAAAAATTTAAAAATATCGGTGGTTTTTGAAAAATTAACAAAAATCGTATAATTTCTTCTCTATGAAAAATTGGGGTCAAAAGAGACGAGAAAAGAGTAAATGGGGACAACCCGTAGGGTCGACCAAAATTGAAATTCTAATATAAAATAATTTCGAACTTTTTGTATTTATACATTAAAAAAAGAAATAATAGGTACTTGATGATTTTCTGTAAAAATAAACGTAGAATCTAAAATAAAGTTTATATACCTCTGTTGTTTACCCCTAAGTTTATATTCCTCCTATTCTTATTTTAGTTCAAAAAATAATTTTTCAAAAGACTAAGACATAATAATTAATAACAGTGAGATTCTACGTCCATTTTCAGACTTTTGTCTAATACAGACGTTACCTAGAATTTTTTTTATCTACAAAAACATCAGTCTACAGAATTTAATTTATTAGTTAGGAAAATAATTCAAATATGTCTCACTAACAATAAATGTCTTAAATGAGTTTAAAAAATCAAAACGATACTGTTTATTAAATTGCGTAAAAGCTAGTAAATGCAATAACAGATATGATGAATTTATAAGGATTTTCTTGTACTACAAAATCTTAAAAATATGGAACGCGTACTTTTTTGTCGTTAATTGTGTTTTATTTTTTTGCACAAAATTTTAAAAATACTTTATTTTCTTAAGAAAGGGAGGCAACTTTAGTCACAGATATGCCTATGAAAAGTTTTTGGTAATCCGGGAAAAACGAAAACACTTTTTAAAATTTTTTTATTGTTAAAATCGAAATGTTCTTTTAAAGAGGGTTAAAATTACCATATTTTGACACAATCACTCCCTAACTAACGAGCCTTACTTAATATTAGAAAATTGAGAAAAAACACGTCAATTAGATTTTTTTACACAGATTTTATTTGTTATATAATTCAAAAGGATATTTTAAAAATGTGTATGAATGGCTTTCATTAAATAAATTTCAATATATTTTCCATTTATTTTAACAGTGGAATGTCCTTATTAGTGGCTATACTTTCGGCTTGGAGCGAATTAGACGAAGATTTTCTTCTAAAACCAAATTTAATAATTAATTAAAGAAATAAAAAAAAATTTGTGGATTTCCTACCGTTCAAATATAATCTTTATTGTATGTAAAAATGTTATTACATTTTTTCAAAAAACTGTAAGTAAACTGTAAAATTTTCTTTACAAATATGTTAAAATAGAGAAATGTTTCCTTTTTAATTTATTTTTAACTCTTTTTAAATGATTCACTTTAAAATTTTTTAATATTTCTTAATCGAAATTTCATAAAAGAATGTGTCAAAATTTAAAAAAATTTTTCTTTGTTAAAAAAAAAAATTGAATGTGCAAAATTATTTAATATTAGAATACTCTGATTATACAATTCTAATCATAACTGTATTGTCAATTGGATAGAAAATTACGTAAAAATATTATTGTTTGAATATGATTTAACGTAATTTTTATACGATTGAGCAAACTCTTATTAATTTTAGGAAGGTGTAAATATAATCTAAATTCTGATCATATCACATAAAAAGCTGCGCCGTGTTTTTTTATCTAAAAAAAAATGGAACAGAGATACATTATAAAAACATTTAACTGACAGAGAAATAGAATATAGCCGAATCGTTAAATTGGATTAAAAAAATCATGACACGCTACTTATAAAGCGGTTTTTTTCGAATTTAGCTCGCAAAAAATGAGACAGAAAAAAAAAGAATGCGAGTGCGAGTGAAATGGAGAACGACATATTTCCTAGTTTTTCTCGAAAAGTAAATAATTTAGAGCAACGGTATAAAAACATTTTTGATGCATTTTACCTTTTACTATGGCTTGGTGTAAAAAAAAATTTGAAAAATTGCTTAATTCTGGCAAAAAACTCATTTTGTTGACAAAAAACGCCCGGAAAACCTACTTCTGGGCATCCGACATGTCTGGCTAACGAACTCATCCAACGATTTGGAAAATCGAATTCGCACACAAAATTTCATAAGCATTAAACGTTTCGTTCGAGAGTTATCGCGCGGATACATATATATATATATATATATATATATATATATATATATATATATATATATATATATATATATATATATATATATATATATATATATAAATTTTAGTGAATATCATTTTCGTATTCTAGGGACCTCAAAACATATTTCTGATATGGTCCCGGGCTTAGGTTGCACCATGACACCTGGCGTAAAAGCTGAATTTCCAGTTTTGGAAATTCGCTAAAAAGGTAAAAACTAAGGATTTTAATCTATTCTCTGTAAAAATTAATTTTTTTGATTAATATACCTATATAGTTCTTATTTAATTTTACAATATTTCAAGAAGTTTCGAAAAATTTTTAAAGCAAAATATTTGTAGTTTAGATATTATTAGTTATATATCTAGGAAATATAAATAAGAACTTTAAATGCATTTTTCTCGAAACTACATTTTTTTAGATAATATAGACACCACTATAAAAGGCCTAATTTTTATACGATATTTACATAAATAGCTATAAAATCGAAAATATTTTGAATCTGTCTTTGAAATTTTTACACTGCAGAGCATTCTCAGGATGTTCTAAAATAAATATACAAAATATTTATAAAATAAAATGAAGATCACAGGCACTACTCTTGAGAGCAATGAAAATTTGAACGAAATTGGAAGATGATTTTTACGTACAAACAAAGTTATTTTATAGTTTCGAAAATTTTTGATAATTTTGTATTTTTGTCATACCGAGCGTTCCAAATTGTTTGAGTCGTCAAGGTCATTCAATGTATAATTTTAACAATTTTGCCGCTTATGTTATAGGAAGTACAAAATTATCGTCCAATGGCGGTGCATTAAAAAAAAGAGTAGGTACTTCAATAATAAATAACTTGATTAATTTAAGAAATTTTTTTCTTCATACATTTTTTGTTCACAATTCACAAAAATGACTCAAAATGTTGGCCTCCCACTTTCATACACTTGGCCATTCTTTTTTCATATTTTCAAAGACAGTCTAAAAATTCGTCTATCCAGAGGCGTAGCCAACATAACTGGCGCTCGGTGCGTGACACTTTATTTACGCCCCCTTAACTTCTAAAATTTTAAAAATTTTAGGTAGTGGAAGGGTGTATTTAAAATTTCGGATTAAATTTTTCCCTAAAAGTTGCCTTAACGACCTTTTTTGCCAGTGATTTGTTTGTATATTTCTATATTTGAAGTCATAACCTGGAAGTAATTTCATAATTTTCCTACATTTTCACGTAGCGAAATTCTAATGACAAACACAACAAAAAATTTTAAATTAATAGCGTCCTAGTTTTATTAGCTTTTGGCGCCCCTCTCAAAGTGGTGCCCGGGTCTATCCAATTCTATTTCAAAGTCGAGAAATTGAATGTTAAATTACCGTAGTGTAACGTCGTAGTCGTACTCCTATATATTTTCAGCAGTTTCTGTTGCACTTTTGAAATATGTTTTCAATAGAAAGCGATCCTCCTCTTCTTTAAAAACCATGCTACAATAAAAGCAAACGTAAATTTACTTATTAATTTGAATGTTTAATTTATAATTATTATTTTTAAAATAATACATAAAACATTAAACATTGGTGAGAATAACACCAGTGTTATTTCAATAATTTCTAATATAGCTGACTTTTTCACAATTACAAAACAATTTTTCATATTTTAATAAAATATTATTATTTTAATACCAAATAGCTTACCTAAGGATAATAAGAATTAACATGAACGAAAGCAGTACTCAACAAAAATCGATTTAATAAATGAACGCTTCAGAAAAATACAAAAAAATGATACACTTTAACAGATGGCTGAACAAAACAAAAATGCATTTATCTATAAAGTAGGAAGCGATTTCTGTATGTTGTTATAGTAATATATTCCACTGTGCAGTACGTTTCGTTTAAAAATCAATATATGTTAGTTTTAACAGCAATTTGTGACCTCGAGCGACTCAATCTTTTTGGAACGCCCGTTATAAATAATATTATTCTTTACATGTTGTCCAAATAGAGAATTTTTAGAATTCTTCATTTTAAACAACTTTTCCAAATTTATTTTTAACAAAAAAGTTAATAACTTAAAATATGTGTAATAAAGTTTAAATTCGTTGAATGATTTATTATTTGAATACATCTACGACCAACAAAATATGCATGTAAAAGTTTACCATGTTCCCGATTTCTTTGCAAATGTTGTCTTTTAAATTTGCATATTATTAAAAGTGTTCTGCGCGTAGTTTTCATTTCAAGATTGTTTAATTATAAATTTTAATTTGGTATCGAATTATTATAATCAGTAAAATTTTTTTTTGTGTGGTCTCGTTAACATGACACGCATCAAATTATAAATGATTAATAAATTATTTGTTTGATGTCTGACATTCAAAAGGTATAATTAAAGAAAAAAAGAACTGAACAGTAAAAAGCAATAAAAAATAATTAAAAATTTAAAGAAGTAACCTTCATAATCAAAGCGCTCTGTAGGTAGATACAATTAAAATCCCCTGAAGGTTTAGCTCTGTATTTATTGCTTTATATATTTGTATAGTCCAATAATAGTGTACTGTTTGGAATCATATCCCTTGGGTACAAAATACACAGAATCAATATAATAATGGTAATTGAATTTTTCTAATGAATGGTGGGAGTGCTGAACAATATTTGTATTTGTATATATGTAGGTGTTTGATGTAAAATGTGAAAGTATTTAGAAACAGGTTATAAATTTAATAAAAAAATTTGAGAATATTTTTTAAGATCATTGATTAACAATATACTTCCAAAGACAGTGGCGTAGCAAGCGGGTGGTAGGGATGGCCCTTGCCAGGGGCGCCGGAGCAGAGGGGACGCCGCCGCGATGGTTTCGCTTAATCGTCAAAGTATACACGTCATCTGATTTTGATACTAAGAACATTGAAAAAATTACTTGAAAACAGACTGAGATAAAATTACAATTAACATAAATATGGCTACACTGGCTAGTCTTAAACTAGGCTATAAGTTGAAAGTAAAAAGATATCTAGCATTTCTATAAGTCTGGGAAACAAAACAAGATGTCGTTTTCGCGTGATTTTGTAAAGTTCGATAAATCGTGCCCAGAAGCCCAGGTAGCTATATAGTTTGAGCAAAAGATGAGAAGTGACATCGTATGATGTGATTGTGGGTAAAGGGTGGATTTTTGAAGTTATTAAGTTACTGAACCCTCCCCCTCTTTTTATCAAACAGGGGGCGCTACTTTCAAGTCTGGTCAGGGGCGCGAGTCACCACAGCTACGCCACTGTCCAAAGATAGTTCATTTTCTAAAATTTTACCATAGAAATTTTCGGCCATGGACTGTAATTTAAATATCACACCGTACTTAATATCAAACAGTTGCCCTTTGAAAAGTTTGGTTTTGTAATTTTCAGCACCAAATTATGGATTTAATTTTTTTAAATTGAGAGCACATATCGAGCGTAACCGACAAATATCAAATTTTACAGGAGAAGGATTTAGAATAATTATTTTGGTAGTTATTTTTTGCATTCTCTTACATTTTTGACAACAACAGAATTTGTTGGAATATACGTAGGTATAGATTATATTATATTTGGAAAATTCAGCTAAGTATTTATCAATATTAATACTCGTATAGATAGACACATATAAAGATTGTTACGTTTTTAAGTGAATAAGAAGAAACAGAAAGAGAAACTGGGAAATCGTTAAGGGATATCTATCGACGAAAATCAATTAAGTAAATACTTAATTAAAATTTTACCTAAATTGAACTACATAGAAGAGATGAAAGGAAATATACTTGATAGCAAATAATGAAACTGTTTTTGGAAAAAGAATTAAAGGTTTTTACATTATACTAAAAAAAGGATGGTTTTTCTCGGATAATTTTTGAACAACTAACACTTTTCTAATGAAGGATGGGAGTGTTGAAACAGTGTTTGTATTTGTATATATAGGTGAGTATTTGATGTGAAATGTTAAAATACTTAGAATACAGAATATACATGGCCAGACCTAGCCTAAGTAGCGCCCGGGGCAGGGTAAAAAAATCGCGCCCCTGTAAAAAATAAATATTTTTTTTTCTCTTCACTTAAACAAGTGACGAGCAAAAAAAAAACGTCACATACCTAATTTTGGCGCCCTCTTAAACCACTTTTTGGCGGTGCTGCTCTTAAACCACGTGCGCCGGCTGCTCCCCCTAGTCCCGGCCCTGAGAACATACATTTTAATAAAATTTTGCAGGTTAATAAAAAAATAGTGCAACAAAAAGGAATGTGCTAGTTTAGTATTCATATAGGGTTTTGTGTAATTTTTTTTCTAAGTACATGTAGGATGTAACTTGAGATACATAAAAAAATTTTAAAATCTTATAAATAATGTCCGGTTAACGGGATTTGAAAGAGATGCGTAAGAAGCGATGATTAAACAGTATACAAATAAAGTAAGCATGTTATAATAGAGCAAAGTTTGCTGAAATTTTCTTTTTCATTGAATTAACATCATCGTTAAAATTTTTAATTTTTAATTGCCCAAGTTAATGAAATTTATATTATGGTAGTTAGATATGGAGGGGTCAGTGTAAAAGTGAACCAAGTCGATAAATTTTATTTTTTTCACAATGCCTTTTTCGTTAAATTTCTTAAACTTTAAACGCATTTTTAGAAAATAAAATTTTTATGGACTTGGTTCACTTTTACACTGACCCCTTCATATAAAACATTAACATAATTTTTTTTTTTTAAATTTAGTATGATAAATCCTTTCATGTTGGACGGGATGAGATTTCCTGGAAATTGATTCTTTAAAGAGGTAAAAATTGTTCAGTTTAGAAACGCGAAATTTTGCATAGGCGTTTCTTATGGTAGCATAAGTGAGCACTAAGAAGGAATTTTTGGAAATTTATTCCTTAAGCGGGTAAAATAGAGGGTGAAAATTTATAGAGAAAACCACTGCGTCTATAAACATGAAATTTAGCACAGAGGCTCTTTACATAACGTAGCTGAGCATTAAACAATTTCCTTGTTTTGTAAATTTGCTTCTTAAATGCGTAAAGTAAGGTATCAAAATTTTTATAGAGAACTGTTGAGTTAAGAAACGGGTTTAATGTTTCATTTACATGTTCGTTCGTTTGTGACCCACAGACCTTTTTTGTTGGTGTCTCCTTTAGGTACCTACAGACTTATTTAAGTGAAAACCCAGCGGTTGCGTTTCAACAAAGTCTACCCAATACTTGAGGCATCGGGAGACTGATTTTTTTTGGTTGTATTATTTTGAAATTTTCATTAAAATTTGCTGTTATTTATGTATTTTTGCACAGATAAAAGATTCATACAAAAACAAAACAAGTATTATCATTTGTTAAAAACGCGTTCCCCATAAAATTTTTTACACAATACTTACCTACTCGGTGGAACTATTAATTACATTTACCTGACATAAAATTTGAACAGTGAATTATTTTCGAATGAACAAAATCAATATATCACTCTATAATATGTTGATTAATGGTCTTTTACTACAAAATAACACTCTGTATTGGCAAGCAAGAGAGAATGTACCAGTGGCATGCCGTTGATGAAAGCAAGGGAAGCATTGTTTCCTTTTAAAAAATAATATTTTTTCCTTAATTTTATTCAGTTACATTAAATTAATAATATTGTTCAAATATTTGATAAAAACAAACAATCAACACAATTTATGTTGTCGTTGTCAAATATTTTTGTATGTATGCATTTATGAACAAAGTAACGGACAATATTGGAAGCAAACGTTTCAGCAAATCTTGCTACTATACATAAACAGTATCAGCCATACTATCGTTCTCTCATTTATTCATTGTTTTTCTTTATCTGTACCATTAGGGAATATGGAAGCAATTTAGAAATTAAATCCACGTACAAACATAATATACCTCTTTCAATTCATAAATCTAAATGTATATGTCCATAAGGATGTTAAATAAAATTTTAGAAACTTTTAACTGTTTAACAATAAATGTATAGTGCATATTTAAGGGGGATCACTAGTGTGACATTTTGAAAAAATTGGAAAATTTTTTTGCATGTTTCGATAGTCTATACCTATAAAAATAACATACTAAAATTTCAAGTGCATATCTTAAATAGTCTTTGAGTTACAGCCATCTGAAGAGCGGATTCTGATTTTCATTGTTAATTTTGAGGTATTGAGAAATGTATGAAGGTTGATAGTTCGGGAGTTTCTGGACGTGGCTGCCAGTCACATGTTGTGGAGCAGTTAGGCAAAATAAAAGGTAAGATAAACTACATTTTTCAAATTTGCTGCAGTTATAACTCAAAGACAAATCATCCGATCGATTTGATTCTTATTGCAGCTTCTTTTATGTATGTTTCTTCGTGCCATGAACCTCCAGTTTTCCGATCGAATAAAAAATGTAATTTTTGCAGGCCAAAGATCATCAAAATTTCGCGCAAAATTTGAAACTTTTTTTTAAAAACTCCGCCATTTTGTTAAATTTCAACTTTTTTTTCTGATTGAGGTTCACGTCACGGGCAGTACACTCTAGTTTAATAGGCTTTTTTGTTTTTTTGATTTCAGGCACTGTGAAAGTCGCTATCACTGCAGCAGTGGGGGGACTTTTATTTTGGAGCCTTGAAGAGAGATCGCGAATAATTCACTGAATTTTCAATTTTTTTGTCCAAAAATTTTACCATGTGTTTATCGTATATCAACGAATATATCCTTAAAATATTAAAACATTTAATACAGTAGTTTTCTTTAAAAAAATTCCCAAAAATCACCTTTTTTTCAGGCGGTCACATTAATGGTCCTCCTTAATGTTGATCTATTATTTGTTAATGGAAGTTAAAAATATTTAGAAATTAAAGTCAAGTTAGTTCTAATGTCAATAGAGTGTCCCTAAAAATTAATGAATTACAGTTAATAAGTGATTATGTAAGCTGAATCGTTAGCGAACCTGACCTGTTAGCGTCTTTTACTTATTTAAAGCTCATTTTTTGTATTTGATACCTCCTTCCTGTTTTGTCCTTTTTCAACAATGAATAAATCTGTTTTATAATAAAATTATAACATTTTATTTTTGGAAATTATCCAATGGCGGCAATTTTAATACGGTAAGAACAATTTCATCTGACACATTTCTGTCTAATACGGGGTTATCTAGTCACTTTTTTACAGAAGTTACTCCAAATTTTTCGGAAAATTTAAAAAAAATTTGCCTCCTCTGTCCAAAATCTCACCGCACGCTACTGGAATCTACCTCTTACTGTATAACGTATCTAATGGGTACTGTATTATAAACTGTACCCGATTACATACAATTTGTATGTACAACATACGAACAAATCATTTAAATTGGTCCGAACTTTGCGTAGTAGATTTATTGTTTCGATATGTAATATATTTTATTAATAATGGGGTGGCTAAAAACATTAAAATATCGGGTTGATAAAAAGAAATAATTCTCCGTTTAGTGAATGAGAGAAGAAATTCTGAGTAGTTACGTCAGCCTCACCTCGTCCCTTGTGCTTTCTATTCTTCACGTTACGTACGATAACGGTTTCAAACTATAGAAGTATAGAACATAAAAGTTCTATTAATTCTGTATAAGCCTTTGGACTAAAGTAAACTTTTCATCATTGCCGTTTTGTTGGTTGTGTTCGTTTTGGAAATTTTGTATTTGACAATAGTCAATAAATTTTCCCGTTAACGGCGACAACATTAAATCAATATAAAGTGTATTCTGAAAATACCCCTGTCGCAGCATCCTGCATAACATAGCGAATTTCCATTTACAAAAGTACGTCTTTTTCGGAAACTAGTTGATATAGAATAATTGTAAATAAAAAAAAAACCTTTATATATATAAGATTTGGCCTTTATATATATATAACCTTTATATATAAACCGGTTTTTTGGACATTTTTCGTGAAAAAAATTTGGCGGAAAGAGGCGGAAAAATCACATAAAAAAGGTTAGGTTTACAATTATTCTATATCAACTAGTTTCCGAGAAAAACGTACTTTTTTAAATAGAAATTCGCTGTGTTATGCAGGATGCTGTGACAAGGGTATTTTATTTTTTGAAGTGGTATTTACTCCTTGAGGTCGCTCAAAAAAATCCGATGGTGGGTCCAGAATTGTCCAATTCTTACTACTGACTTTTTTCTTATTTTCTCAAAAACTAGCTAACCTAGAAAAATAGTTCAAAAACCTTTTTGATGTGATTTTTCTCCGTCTTTGCAATGGTGTAAAAAAATGTGGCAAAAACTTTTAAATTATAGCAAATTTTGGCAAAAAACTAATCTTTTGCAAGAACAAAAACCATGCTCCTGGCATCCGACGTGTCTGGCTGAAGAACTCATCCAAGATTTTTGGATTTCCAACGTTCTCACCAAATTTCGTAAACCTAGGATATTTCGTTCGAGAGTTATCGTGCTGATACATAAATACATAATATATATATATATATATATATATATATATATATATATACATACATACCTATATATATATATATATATATATATATATATATATATATATATATATATATATATATATATATATATTTTAGTAAATGTCATTTTTGGGTTCTAGGGACCTCAAAACAAATTTCTGCCATAGTCCCGGGCTCAAGTCGTGTCATGACACCGGCTGTAATGGCTGAATTTCCACTCTGGAAATTCGCTAAAAGAACTTGTAACGTTCTTTTTACTAACTGGATTTTTAAAGTTTTTTTTTGATATTAATTTTAATGAAAATGAATGAGAAAATTCGATTTTATTTAAATAAAATAACACAGAAAGCTATTATCGAAAACCGTACTTTCTTCAAATTATGTTTAGTGCTCGATGAAATTTTAATAACTTACATCAAAAATTTTCATTGTTGCTTCCGTAATATCCAAATCTAGTCGGGAAATTGAGCTTACATTCTGGATCTCTATTTTCGATTGTTCTTACAATCTAATTAAAATGACAACGGGGGATACAAAAATTTATAAGTAGCAATAAAAAAAGTTAACCACGTAGCAGTAAGATTTCCTCGTCCCATCTTTAATTTTTGAAATCAGATGAGGTGGAGGGGTTGGGGTCAGTAGTTGTTAAGGAATTGTTATATAAGCATTTATGAATAATATCAAAAAAAAAAAAACTCGATGAATAAGATAATTTCGTCCAAAGGTTACAAAGAATCAAAATGTGTTTGGCAATTTTAGGGGTAGATATGGATGGAATTTTAAGGAAAGTTGTAGGAAACAAAGTTGTTACAAATTGGAATTTCGATAAATTATATCTTATGGGGAAAAGTTCATATTTTAAGTCATCCTCACTTACAGTGTGGGGACCCGAGTCCAAAAAGGGGGCCCGTAGCTTCGATTAGGGACCCAGAGGAAGTGAGAAGACGGCTTTTTTTACTCGTCAATTGTATTTTTGGAGAAAAATTTTTGAAAATTTTTTGTTGTGCTCGGGGACTCGCCATTTTTCTCTCTGGCGCTGACTGTAACGCCATTTTGGAAAAAAATGGTTGCCGATTTAAAGTATGCTTTAAGTAATTTTCTGACTTGCTAATATATTTCAAAAATTTTTCAGTTTTTATAGAAAAATAAGGGGCTTTGAAAAAAACACAACAAAAATCAAAAATCTCTTAAATCATGTGAATTATGGAAACAGTTTTGTCCTTAAAATAATTGATACCTTTGGTTATAACTTTCATCTAAGCTTTTCTTTGTCTCGCAAACTCAGCTTGGGTCACAATTTCACCTTTGTGAGTAATAGCCACCATTACCCGCTCACTGAATAATATTCTATTACTTTACATTTAATCTCTTCCACGATTTTTACGCCAATATTTCCTTGATTTTTTTGCTATTTTTCTAATACGTCTAGAGACTCTCTAAGAAAACCTGGAGGGCTGAAATTTTGTACGCGTATTGAGTTAGTATCCAGCTAGTGCCATTTAGGGATTCCACATTACTTTTCCCCCCACTTTTCCCATTTTTACATCGGAATTCAATGGTATTCACAAAATTGAAATTTACTGAGATTCAGCTCTTAAAAACTTAAAACCTTTTTTTAAAGCCCCGATCAATCGGACACTCATCATTAGTTTTGAAACCACCAAAATGACAAATCGCTTGTAGACTTTCAATTACATTTCGCTTGTAGACATTCAATACCGAAGATGAAAGGAAAAATTCGACTTCCGTGATGGGGCCCCGCTGCTCAGGGCGTTTTTATATTATAGTGTCTGTAATGTTTTAAAGTCCTATGTCTAATTTTTCTTCAATTGCTAATGATGTCAGACCATTTTTAGTTGAATTGACCTATTGATCTTTTACCACATAAATTAGAAACGTTATAGGTCAGAAATAGCTTAATATATAACTTTATAAAGATGCAATTTTATATTTCTAAATGGAAACATTATTATTTCGATGACTTTCAATAGATTAAACTGGCAGAATTTTAATAACCTCGGTATAAATTACTTATTTTTGCTATTAAAATGTCAAAATTACATTTCAAAATATAACTTCAACTCGATAATATTCTTTTTGAAAACAGTTATGGCAACAACCTTTAATTTAGAATGAATTTTTACGGGTTAAATATACTTGATGACGTCAACGAAACGAATTTCGATTATCATAATTATATCAACTGAAATTATTCGAAAAAATTGACTATTACAAGAAAGAATCGTAAATTTTATGGTTATGTATGCTTTTAAAATTGAGGGCTATAGAATAAACATAATTGACAATTTTTCTTCAGACAATTTTTATCGTTTATTCTAGCTAGGGGAGTTATATTTCTTATATAGAACGTTGATTATAAGTTTGGCTAGACTTTATGAGTCCAAAAATTTAAATATATGAATATATCTTAAATTGATGCCATCAGTAAGTATACTGGGAGAGAAATTGCGAGGAAAATAGAAAAAAAAAGAGAATTTGATTGGGGATGTAATAGATAAAAAATATGAGAAAATATTATGAAGCTATTATAGAAGAAAGTATATAATAATTTAAATAAATATGATTCTAATAAATTGTTTACTTTACGGCACTTTTAACCCGATTAAGTACCGATTAGGTAAATTATGTCCACTTAATTTTAATTCAAATTTATTTTGTTGCTTTTTAATTTGAGGTGGATGTTATAAGAAGTTCATAGGCGTAATTACAAATGTTTCATCTTTTCACATAAAATCATGGAAATTAATCCAAACTATTAAAAGAATATTAAATAAAAAATTTTGTCGAAACAATTTTTATAAAAGCGCTTTTTGTTGTCAAAATGAAGTGCGCGACTGCCTAAGAAAGCTTTGTATAAATAGTGGTGAGACTGTTTTTGTGATTACTGCTACTAAAAACACTGTTATTTGCACTAAACAGAGAACATACTAATCTGCCCTTTAACTTAACTCGTGAATTCGCAAGCCGCGATCTATCGACAAAATATCCTTATTTTGTGCTAGTTTTTATCTTTAGGTACTCAATATATAAAAAATAAATAATTGAAAAAAAAAATATCCTTTAGTTCTTTTTTTAAATGGAGTGTCATCTATACGTGACACCGGGCGTTATTTGTTGTATGAACTGAGTAAAGCGGTATGAAATTATCGGCAAAAAATCACTTTCATTATAAGCTTGATTCTTAAATAATAATTTGTTATAACAGTAATAACACTACCTACTCTTTAGACATTTTTATAACAGCGAAAATACCACAAGATTCACTCACGCGCAATAAAATAGCAAATCGTTTGAAACAACAGAATTAATTTGACCGTTAACATAACTTGAGTATTGCCAAATTAAAACCATGAATACTAAGTATTAACATTTTAGTCGTAACACATTTATTTTTAAAGTTTGTTATATTGTCTGTAAAAAAAATTCACAAATCACTGTCACCTAGTGGTGACACTGGGAATTGACGAGTTAACTGTTTGTTCTGTTGTCTGCTCTTTCAGACTTATTCTTAAACATTTTCAGCAGTGGTTAGTAAGTATACTTATATAAGTAAATACTATAAGTATTAGATAAACTTTTCAATGTGGTTTAAGTGTTCAAAATTTAAATGCTTGCTCTTTTACAAAATACTTATACTCTTAAAACGATTTCTTTGTTTAAAGTATAAAAAATTTTTATTATTATTTCTTTTAATCAAAAAAATTATTTTTGTGGTTCAAAGGAATATGTCTTTGACTATTAAAAAAAATTTAGAAATTGCTTTTTTGTATCAAAAATGTATTTTCCTTGATTCAACGAAACATTTTCTTGATTCAAAGAAAAAAAATCAGAGAAATTTTAATCTTTGAACAAAGAAATCGTTTTGAGAGTCTAGGTTTGTTCCATTCTTAGAATTCAGAAATTCTTTTTTATTAGTAGAAATATGATATGTAAGTGCCAGCACTGCCAGCTACTTAAAATAATCGTCAGACATTGTACTCCTTGATTAATTTTTGTTAAGTTTCAGTTTAGTAAAGTAGCCTTCTTTATTTGCTGTGGAGACATGTAAAGTAAGCAGTATCTGAAAATATCAACGGAAACTAGTGACTGCTTGAATGTTAAATGATAAGTAATGGCAATCGATGTGTTTAAATCATTGCTAATTTCTTTTTGGTGCTTTAGAGATTTTATACATTTATTTTATTTCTTTTGCTGTACAGCACTCTAGACTAGAACGACTACTCCCACCACTTGCTTCATTATAATAGTTACGTCACTGCATATTTTACTGCAGTACGTTTCTCGTTTAATTTACCCACTTGAACAAATTTCCAAAGTTCAACCTGACACACGGTATATTGAATATAATTTAACAAAATGGTGAACATATTTTGTTGTTTGAGTGCTTTATAAGTTCAAAAGTGTAATGAACTTTACCAAAATTAGATATCAAATTACCTTTACGTATGCTGTTATTGCAACTAATAATAAAACCCTACAGTAGTATTATAGGGTAGTTCAGTTTATATGTATGTTTATCGTGTTTACAGCTGGTTAAACAATATTACATAGAGTGGATAAACCTACGATTAGTACAAATAAAGTTAAATTACCTAATTCCAATTTTTTTTAACGGTACGTATTTTTTTCTTTAATTAAATTTGAAAAAAAAGAAAGAGAAAAACAAGTTGATTTAGTTGTCGAATAGAATTAAATACATAAAAATTGATGGAAATGTTTTTGTTTTAGGGGTCCGAAGAAAAATCTGGAAACCCTTGCAATTTTATCATGTTCGTCTGTCTGTTTTCCACATTTCCTTTCATGTACCACGTCGTGTGGGATATTGTTACAAAGATTTCGTAAAATGAAGTTGAAGTTCTCTTTGCTATTTTTCATTTTTAAGCCCCGTTTACGAAATACTGGATTTTAAAATAGCTTGTCTCACCTTTTCGTAACTTTTAAATTGTTAAGGGGGGAGTTCAAATAAAAAAGCAACTTTTTTATTTATGATTATTTTGCTTGTTGAAATTTTTTTTCAAATTAGGGAGGGTTTCAAATAGAAAATTTTGTTTTTGAAACATTCATTACTCTTCCCTGTGGGGGGAGGGGGCCCTTTTTTTTAAGCGTTTACAAGCAACGCCATATCTCAAAAAGCAGTGAATATTTTTTAAATATTTTTTCATTATTTTATTCCTAAAGGACCTGTCCAAAAAGCTGAGTATGGGTTTCAGGTAATTTTAAAAATTAACTATAAAATTGTAATCCCAAACTTCTAAAAATTATAAAACCCAATTTTGTATTTAAAAGAAAATATTTAAAAATAGTTCGAATTGTTCAAATGGAAAAGGCATACTCCACTTTATGCGCAATATGTTTATGAACAAAATAAAAAAAATTAAGTCTCTATCTTCTCTAGAACTTGAGATATGATTTTTCTTGTGGGGAAAAACACAACTTGCGAGAAACGGTAAAATGACATACAAAACAGATGTTGAAAAAAGCAAATCAACTTTGAGAAAATACGTCTACAAATGCATACAAATAAAAGAACATTATCTCAGTGCATACTATAACTTATGTACACACCAAAACTAAATATTACTGATCAAATCGGGAGGGGGGGGGGGTAGCGTTGTCTGCAAAGGAGCAGCAACTTGGCTGTGCAGCGGCTCACAAATAAATATTTTTCTACTCGAAAAAAATTTTTTTTGGTCATGTTTTATATATCACCGTGTTTGTAAAGAACCACAGAACAAAATAAAAACAAAAAACAAGATTCGAAAAAAAATTAGTTTATTAGCCGTTTCTGCCGTGAACTTCCCCCTTAATGAAAAATTATTAAAAACATTTACGAATACTAACGCTTGTTAAAAACACTCAATTAAAATGATTACGATTAGGT
This sequence comes from Brachynemurus nebulosus, assembly GCA_035578155.1. Classification (NCBI taxonomy): domain Eukaryota; kingdom Metazoa; phylum Arthropoda; class Insecta; order Neuroptera; family Myrmeleontidae; genus Brachynemurus; species Brachynemurus nebulosus. The sequence continues at coordinate 32,774,267 of JAPWDM010000006.1, forward strand.
TGAGTTAATAAATTTCAGAGATACTGACAAACAAATTTTCGAAAATTCATAAAGCAATTTACAGTTGAGAAAATGGTCTCCAGTTAATAAAATTTTGCATTGACGTATATTTCATTATTGGAAAACATCTTCCAAAAACTCAATTTTGTTTTTCGTAAGTGTCTACAGAAATAATTTAACATTTACTATGGTGAGGGGTATCGTTCGAAAAATCTTATAAAATGAAGTTATAAGATTCTTTTAACCAGTTTCCAGTTTTAGGCTTTGCGAAGTATTGAATTTCGAAGTCTATATGTTATAGAATAGAATACTTGTAGAATAAGGTAAGAGCACCGGTAGCCGTCACGTTAAGACATGAGCAGGACTTTACATTAAATTTTTTCGTTCAAAATTATACGAAATAACCAACAGTAAAGCTAAAACGAAAGAGAATTTTATGATCTTTCAGGAATATTTTAACTTATTTGAATATTTTTATAATAAATATATTAAGAAAAATAAAATAAAGTAAAAGGTGTAGTGTACCAGTACCCGTCAATAAAAAATTAACGATGTTCCAGTATCCGTCAGAGGAGAGACCCAGTATCCGTCATTCTTTAGAATAAGATTAATCTTAAACATTTGAGCTATATAATTAAAATACTTGAGGATAAGGGTTTATTACAAAAAATTATTTGATTCTGTTATTTCCTTTCTACAATTTCTGCAGATATATTGCTTAGATTGGCACTGAACTGATTCTTTTAGAATTCTCTTTAACTTTAGTACAACCATCCGTGATGCTAATTCTTCTGAAGCATTATCCATAATATCTATAAATGCTGTTTTTGTACATTCTTTTTCATTGGAATTAATAACATTATTTATTGATTTTTTTTCTTTCTATACAATTACATGGTTATTAGTCGGCTCAAAAATATACTAATCCATCATAATTCCATCAGACACTCTGTATCTTTCAAAATTTCTATATATTTTTTTTTCTTAAAATATTGTTGAATTTCCTTAAGCCAGTTTTTGATATTTTACGCTACCGAAGCCCTTGATTTTCTTAAATTTTGAGATAATCGCTTAGATAACTCCGGATTTCTATTGCAAAAACATAGGAACCATTTTCGTCCAAGTCTGTTCTCATCTTCTTTGTTGGTTAAAATAATTGTGGAGGCATTTTTTGCATAATATGGGCTACTTTCCTTTTAATTTATCTGAAAATTGTCTGACAGTTATCTGTGATATACGAAATTGTTTGACTACGATAGAAATCGGCATTTTTTTTTACCGAATAGCATATTAAAAGCATTTATTTAATCTCCATCACTGTATTTTATATTGAAATTTACCTACAAAAAAGACGGTACCAAAAACCGTTATTATAGGGTACCAGTATCCGACATTAATTTACAAGGACTACTAAAATTTAATTGTTACAGAAAATAGTGACGGGTACTGGTTAGTAGCTTTATCGTATTGTTGTCAATGTAATCCAGATTTTAAAATTTTAGTGTAAAAAACATAGCAAAATATGTATCCCTTCTTAAAATACAATTTGTTACCCCAATAAACAAAAAACCTCAAAAAACAAAAAATATAACTAATTATTCGTTAAACCAAAATTAGAATAAAATGAAATTAGTGCTTACCTTAGCTAAAATTTAAGAGTTTTAGTGAATATATGCAAATTTTACAAACACTAACTTTCAGATAAGCCGTTGTTATATCTAATGTTAACTGAATGCTATCATAAATGGAATAACGGTTCGGCATACTTTCCAGAACGTGTAGCAGGAAACACAAAAAATATATGTTTGCATAATTTCTTAATATTTATCATTTTACTGAAACTTGACTTCTATTGGATCAATGACGGCTACTGGTGCTCTTACCTTATATTTATCTATTTTTAAGAAAAACCATAAAAAAATTATTTATATATCCTTATATTTGAATCCGAAAACTGTGAAAAAGTCAGTCCACTGAGGAACCCTAATATAGTACGTGTCCAACCCGCACTTGGCGAATTTTTTTGACCATTACTTTCTTTATTATGTTTATTATTATTTAAGTTGATTTAGTTTATATAAACCTCGATAAAATCTTGTAATATTTGTGGTACACGATATAAATTGCGTTTTATAGCAAGAACTTTATGGTCACCGATTTTGAAGAACAGTTATAACTTTTTATCGATCTTTCATTAACTTTTTGATATACCCTGTTTCAGATACAATTGATTATGAGTCAAAGTTAAAAAATTAAATAATTCTTATATTCGAAACAAATCAATCTTCTATTTTATTTTTTTTAAAACAAACTTCAATTTTAAAATTTACGTAAGTGCAAAAATGAAAGAGATAAAGCCTAGAAAACGGAAATTATTTACATTAGCATGGTTAAATTTAACTGAAATGGACAATAATTTAATATCTGTATGTAAAATAGGATAATCTATATCTATAACACTGCTGTCTTGACTTATTATTACGCAAGAAGTTTGTATTTTCTCGAATATATTTGTTGCTGAAATATAACGAAAATTTGTTAGGTAACTATTTAACGAGAAGAATTGTTAATTAGCAAATATTTTTCGGTTGACAGTTCTTCGAGTTAATAAATTCTATTTAGGCAACAAATTTGAGTTGCAGAAAACAAATTTATTCAGATGAAAATATAAAGTTTGAGTACAATACGGTAAGATAATTCAATATATATATATATATATATATATATATATATATATATAATATATATATATATATATATATATATATATATATATAATATATATATATATATATATATATATATATATATATATATATATATATATATATTGTTAGGTAATTCAAAGTAAATAAAAGAAATTTATTTAAAATTAAGTTTTCAAAGTTTGTATTAAGAAAATTTCTTATTACACTGAAAAAAAGGGTAGGGAAATTTTAAATAATATATATTATTTAGTTCAAAATTAAAATTTTTTTTTTTTGCCTAGCTCAGTCGTACATGTATTATTTTTTTTTTGTTTAATTGTTTAATTGTACAATTTTTATACAATGTCAGGGTCGTGAGGGTTACTTCAGATTGTTCCCAATACAAAGTTTTATACAAAAAGAATAGGTAATTGAGTGATAAAATTATTTTGAACAAATAAATAATTAGTAACAATATAAATAAATTATTAAAACTTAGGAAAATGTTAAATGGCCACAATTTAGTTTAGAAATAAATTACATAATATTAAAAGTTTTGTCAGTCAGTAAATATTTTAGTAAAATATAAAAATGAACAAGAAAAAATTATCATCACGTAAGAAAATATAGAGAATTTATGAAATACAATAATTAAAAGAGAACGTAGGAAAATATAGAAAATTTTCGAAATACAAATATCTACTGACCAATACAAGCATGCTATAAAATTTTAAAGAAAATTAATTAATGATTAGGTTAGGTAGGTATCCTTAAATTACAATTAGTATGCAAACTTTAGGAAGTTAATAGAAAATTAAGAGAAAATTTGAGTGATAGAAAAGTTAATAGAATTTTAACTAGTTTACACTTTGTTAGAGTCATTATGCAAAGTTAATTTGTTATTTCAAAATAGCACCAAACACCATGTAGCAAAGAAAGTATAAGAGTATGCGAAATGATTACTTATCTAAAGATTTCCACTATAAGATGGTATTAAACCGGCTTTAGAACGTTGAAACTATGGTGGTTGTCCCAAAGTTGAAGCGAACTCATGGCATGCGAATGTAATTCACATGAAAAGGCGTAAACTCCAAATTTTAGACCATTAGCGAGTCGAGTGATTCCTGGATTTGTCCATTAAAAGTAACACATGATTTCAGGTTAACAAACTTCCACAATTGTATAATATGCCACTCAATGCTCCCATTTTACAAGTTTTATTCAAACTGTCACATAATTTTTTTTTATTTTTATCATATTTTTATCGTAAATTTTTGTTTTATTTTTATCGTATTTTTCTAGAATTAAACGACAAATGAAATGTTCATATACCATTTTTTCGCTTTACAAATCTGCGCTAAACTTCTTTCTCATGGTAAAAGAAAAAAAAAACGACAATATTTTTACGAGTCACACGTATCAATTTTAAGTGATAGCCGAATTTTATAGTTGAAATATGCTTGGCTCAGATAAGTACTTGTCTAATTTTTTAAATTTATGCTTTATTTTTTGAATAATTTTTATCCAAAAAAAAGTGTCATTTTTATCATTCTTTTTTCATAATATTAATTTTTCTTTTGGTAAAATTTATTTATGGAAAAACAAAAATCTTGAAACTTTGGCCAGAAAATCAATTGTTAGAAAAATTGAATTATGAATGTAGCTATTTTTATTTTTGAGTATCACACATTTTTCATAGAACATTTTTATCATAATATACATAGATTTGTATTGTACGTATACCATAGTCGTATATGTACGTAAATATTTTATATAACGGTAATTGCATATTAAATGGTAAACGTGTGTTTGAAATAATATAACGTAAGTAAAGTTCTGCATAGTTACTACTTCAAACAATTTGTAAATTCGAAAAGTGTACCTATACTTATCGATGCATGATAAGAGAATCGTGCTATTAGTGAATTAGTAGGTAATAAGTGAGTTAGTGGTCAGTTGGTTATATTGTTACTGTCTAAAAACATGCAGCTGAACAGTTGGTGCAGTTGCAACAAATTTGTTGAATATATGCAAAACTGTTTAAAAAAGTGTCATAGTTTTAATTTAAACTTTTTTCTTTAAACGAAATATTTAGGTACATTAGGTATTGGCAGCAAATAATCCGCGGGTCACTAAGTTTCAGCGATTTCGAGTCATTCACTTAAAATCCATAAATACTGCATCCTGCATAACATACAGAATTTTGGATTACAATAATTACGTTTACATAGGATAATAGTTTAAAAAACAGTTTGATGATTTTTTCTACTCTTTGCCATGGTATAAAAAAATTCGAAAAGTTTTAGACTGTTTATTAATTTTTGCGTAAAACCACCAAACAGTTCTTTGACTAAAGAACTCATCTAAGAATTTGAGACTTCTAACGTTTTCAGCAAATTTTATAAAAGCAGGATGTTTAACATAGCGAATTTCCATTTATAAAAATTAGTTTTTCTTGGAAACTAGTTGACATAGAATAATAGTTTAAAGACCTTTTCTATGTAATTTTTCCTCCTCTTTCCAATCGTGTAAACAAAAATTTTGAATTTTGGGAAATTATTCCAAAAAACTCGTTTATTGAGCTTCCAGACGTCGGACGTGTCTAAAAAATATTAGCGGGTAAAAAACCATTATTTTTGTTCCAGATTATTTTAGTTTACATCTTTAGGGTAAATTTAAAAAAAAATTACTACGGTTACTGCTATGCCTTTGGTCAATAATCACTTTTAAAGATTTTTTGTTTATCGATTAAAAAATGTCTCAAAATTTAAGTCTAACAAAGCATTACATAGAAACATGAAGTGATAACCAAATTTATTTTTCCTGTAATCTCCTGACTTTTCTGAACATTTTGATGAAAAAATTATTGCTTTATGTTAAATATTACAAAAGTTATGAATTTTTTAATATAGTAACGTCACCGAAAGTGATACCACAGAAACATCATTTTAACCCTATTTTGCTAAATTTCAAAAATCCATAAATTGAAAACTATTAGAGATAATTTTTTTAAATTTTGTACAGATGATTAGGATGGTTAAATAAACAAATAAAAAAAATTTTCAGCTAAATCTGAGGTCATGGGTGACATGACCTGGATGAAGTGGCGTGTAATGACCCACAAACTTTTCCACTAAATTACCATATACACTGATTTCTCGTTGTAAGCAACCTGAAATAGAATCATATATCTTAGATAATAAAATTCACACATACATAAAAAGAGTAAGGCATATGATTCTATTTCAATTTCAGTGTACTTGTTGACAGTAACGTTTCATTTTAATTCTGACCTGTTGTTATCGTTCAACAAAGCTTTAAGTACTTTTACCAACTAAGATACTCTTATACCGTAAAATTTATATAGTGATCACATTTATTATTATGTAAGTGTATATAGATAAAATATGAGTTTATCGACTCTGTAACAAAACATTGTTGAGTAGGTAGGTACACTACATGTATCATTCTGTACTTACATAAATGTTTGTTTGTAAATATAGATAAGTTGTAATGTCATATGATATCAGCTGCTAGTGTGAGGAAAACTTATGTATATCAGAGTGTTTACAGACAAATACATTGTGTTGAGCTACTAGCTAGCCAGTCAAAAGCTTACGAAGAAGAAAATAGAAAGTTTTGTGATAAATTCTTCTCTGCGACTATCATTTTACGGCCCAATGATTTCACATCAAAGACACATTCACATTATTATGAATTTTCATTTTATGTTATTGTTTATGTTGATTCTTTCAAGTGTACACTACGTTGTCGTTAAATAATCGTCAGCCAGCCGGTCAACTTACATTTTTGATTGTGGTTAATAATGGTGGGTTTACACGTGTAATGATTCGCTGGCGTCAGTATGAAATGGCGCGCCAGTAAAAGTAAAATGTGTGTCTAACCATTTACTGGCGGGCAAGAACAAATTAGCGACCTTCTAACTTTTTTGGTATGTTAAGTATGTCCATTTATGGAAATGACGCCGGAGGGGAAGTTTTCTAGAATATAGAGTAGGAAGAGAATAGGAACGATGAAGGAGGACTCTTTTTCGAACTAACAAAAATGTCGCACGTATAATTTTAAATAATTAAAAAAATTAGAAATGCACAAAATAAAACGTATAATATATAAATAAATAAAAAATTAATAAAATAAAAAATAATTCAATATACAAATTACTAAATCTAACTTAAAACTAATGAATAAAATATATTTTTAAAAGAATTTATATTGCGTTTTCGGAATCCATTTTAAAAGTGAAAATGATTTTTAACTTGTATCAAGTATTTTGTAACTTTGTGTAAACATTATATGGAAAAAAAATAGAATAATCAAACTATTCGTGAAATAACATTGATTATACAAATTCGCAAATCTTATTATTATAACAATCGGATGAACCCATGACCTAAGGAATTTCAGCAATCAACCACGTGCTGGATGGAAGCAGCATCGGCTTAGATACTGGCGTTCCAACCCCGTTCGTTTGACACCACACACATCTAAATCGATGCAGACATTTAGGATAATAAAATATTACATTTCGTTTTTGAACAGTCCTGTAAAAAAATAACATTCTAGAGAATGAAACCAATTGAAAGGCGTTACAATAAAACTCCGCCTTATAAATATTAGAGCAATACGTATCTGTAAAAGTTTACCAGGCTTAATTACAAGGCACTGTAAAACTTCATTGTGATCTAACCTACAAAATCATAGACATATATGTACATCATTATTCATATTAAGCGATCTTTATTATAATGTATGTACAGCAATCCTCCGAAGAACACGATTAATTGGTTCCGTTGATTGCATTTCATAATATACATTTGTAAGTAATATGTATGTAATGTGTATATTCATTGTAATTAAAATGGAATGGAATTGAGCATTTATAAGCTCTGAAGTCAGTCTATCACAAAAATGTACCTGGTTTTTTATTATGTTTGTTTATAAATGATGCTTTATGTTGTTGAAAACTTTGATCGTAAATATCTCGTAAATGGTGCATCATAGCTCAAAAATAACGAAATTTTTGAAGGCTTAATCGAAGCAAGTTGTGGGTATTTAAAACGTATTGCCACTGTCAAAACTTACTTTTCGTTATCGAAAATTATCGAGGTCGAAAATAACGATATTTTCAAAATTTAAATATATAAATTTCTACATATTCATTATCATTTCTATTATAAAATTCGCTAAAATTTTTAGTAGTTTTTATTTCCCCATTTTCTTCTTTTATAATGACAGATTCAATTTAGAGAATTTTTATTCGTGTAAATCAAATCCACATGGAACGGATATTAATATATTCGCGTACATGAGGATCGGTGTAACTTTATATGTATCAAATATATACTTATTAGAGATGTCGATTCTCCATAAAAAAAATCGATTCTGTGAGATCGATTTAAAAAATCGAAATTTTGAAAAGTTTAATAAAATTAGCTGATAATTTTTGTTAAGGGACTTAATTGATTGTACATGGGAAATAAGGTATCGTATGTAAAAACGCTTTACATTATATTTGTTAAGGCGATGAGTTAACTTTTCAATTATAATTATAGCAAATAACGCAATTTAATATGTAGGACGAATAACCACGGAATGAACCAAGTTTACTATTAAAAAATTTCAAAGAAATTGACAAAAAGTTTTCTAAATAAGTTGCTTTTGTACGAAACGGATCGTTAGCCCCATAGGTGGTCTTCCTTTCCTTTGTATTACTAGTCTTCTACTGGACAAAATAGTGCGTATATACTTGTATATGTATTTATATAGAGCCACATGGGAGATTCGTTGATAATAATGAGTAAAAAGTATCGATCTCTATCGATAATAATGAGTAAAAAAATCGAAAAAAGAATCGATTTTTTAAGCTTCGATTAATCGATTTTCGATTAATCGATTTAAAATCGACATCTCTAATACTTATGCATTTTATTCTTTATCAAAAGATTTAAAAATCGTGTTGTTTGAAACCGTGTAATTCGGGGGAAGGTACCCGTGTTCTTCGAGTATCGTGTTCTTTGGGGGTTACCTGTACGTATATCGAAGTTGTCAACTTACAGAGCATATAATTAGTATATGGCTCGTTTACGCAAATGACTACAAACTTCCAGTTAGATCAAAGATAATCAACAAAAATACGAAAATATACTCAAAGCATAATATGGTAGATTCTTAAACGAAATTTAATAATATAAAGTTTGTGCCTTTATAAAATATCATGTTGATTTTAAAATAATTTTAAATCTTTTGACAAACGGCGCCAAAGGTTCAAATGGGCGATTCATTATTGTAAAGTAAGCTCGAAAGTTTGAGAGTTTAATTTTCATGAAATGATTCAATTACCTACTTACTGACAACAGTGATTAAAAATGAGCAAAATTTTATGCATTTTCTTGGCAACATCATTTTCTTCGTTTGGTTCATATCAAAGAATATACTGTTAAACTCAATTAGGTATATTTAATATTGTGTGCATTGTCTGCTGTGGGAAGGAGTTGTGTTTTCTCGTAAAAGATGAAAGTTTTAAAGATTTTATGTTGAAATAAAAGTAAATTCGTTTAAGGTAGTTAGAGCTATCTATTTTAAATATTATTTCCAATTTATCTTGTTTCCATTTTTTTTTTATTCTGCATTTTAGGCAATCGGGTTTTCTGTTGTTTTTTATTTTTTTTATTTTTTTTACTTAGTAAAAATTTTCGTCCCTTATTTTATCCTCTTAAGGGGTGAATTCCCAAAATTCCTTCTTAGTTCTCACCTACATTACCTAAGGAATTGCTTTGATTATTTTCACGTTTCTATACCCCGTGATTTTCTATATAAATTTTAATCACTTATTTAAGGAGATGATGAAGTTTGACATTTCGTGAATCCCTTAGCACTTTCGAAATTAAAACGAATCCAACGGCGCCTTTTATATCAAAACCCATCAAGATGTTTAGGTTGTATGCTGCACCATAGAAGAGTACTTACAAACATAAATACTCAAAAACATACCCCCCCCCTTCCCCCCGTTTGAAGCAGTCGAGTGAAAATAGACTTTTTGTGCGGACATGTGCAACCTACAACCCGCGAGTTGCGTCCGACCCTCAACTTGATTTTGTCTAGTGCAAAATAATGTTTTATTTTGCACTGAATATTTTATATCTTTCACTAATCATTTTTAAAAATTATAATATATTTTTTGAAAGTTGAATTCGAATAATAACCATCTTAAATATGTGTATAGAGTTATTCTCTAATACAACCAGGGCCGGCGAGAGGGTAGGACAGGTGGAGCAATTGCCCGGGGGCCCGGGTTTAAAAAGGGGGCCCGCAGAAATTGATTAAGGGCTCGGAGAAAGTGAAACGACGTTTTTTTTTCAACAGTTGTATTTTTGGGGAAAAATGTTTGAAAGTTGTGCCTGGAGGCCCGTCATTTCTCTCGCCGGTCCTAAATACAACAAATCTTCTTCGCAATGTTTAAATAGTTTAAACGTTTTAAATATCATTTGTTTGAAACAAAACTATGAGTTTCATTTTACACTGTTTCCTTATTATAAATTCGCGAAGTTCAGCCCGCGATTTGACGTGAGATTTGTTTTTTATTCTGTGATCTTAACTAACTGCCAGTTTCACCGGTTTGTATTTGTGTATAGGTACTCATCGCAATCAGTCTAAATTGTCACTGATTAAAAATTTTACTACACCGATAAATTAAATGGTACCAATAGGTATATTAGAGAGAGAGAAACTGTGAGACAAAGATAACAAAATGGCAAATCATTTAATTTATAGTTGGAGAAAATACTACAACATGTTATGGAAGAATACATATACAAGTGCATTGTTTTTGTGCTTTTTCAACTACCTTATGATATATGGGTGGTTCTACTTTTTAGGTCTCAACCATAAAAAAAAATAGAGAAAGCCATTTGGTAGATTTCATGCGACTAGAATGTATGAAAATTATCATAGATTCGGTATCTGCAGACCAGCAGCGCGGTTTCATATTAAAACCAATATTTTTTTGCGGATTACTGAATCCAGACAGAAAAAAATGTTTAAATTAAATTTAAATAATCAAATTAAAATTATTACTTAAATTATTTATATTATGTTCTCCTAATATCAATTAAAAAAAAAGTTGTTTTTTTTTGTCTGATTTGCGAAAAAGAGTGTGTATTGTGTGTTATGATATAAAAAAATAAATTGGTTAGGAAAGTTGACAAAATTAATACTTAGTTAATTAAAAAATTTAGTTGATATACAAATAAACACTGATATAATAAATATATACTTATTTTATTATAGTGTCCTTCACCATTTTTATATTTCTCATCGTCACATTCTACCGTGACGAAGGATACATCCGTGACGAAGGAGACAATTTTCCAACAAAATCGTTATTAATCGTGAACAGCGATCATTTAGATCGAAAATTTGAGTTTATCGTAAAGCTTACATTATTACAAATAATATTTACGTAAAAACGATTTGAAATTCGTTAAATACATACCAGAAAAAGCCGTGACGAAGGATACACTCGATAAACACACGCAGCCGGTTTTCTTACTTGATGTAAAAAAAATGATAAGCTCTCTATGTCAATCACTTGATTTGACTTTCGCTTTATGTTCTATGGTCTTTGGCGTTCCGTTTGACCAAAAAACATGACCCTTTGACCTATTTTTTTTTAAACTTATAGCAATATTTGGCAGTCGTGACGAAGGATACTCAAATTTTCGCGACAATTTTTCGTCACGCCAAAAAGAAAAATAATTCTGCAGATAAATAAAATTTAACTTTCTAATTACCATGTGTAACAATTTAACTCTCTTTTTTATTTATAAAATTGTGTGGTTTCAGTAAACTATTTAAAAAAAAAACCAAGCAGTACGTAATAGGGACATGTGTTTTAGAACTGCAATAAAAGTTTGACACCATTTTTATAAAAAAAATTAAATCAAAAATTAAAGTAAATGTAGATAGGTCATCTAAATAGGAGTTACTAACTTTATTTAAATAAAATAAATGACAGTATCTTTATTCTGTATATAGTTTTAACCTTCCTTATTGTGGAGACAACTTTAATTTTTTGAAGGATCTAAAAAGTAGAATCACCCATATATATGTTATATTTTCATTACATTTATTAACGTTACTTGTACTTAAAGCCCATATTTTGTAATAAAGTGTTTGAATTTTCGCAGTGTAATACTATTTATTGGTTAAACGCTTTAAGTGGAGGGATTCTGTGAATAAAATTGACGTTTCGATTAAAAATACATATTTTAACTTTCAATACAAATAGTTTCGTAATATTACTTATATTAATTATTATTTTGAATATTATGAAGCAATTGAAAATGCCAAGAGGAAATTTGCTTGGAAAGTTTGAATGATATGAGAAGCTATTACTTAATGAGTTATAAAATATTTTAAATAATTTCTATATCAAATTTATACAAAGTGTAAGTAAAAATAAGCATGATAGAAATCGTTTTGTCAAAATGTATATTATCAGAACTAGTAAACGTTTTTGAAAGGATCAGTAGCTGTTTATTGATGTATAGTCCGTTAAAGTTAAACTTAAGCCTAAATAAATAAAAAATTTAAATACTTTTAATAGGAATCATTGACAGTTACTGTGGTTACAGGCTTAAGTTTAAATTGAACGGACTGTAGATCTAGATAAAACATTAAGATTGTTGAGGGCTTCACTTTAAACTCGAATGTAAATTTTACAGCACTCCCACCATAATATTTTTGAGTACAAAAGTTAGAAATCGGCGTTCAATTTTCTTTTTAATTTTTTTTTTTTTTTACATAGGGTAAGACAATAATTTTAATAAATAGTTTGGAATCCATAAAAAACTCCACTGAAGTTAAGTTCATTTTTGAATCGCTCCCGTTAACAGTCAAATCGCCCGCCTGTGAAGCGTGTGCCCCATATTAAGCAACAACGGTTTATCTATGGTCTATAAGACATGCATGTAACATATTTATCAGATATATAGGGTGTTTAAAACGTACGAATTTTCGGCATATTTCAGCATATGTTCACTACCTTTATAATCGCTTATATAATAGGCTATTGACTATGTAGTTGAATAAGGAACTAATTCGTAACAGGTGTTTTATTGTTTCATAATTATGTTAAGTTGTACTCCAAAGATGACAAATTCATAAAGTGCTATTAAATTTAAGCGTGGGTTTTTACGAACGGCGTAAATTTATCGACTCTTAAATTTTTTAATTATAACTCAAAAATTATCCATTTTTTTTTAAATACACATGATATGATTTTGTAGAGAATTAAATTTCCTATCGAAATGACACTTTATGAACTCAAAAAAGTTTTTTCTCAACAAAATAAGTCAAAAATACTATTTAAAAAAAAGCGAAAATATTTCAATATTTTTTTCTTACAAATTTTTGTACAGTACTTTTTTCTGAGTGAATTTAGGTACAGGCACTGGTTCACAAAAAAGAAAGCTGATGCAATTTCCGTCAGAATGATGACCGATAAAAATGTTTTCGATAAAAAATGGCTGAGATACAGTCGTTAAAAGTTACCTACTTTTTTACAATTTTATTACTTTTTACTTTTATATCAAGTTATTTGTAATTTTTTCACGCAAAAATTATTTTTATTCAGTACAGAAATTATTTCTGCTTTATCAGAAATAATGATAAAAGTATTTGTTAAAAATTTTAATACTCATATGATCTTAGGTATAAAATGAAAACTTTAATATTGTACTAATTTATAATTGTTCTAACTTTTTTTTTTTAAAATTACATATCTATTATATTTTTTCCATAATGTTTTCGAATTCAATATCAGTATCTCTTCATCAACATCGTTTTGGACATCTTCTTCCGTAACTTCTGGAACATTCGCGTTTTCACAATTTTGGCCAATACATTTTTTGCAGAACATGGAGCAGCTAATTCCTATAATTTTCTACAGCCGCAATTTCCGTGACAACCTTTTATACACCCGTACACTATTTGCACCAGTAAATTCTGAGGTGCAAGAGATTTTGTTGTTTTAATTGGCACTAATCCATTTTTAGATTTTTTCCAACCCCACTCAAATGGATCAAGTGTTAATTGTTAGAGATTTTTCGTATTCTTAAAGAAAATAATCCATTGGCCCCAAATTGTAAATTGCGAAGGACAATTCGTTCGATCATTTTACGAAATGATGTTCTTTTACCTTTTTATTTTTTTTTGACTTTTTAATTTTAGGAGTTGTTCCACTGTGGTTAGGTAATTTTAATTAAAATTTATATCGAGTAAAATTTACAAAAAAAATATATTTAAACTTAAAAATTTAATTAAACATAAGAAAATAAATCAAACAAAGCAACATAATACAAAAAATTTTGTATAAAACGAGGATGAATACGTGAAATCAGCAAGTGTCAAATACAAAATTAAGTAACATCACATACAAAACATAATAAATCATAAGAAAAATAGGTATCAGTAAGGCTTTGGATCATACAATAAAATCAAATAATTGTACGAATAATTTTCAATTTAATAGACTTTTAGTTGATGTAATACATGACAAAGATATAACAATATCGTCTAATTTTATATATAAAAATGTATTATCTACCAACTTCGAGAAGAAAGTTAACTGGCCATAAAATGTTAAAAATTATGATTGGCTGTTAGTAATAAAGGACAACGAATATGGCAAATCAGATAAATTCGTCTTAGTCTAGCTGACCTATTTCCAAAGTAGGATTTACCTACATACAAAAAAAAAAAAAAAAAATCGTGCAAAAATTGATTTAAACTGATGTTTAAAGTTTTTAAAACGAATTTTTGGAGAATAATAAGAAATAATTAATAAAATAAATATATACACAGGGCCGGACCTAACCTAAGTGGCGCCCCGGGCAGGGTCAAAAGATGGCGCCCCTGTAGAAAAAAAGATTTACTTTTCCCTGTCAAAAACAAGTGACGAGCAAAAAAAACCGTCACATGCCTTATTTTGGCGCCCCCCACAACATGCCGCCTGAGGCACGTGCCCCGGCTACCCCCCCTAAATCCGGCCCTGTCGGCGCCCCTCATAATTTGGCGCCCCGGGCGGTTGCCCGGCTTGCCCGCCCCTTTATCCGGCGCTGTATATACACATACATACAATTTGCATATTTGACACGTTCATTTTCATTTGACACTTATGTGGCATAAATAAAAATTTTTAAATTAAAATTTAACCATAAATTTGAAAATAAACACAAAAAAGGAACAAAAATTGATTTATTGGAATTAAATATACATTTTTTTTTCTGTATTTGGTTAAATATTTACATTTGAATTAAAAAATGTAGCTTAAAGGTAAGTAGAATTATGACAGAATAAATAGCACATCTAAATCGAAATATATTTTAATATAAACTGAAAAATCAAAATACAAAATCGTAGCAAACAGTTACCGTAGTGACTGTAATTTTAGAGCAGTTAAGAATAATGTAATGCCTGACAACACATACCCTATTTTATTTTTGCTAATCGATCACATTATCATATCGAAAACCACAATATAAAGATAAAGAAAGACCCAACATCCATTCATACCAACAACTCAATTTTATTATTAGGTTTATTACTTATATAAATTATCTGCATATTACAATTATTTCACCTATACTGAAATTTGATATAAGTTTCGTGTTCGAGTTTACGCATTCAGTTTTATGAAAAAAAAAAAAAAAATATGGGAAAGTACAAAATTATGATATTGTACATACTTTTTTATCTTACTTACATGTACTCATGTAGGAACTTTAAAACGATGTTTAACTATATTCACTAAATATTTTGTTCCAGTGTAAAACTGACTTGTAAAATTTTATTGCCCTTATTGTCAACTCAGATTTGCTATATTATACCTACATAATATATAGAAAAATTTTTGTAAGTCCCATGACTTAATAAATAAAAAATTATCACTAAACTAGTCATAGTTACATGTACCTGATGAGCTCTTCAAATGTAGCGAAATATATTGTAAAGAAATGGTTTTAATCGATATAAATTTTAGTTAAAATTACTTAACCACGGTGGAACAACTCCTAAAATTAAAAAGTCAAATTTATACAACATCCACCAAAAATCACCAGAAAGTACATTTTTACTTTTATAACTTTCCACAATTTCTAAATGTTACAACGATGTTCATCTTTTCGTGAAAGTTTGTTAGACTTCACTGAATACAAATATCAAAAAAAAAAAAATGTTAATTATCCCCTTTTTGATTAACAGGTATCCCTATCAAAATTCTACCACTATTAGAAAAACATCCTATATATCTACATGATTCATCTCCACGAATTATACATATGCATAGAAACATAATACAAACAGAATGTATACATTTTAGTGTCTAGTGTATAAATAGATAGCAATAAATCCTCTTAAGAAACTTGTTGTAGAAGATTGCGGTTAACTTGCTGCTACTGTAACTAATTGCGTTAAATAATTCACATGAGGGAAATACATTTGGAAATTCTACTTACAATTAGTTGAAATACGTTAGAAAAATCACTTACGGTTTGTTAGTAAATATAAAGTAAAAAAATAAAAAAAAGAAACAACACTTTTCACACAAAGAGAATTTTACTGATTTAAAACTGGTTGGTATTAAATAAAATAAATTGGGCATTATGGCTATTACATTAGAAAAATCACTTACTGTTGGTTAGTAAGTATATAAAATTAAAAAACTTTTCAGACAAAGAAAATTTTACTGATTTAAAACTGGTTGGTATTAACACCAAGATGGTCATAACTTTGCAAAACGCCCAACTGGCACACTATTTAATACTTTATATAAATTTATTGACGTTCTTCGACATGGTAGTGTGAATTAGTAAGGACTTGCTTGACGTTTTTGGATGTCCATGATCGTTAAGGTGTTAAATAAGATTGGCTATTATAGAGTTACGTTGAAAACTTTAATTCGACAAAAAAACAACAATTGTGCCTTTGCTGGAACAATTTTTGTGATTCCCTAAAGATTCTAGGTAAAAATTCAAGTTTATTCGTATCTGGTTTCAGCTTCATGTTTTGAGTTTTATGTATCTTATACACGACGTAAAGTGAAGGAAGGGCACTTATCACCAGTATTCTCACTAGTTTTTGCCAATTATGTGCAGTTCTTTCTGTTTGTGAAATTTTTGTAGAATCGAAGTAATTTGTGCATCATTACATATAATATGTACCTACTTGTATATGTTAGCTAACACGAATGTCAGCTAAGAATTGTTAATGAAGAATGTTCGTGAGTATTTGTTACTGAAGTTAGTTGACATGAATGTACATATTGAAATTTCAATATTTTACAACATAATGTTCAGTTCAAGTAGTGATATGTATAGGGTTCAATGCTGGGTAAAGGTGATAACTAATGAATTTGTAATATATTTAAATTTTTCAATGGGAATGAGTTTAGTTGAAAAGGGGTTTACTCAAAATAAACTGAAGTGTTTAACTTACAAAAAAAAATATGTGTTTATTCAGCAATGAATTTTAAAACAATTTTACATTTTTCTCAACAAAGCAGTTAAAAATAATTGGAACATCTCACATAAAATTCTGGAATTAGTATTGCTTTCTTTTAAATGCAAATGGAACAATTCATAAATTTATTCCAAAATAGTTGAATATTTTATAAACAAAAAAAAAAAAAAAAAAATAAGTATATAAATAAAATGAAAATACAAACTATTATGAATAATTGCAATTTTACTTACATTAGTAGATTTCGGCAACTGCAGAACGTCTTTCCTTTCGAAGGTTGGAAAACTGGCACTTTGATTTATACAAATTACAGAAAATTCACTGCTCAAAAATAAATTATATTATTTTCAACTTTAACAATGCACCCCTTTTGAGTAGTAATTATTATTATTCAACAATACTGACGGACAGACCAAGACTTTGAACTTTGCTCTGGGGCGGATGGAACTAAACTCTCTTTTTTGAATAAGAGACTTAAAAACTTATTCTGTGCCTTTGGCACGTCTACGTGACATCTTTTTAACACTTAAGACAATTAATTCAAGGCTATTTCGTTGATCGAATTAATCGCATAACATACATCATTACCATACTTAAATGGATACACGGTTAATATAAACGGTTTCAATCAGCGAGTAGTCCAAACCAATATTTCCGTTATTGATTTTGTATTTCATTTCTTGTTTTTAAAGACATTTTGTTTCCAAGAAGCGGTTTCAGTTTTTGCGTCTTAAATTAACTATACATCTGCAAATGTACCGATTAAAGAAATACAGGGTGTTCATTACAATTTGCAAATGAAAGATGCAAGTGGATTCAGAAACTTTTGTAGAATGTCTAAAATATATTGCAAAATGCTGCTCAATATAATTAGACCGTGAATTATTAAAAAAATACAAATTATGCAAATACACAGAAATAAAAAATAAATTTGTTCAAAATCAAATAAATATTTTGTTTGATTAAAAAATGTTAGCTAACACTCGACTTTTTGAAATTTATTGTCCGCCGATGGCAAACATAAATGAAAACATGCTAAATAACAATTTTTTTTCTACAAAAATTTTAATACAATCGAACAAACATGCTAGCGAACCATTTTAGCTAAAAGAGTTCATTTCAATGTGCAAAATAACATTTTTAAAATTTGTACTTCATAATTAACAGAATTATTTATTCCAGTGCTCAAGCCCAGTTAACGTGACTTTTCTCTTTAAATGAATAAATAACAAAACGACCGTATATTTCATTTGCTGAAATAATGAAAATATTCTTTCACGTCATACTTAGCTCGTCAGCCAACAAACTACTAACAATTGGTAAACTGTGCAACTATGGAACTATGTATATGCAGCTACAAACCCGTAGTATTATAATACGAAGATGTAAATTAAAGCACGTTATTTTAAAATATGCAGTTTAATTAGAATATTTTCTACGAATGAATGCATTCATCTTTATAATTGTTGCAAATAATCACATACATTACACTGTTGAATATAATTTTACCGTATTGAATATAAAATAATTATAAACAAAATAATAAAACTAAAGTAAAATGTGTTTTAATTGTTCATAGTTACTTGCAATTCTGTTTATCTGCTAAAATTATGGCATTGGTTGGGTGTTCCTATATATTCTTCTGTAGGAAATATTGTATAATTCGATCAGAGATGTACAAGATACCCCTTAAAAAGTATCTGAAATACAAAATACAAGATACTTTTAAAAATGGTATTTGAGATACCAGATACAAGATACTTGTGGAAATGGTATTTGAAATACTAGATACAAAATACGTATTTTCTAAATACTTTTTTAAGAAAAATATACCTTTTGTTTAAAAAAAAGTTTTTATTTATTTTTCCTTGTCAGTACGATATCACTACGCTCCCAGTTCGATAAAATATTCTTACACAATAAACAATGAGTGTATATTCACATCATCGCTCTGATATCGGTCCGATATTAGTCACGGTTCGCTCTCGTTTCAATGCCACTCCAATATCAATACCACTCAGGTAATATTTTATCGGAGCGATATCAGACTTGTTATGGCTTGTACCTATACTGTAAACACTTTTTTGATTCCACTCCACTCCGCTTGCATTCAGTTGTTATGAAAAAATATTTGTATCGAACTGAGACCGAACTTCGAGCGTACCCAGAGCGGCATTATAATGTGAATGGAGAACGAATAGGTACCAGCATGTTATCAGCACTGTAATGTGAACACAACAAGATTATATCGAAGCGAGAGTGGAGTGGGAGCGTATCGAGAGCGGAGCGTTAATGTAAATCGGGCCTAACACTGACTGACTGACTGACAGACCCCGTCTATACCGGAAAGAGCAACACAGCGTCTACCGGGCCAGCTAATACTGATGATACAATTTTACTCTTTTTGACAAAAAAATGAAAAAATTTTTAAAAGAAAAATTAAGTATTGCAATAAGCATGGTCCTGTTTACTGAATAGTAGACAGCACATTATCTTCCTCATAGCACACCACGTCTATTTACTATAACAGTGTTCTATGATTCAAAAAAGTCTATGATTTTTTTAAAGACAAATGGTTTTAAAAATTGTTAATTTACCTCTAACGGTTTTGTATAAATTATTAACAATAAATAGCATACGATTGGTTAAAATTCCCTCTGTTGTAAGGACGAAAATTCCACTTAAAAATTACAAATTTGTCCATTTCTTAAAAAAAGTACATTAAAAAAATTATTTTAACCCCGGTATTTTTCGTTTATTTTACGTTTTTATGAATAAAAACACCTAATATGGTGTTAATTAAAATATGTAATACATAATCCACAGCTGCGGTGAAGCATATTATTTATTGTTAGTGAAAAAATACTGAATATTTAATGTTTTAACATAATAAAAATAATAAAATTTATAAAATCCTAGTGGTATTTTTGTTAGTTGTGATTTTTCTCCACAGCTCAAGGGTAGTAAATTATTTATTGAAAAAAAATTAACAAGTATATTTTTTTAGTTGCTATATATAAAGAGGAAAACACTTATTTGATTTCATTCATACCACGCTCAGATAAACTAAATTTGAAAAAATTTTTGAATTTTAAAATTAATTTTGTTGAAAATGTTAGCAAAATCAATAATATTGTATTTTTTGGTCACAGTGGCATTTGCTGAACCGTTTATACCAATACATCATGTGAGTAATTGTGAATTCATTTTTATACACTCTTAAAACGAATTTTTCGTTTAAAAACGATTTCTTTGTTCATAAAGATTTAACCTCGATTCACACCTATAGTGTCGGTATCGATACGGTCCCGCTCCAGTCTCGCTCCGATAAAATCTTGTACCTAATGTTCACATCACAATGTTGGTACCTTTTGATTTTCTATTCTCATTATAATGCCGCTCTCGATACGCTTCCAGTTCGGTTCCAGTTTGATAAAAATATCTTTTTATAGTGGCTGAGTGAAAAATGTTGACACTATCGGTACAAGCTTCGATAAAATATTATCTGAGTGGTATTAGTATTGTAGCTGAATTGGACCGTGACTGATACCGTACTTGGATCGCACTGATAATGTGAATACACTCATTGTATCATGTGTAGTGTGGATCGGGGCTAAAAATTTCTATTTTTGTCTTTTAATTAATTTTTTTTTTATTCAAATAAAAGAAATCAAAGAAATTATTAATCTTTGAACCAATAAATCGTTTTGAGAATGTAGGAAATCTGCTTTCTTATTTTGTTTTTATTTTTGTCCTTAGATCATTCGACATTTTGCAAACAGAGCCCATCAACGTTATGGAGAAATTAGTGTTTATGGAAGATTAGGTAGGGCTTATCCCATTTCGAGTTCACATTTGCTGGAACTAGGAAAATCAATTGGCTCAAGTCACTATGGATTGTTAACTCGTTTGAAAGATAAAATATATTCTTTACATAAGTCGATTGTTTAAATATAATTAATGTATATATGAAAATATAAGAACTAATTTATTATTTAAATATAAAAATTCAAAAAAACGTTTTTTGTATTAATTCAAAATCCATATTAAATTTTCACTATCAAAATTATCAAATTCGATTTTAATTCTAATATGACCAAAAAACATATAGAGTGAAACTCTCTACAATGTCGTATTCCGACATTTCAGTAGGAATCCAATCCCTTCCGTAGCAGTTTCGGAGCAAGTTTCCGTACTAAATACCAATTATCCAATAACAAATTTTCAAAATTGGTTACGATAATTGCGATCTCAAATTTAATCTAGAAATACATTGAGAAGCAACAAATGTAAGTTTTCTAACGGACTTTTAAAAATATAAAGAATTTTAGACGAAAATGGAAATGATAATATTCTTGTACTATCATTTTTAGACGACAAAACTGAACCTTTAAAAAAGAAACTCAAGGAACTAATAATACATCATACAGCTCGGGTTCAAAATTATATAAAAATTAACAAATTTTAAATAAACGACATTTTGAATCGGTCCATAAACAAATAACGAAACTTTTTAAAAAAAAAATTTATACAATTTTCCCGAATGAGAATTGCCGAAAATGCCGTTGTTTTACCTGACATCGACGTTGCTTAGTGACGTCAGATCTATAGCTTTTCTAAAAATTTTACTCCCTTACTAGACAAATTATTCTTTTTAGTATCTTCTACTCAGGGTTTAGTATATTTACTTCTTTTTGGTATCTTCTACTAGCCTAAGTGGCGCCCGAGGCAGGGTCAAAAAATGGCGCCCCTGTAGAAAATAATTTTTTTTTTCCCTCCCTTAAACAAGTGACGAGCAAAAAAAACGTCACATGCCTAATCTTGGCGCCCTCTTAAATCAGTTTTTGGCGCCCCCAAGACCTGCTGCCCGGGGCAACGATCAAAACATTTTTGATGAAAATTTATAATAAAAATCAACGATTGATTCATTATATTAATTTTTCCTATTATTATTTTATTAAAAACTAATTAAAGAAAGCCATTTTTTTAGCCATTAACCACGTGACTAGAAACGGCCTGTGACGTCACAATATCTTATACTCCGATTGGCTATCCTACTCTAATCAAACATAATTATAAAAGTTAGTTTAATTTTAATTAATCCAAAATATCAAAAATTTATGTTTCTTCTTAATTATAAGAAAAATGGTTTTTTTTAGCGAATTTCCAGAATGGAAGTCAGCTATTACAGCCACTGTCATGACGCGACTTGAGCCCGGGACTATCGCAAAAATTTGTTTTGAGGTCCCTAGAAATCGAAATTAATATTCACTAAAATTTATATATATATAAATTTTACTATATATATATATATATATATATATATATATATATATATATATATATATATATATATGTGTGTGTGTGTGTGTGTGTGTGTGTGTCCGCACGATAACTCTCGAACGAAATGTTTTGAAATTTTTTTACACAATTTAAAAGAGGAGAACAAATTACATAAAAATCAACTATATCACATTCTATATCAACTAGTTTCCGAGAAAATTTTTTTATTAAAAACGGCAATTCGCTATGTTATGCAGGATGCTGCGACAGGGGTATTTTCGTAGTTACAAAACACTTGTTGTTATTTAGAGAATGTGATGTAACTGACAGTTAATTAAATAATTTTAGTAATTTTTGCTATAGAATTTTAATTTCTACTATCAACCGGTCGAAATTTGAGTTATCGACAAAGAACAGTAGGTACGATCGAAAAAAAAGCTAGTAACAAAAATGAAGTTTGTGTTATAAACAGTAATACAAAGTTACCGAGACTAATTTTATTACGGTTCAGCAGACTTGATAATGCCATAAGAATAGATTTATATTTTTTTTAAATTAAATATGTAACGATTCAATTACAGTATAGCCCCGATAATGAAAACATCAGTTTTGAAAATTTTTTGAAAGCATCAAATTTGTCAACATCACTTTTGGATAGTTGCATCAAAAATGCCAAGTACATAAATATTAAAACCATGTGCAATATACCATTAGACCATGACGCATGATTTTATCAAAAGAAACAATTAAATATACGGGTAATAGTAGTGACAAACAACAACAGACCTCAAAGCCTGGGAATGTGGATTTTAATTATTGTACATAGAATATTTATTTATACAAAAAAAATGTATTCTGTTCTGTGGCGGTTTTTATCATGCGTAAAATGTAAAAATATTTTCTGAGATAAATAATTTTTAATTCTTCACTTCTTCTTTTTTTTTATTAATATGTAAAAAAACATAATTTTAATTCAAAATATAATCTTACGGTATTTGTGAATCGCCCCTGGTCAAATAGCATCACTTTTGTCAAGCACCACTTTTGCAGACTACTTTTTCTTGACAAAACTGGTGCTCTACTGTAATTTTGTATCGAAATTTACATATACCTAATATCCCCGTATTTTTTGAAGGATCCTTGAAAAAATATTTCACACATTTTACTGTACCTACCCCTATATTACGTAAATACTCTTTGATAATAATAACAATATGTATTTCGATATACGTTTTCAAAAAATCGGTAAACCTTTTTTCTGTTATTGATATGACGGAATCGGAGTTCTATAAATGTTTCAACCAGATAAGAAACTCTGTGCTATAACAGTATTGTAGATAAAAGAAAGGATGAAAATCTCAGGTAGTTACAAACATAATATATAAAGGAAACGTATTTTCAGCAGTTTTTCCAATGGCTCTTCTCGTACAAAAAGATTTATAGTTTCTTTAAATATTTTTTGTATGCAGAAAGAGTAAGACCACGAACCACATAGATATTGGTAAATATTTTATTTTTTATATTTTATTTACAAAGTTTCTTCTAAATTAAATAAATAAATATTTATAAAAGTTTTAAATAAATATTTACAATAAAAAAATTACAAAATATGGCAAAAGTGTATTTATTGTTAGTGTGATTGCACGGAATTTTCGAATTCTTCTAAACCATGTAAAAGTCGCTGCGTAAAATTATGTTTCTTGCCCAGCGTATATGCCCTGAAAAATAACAAACGTATGAAAAAATAGTGGTGGAAGTTGAATGTTCTGAAGTGATGAATTTACTGAATATAAGTACTTATGTAATTATGAATGAATGATTTGAAATTATACATATATATTAAATGAATAATTATTTAGGTGGGTACATATTTAATTTTGGTTGTTTTAATTTAATAAAATTATGATAATTATAACGGTAATTATGATAATTAATTATTTTGCTTTTATTCACTAAAAAATAAATAAATTAAATTAATTAATATTAAGAAATACAAAACCGTAGTAAGTAATTATAATTAAATTTGTAAATATTTATGATGGTAATGATAACAAAGAATGGTTAAGTAAAATCCCCAGTTATATTTGTTTTATTTGTGAACAGAATTTATTACCTATTTAATAATTGTTTGGTGTTTATTTTTAACACGTTGATGGTTATGAGATGTTATGTTGACTGACAACCCAACTAGATAATATACTGTTTTGGCATACACTATTACACATTTACACCAATACATAGGCAAACGTAGCTCGCTTTAGGTACGATACGTATGATAGATGCCACAGGTCTGCTGCACAATACGTAATGTATTTTCGAGCCCATCACACGTCACAGTGACGAGCTATGTTTGTCTATGGTACATAAAGTCAAATTTATTTTTAAAGCAAATGACTCATTTTAGAATAAAGTTTTGTCGCATATAAAAGATATTATAATTTCTACTATCCTTTTTCAATATATTAGATAGTAGATCTTGTGAGAGATAGCTATATTACGAGTTTGTGTAAAAAGTAAGTTTATGAGAATGAATCATTTGCAGTTGTTTTGGGCTTCTCTTATACCTTATTGATGTACACTTTATATGGTATTGTGTTGCAGTTAGTAAGGTTTAAGTTGACACAGTACAACCCGGATGACCGTCAACGTGTTGAAAATAATTTTTCCATGAAATCAAAAGGAGCTTCAAATAATAATAATAATAATAATAATAACGATTCGATCCGGAAAACTTAATATTTTTTTTCCTTTTTTTGCCGGAATCATAAAATAAAATACCCCTGTCGCAGCATCCTGCATAATATAGCAAATTTTCGTTTATAAAAATCCGTTTTTCTGTGATTTCTCACTCTTTTAAGTGATTTTTCCCCCTCTTCCTAATGGTGAAAATAAATGTCGCAAAAATTTTTGAACTTGAGAAAATTTTGGCAAAAACTAATTTTTTTCACGGAAAATGACCAAAAAGCCATGTTCCAGGCATCCAACATCGCTGGCTAAGGAACTTGTCCAACGGTGTGGGACTAGATATAAATATAATATATAAATTTTAGTGAATACTATTTTCGGTTTCTAGGGACCTCAAAACAAATTTCTGCCATAGTCCCGAGTTCAAGTCGCGTCATGACAGTGGCTGTAATAGCTGAATTCCATTCTGGAAATTCGCTAAAATGTGTTTCCAAATATGTTTTAAATATTTAATAAATGTTTGCTAATGGAAAATGAATAATCTTTAATATTCTATGTGGAGGAAAAACTTATTTCTGTTAGATGTAATAGACAGAACACAGAAAAAGAAAGTAAATACATTAGATAATGTTAGAGATATATGCCGTAAAGTACATTTGTTCCGTATTGTAATGCAAATTGAATATCTTAAGAAAATTGAAATTTTAATGTTTCGATAAACTTCACGTAAAAATTTATTTTCGAATTATAGTTTGTCATTTTGAAATGATTTAAGTATCTATCAAAACAATCAATAACAGTTTTTAAAAGCGACACTGTCTATTAAATAGCGTTACGTTCGACACTGATTATCTAAAAGTGGTCCAGTGCAATGACACACATGATTCAATCTATAAAGATTTCGTGGTTGAAATCTACGAGACCCTATTCAGCATCACAATAAGTTACACAATAACAGCAAGATTACAACATTTCGTTAGCACAAAATTTTTAATCATAAAAAGCACGTTATTATCTTAAAAAGTTTTAAAGATATGGAAGAGATATTTTTGAGATATTTTATACTTATTATTCAAAATAACTCGTAGGTAGATATATAATAATATTTGGTATAAGTAATGTATAATATTTAAGTATTAGAACGTAATACTAACTTGCTAATTAAATTTCTCATGGTTGATATTCCAGAAAATTTTTGCGTTATAAATAAATCTTTTAATGTTGTTCCAAAACTTTTAAATCCTTCACTGAATAGACTCTCCTGTAAATCGTTTCAATATTAAAATATTAAACAAATAGACATATTATATAAAATTAAACTTACGGATTCCTGTGTTAATCCAGTGGTAATTAAAATCGTAATAATCAACGTTATAATGAAGAACAATGAAATTCTATGAATAGACATTTTTATGTAATTATATAATAATAATTGTTATTCTTTCTTGAAATTGAATAAAATTGTTTATGTTTCTCTAAAATTTGTTTCACATTTATTTATACCTTTTTAATAAAACGGTTTATAATAGAAATTATATATGATAATAATTATCTTATTTACGTAAAAAATATAATTAAAATTTTCTAGTGTGGGGAAAAAGATGGAATTGTTCAGTCGTCCTTTGTGGTGTAGGATTGGATTATGTTTTATAAAAATAAAGGTAAATAACCCATTTATGTGGAAAGATAATAATAAATAATTTCATGAAATGGCGTAATATAGGTTAAATTGAGACTGGATTTCCGTTACCTGTATTATTTATTTTAGTGTAAAATACAGAAAGATGTGGTTGTAGCAAATTATATGTTAAGGGGTAATATCACCTAGCATTCGTAAACTCATATAGTCATATAGCCATAACTCATATTGCCATATTCATTGATATTCCGTTTGATACACATGAAAATTCAAATACTAAGATACAAAATAAATAAATATATAAAAAAAGAAAAGAAAAATTCAACTGTAATAAATTCTAAGTTTCAACTGTAGTTTAATAACGAGTTTCTTTACTGAACGCCATATGATATATGATATATCAAACGTATATTCAATCGTTGAAAAATTTTCTCAGTTTCTTCGTATGCTAATTCGATTTATTCCTCTGAAAGCTTTAACAGCTTTTTAAGCAGTAAGAATTTTTAACAGTTTTTTTGTAGTATTGGCTTTGTAGTTTGAAAATATATTTTTTTAATTTTAGAAAGGAACAATTCTTTGCACTAAGAATTACTTGTGCAGAGACTAAATACACAGTGGCGTAGCTAGGCGTGGGCGATGTCGACCCACGGCCTCGCTCTTAAAGGGGTCTCGCGAGGGACTGTTTTCCGTTTTTTTTTTTGGGATTGTTGCCTAATTTTTAAGACAGAAATTTCAAAAAGGAAATTAAAGGGGGCCTCGCAAAAATTATCTTGTCCACTCCCCATTTTCGTCTTGCGACGCCACTGTAAATCCACGTTGCTAGTTATAATAATTTGTCTAGTAAAATTTCAAAATTAAGTTTTAGTCCTAGATTATCATTTGTATTTATTTCACTTTACAGATGACTCATTCCTCATTAAATACAATTACAAAGTTAAATAAAGCATTTGGTGGTGAGGACACCTATAGCAGCTGCCCTTGGCACCCGTGAGGGATATTTATCCCCCATTGGTGTCAAGGAGGCTAAGGGTTCCAGGGGTAGTTTATGCGCAATACAGTAATCTTCGGATTCCATTAGCCTCTGACTACCCAAGATCGGCACCTTTCCTTCTCGAGGTACCACCGTTTTCACAAAAGATGCCGGATCTAGAGGAGAAATCCTCGATCGTTCATTTTTTAACCCTTGTTTTTATTTCGTTTCGTTTTTATTGTTTTTTGTTTTTCGTTATTTTTATTTCTTTTTGTTTCAGATTTTCTTTTTTCTTTTGTTTCCTTTTTGTTTTTTGGTTTTGTTTTGTTCTCATTCTTTTTGTTGTCCCAACTTCAAGTCATCTTCGGGACCCACACTAGCTCGTGTGTGGCTTAGCGGCGTTGCCTGGAAAAGGGGATCCTGGTGACTGAGGGAAGCCGTTACTTGCGAGTACGGCGGAACAACACGTCACTTTGGCCCTGGCTTCAGGCATAGACCGTGGCTGCGGTTATGCACCGGCCGCAGTAAATTCGAGCGCCCCGGGGTCGTGCGTGTCACTGGGGCAATGGGCTTCGTCCCTAGGGCCCCTCATTTCCGTATCCCTGGCGTGGGAGTCCCACGTCCCTTATGAGGCTCCGTGGAGGGTGGGGAGCGGGGTGGGGGTTTTATTTGTGTTACGTGTATGGATGTCCAAAATAATATTTCTTCGGGCGAGTCCGGGCCCCCCAAACCGGACGCGAACCAAGCTCCGCCGTCGTCATCTGGCGTGAGCCAAAGTAGCGTGGCTGGTCCCGCTACTGCGTCAACGGTACCTGCTCCACAACCCAGTGGAGTCGGTACCCAAACGAAAAGGGGTAACCCTCCCCAATCAAAAAAAGGGAAACATCGTGGGACACCATTACAAATGGAATCCCAAGATTGTCAGGGTCAAATTTTTTAAAATTTTTAGTGGTTAAGCCAAAGGAAGGTGACTTTAGTAAGGTCAGTCCCTTCCTCTTGGCAAAGTTAGTGAAAGATGGAATTGGGCAGGTTAAAAATGCCAAACTATCGGGCAATGGGTTGCTCATAGAGGCATTCTCACCGGCACAATCGGAAAAAATACAGAATCTAAAAGTGTTAGGACAGTACGCGGTAGACGTGATGCCCCATGGTGTATTAAACTACTCCAGGGGCGTCATTATGCACCCGTCTTTAGCGTACTGTACCCTGGAAGAGATAGTGTCGGAGATGTCTCCACAGGGGGTAATAGAAGCGAAAAGGCTTAAGTACAACAAGGGGAACAAACATCCGGAGTCCCCCTTAATTCTTCTAACATTTAACAGGGTCACTCTACCGAAAGAAGTGATCCTGGGCCTTTTCAATAAAGTGGACGTGCGCCCGTACATCCCAGCACCCATGAGGTGTTACAAATGCCAAAGGTACGGCCACGTCTTACAAAGATGTAATATACAGCAACAGATTTGCGTGTGCGGAAGGCCGTTACATGAAGGACGACCATGTGACGAGCCAATCAAATGTATCAACTGTGGGGGTAATCACTCGGCCAAGTCGAGGAATTGCCCCATTTTTAAACAAGAATCCGCGATTCAAGAGTTGAGAGCCCTGGAAAGGTTAACCTATCCAGAAGCAAGACGGAAGCTTTTAGGCAATACGCCTCGTCGCTCAGCTCTTGACGGTTATGCACGCGCTGTTGCGGCCCCCGCCCCTACAGCGGTTGAGAAAACAAGTGAAATTTGAGAAATAAAGGAAGCCATGAGACAAATGCAGGTGAACATGCAGAAAATGCAAGAGTGTCTCATGCGCTCTTCGGGTGTAGCTGTGTCTACACCCAGTACAGCCGCTGTTGTGTCAGCCAAGGTCCCTGAGGCCAAGAGGGTGCTAACAACCACCCCTCAGGGACCCGTCGTACGTACTGTGACATCTTCTCCAAAGAAGACATCACTGAAGAAGGCTTCGCCTCCTAGAAGGCGTCACAGTGAGGGGGGAAAGGAGGTGGTAAAACCAAGGTCCCCCAAAAAGGGACCCTCCACAACCACCTCGGAGGCGGAAACCATGCTGCCTCCACAATCGACGGTGCCACTGCCGCAACGGCCAACGGCACCGTCCCGACCGGGCACACCCGAACGCCCGGTCACCCCCCTTTCGAGACGCTCTATCCAAACACCGATGAGCGACTCGGAAAGTGCGACCGCGTCGGTACGTACGGGTACAAAGCGCCCGACGTCCGACGCCTATACTAACACCTCGGCCACCGAATCTGACAATTCGGACGCCGAGGTGAAAGTGATAAAAAGAAAAAAAGGCTGGCCAAAGGGGAAACCTAGGAAGTAGCCACACTTCCTAGGGAGCAACCCATGTAGTAACGGAAATGGCTATCGTACAGTGGAACTGTAATGGTGTTAAGCACCATTACTGTGAATTGCAGATGCTTCTGGCTGAGCACACGCCTATGTGCGTGTGCTTACAAGAGACACATTTACGGCCGGCGGAACAATTTACCATCAAATACCATAAAATCCGCCGGCACGACGTACAGCCAGACATCAGGGCGAGGGGGGGTGTTGCCATTATCATTAAAGATGGCGTTCCTTTCCGGGACCACCCGTTAAACACCCCCCTACAAGCTATTGCAGTACAATTTTTAAAACCGCCCCAGTTCACAGTATGCTCGGTCTACCTACCAGATTTCGACTGGAACGTCGAAGATTTCACCGAGCTTACCTTACAGTTACCACGTCCATTTTTGTTACTAGGAGATTTTAATGCTCACAGCCCCATGTGGGGCTGTAGCACAAGAGACGCCCGTGGAAGACTCATAGAACGGTTTCTAGACGAGTCTGAAGCGGTCTTGTTGAATTCCGGTCAAGGTACTTTCATTAACGCAAGAACCGGTGAGTTGTCGGCTATCGACTTATCACTTGGCTCACCGGTCATGGTACACCGATATGAATGGACGCTGGCGTCTGATTCATACGGTAGTGACCATATACCTATTGTTTTGAATAGTACCACGCCGATGACTACACAATCGTCTTCGCCGAGATGGCGTCTCCGTCAAGCTGACTGGGTAATGTACGCTGATTCATTCCGTACACCCGAGCTGACTGGAGACGTAGAAGATGATGTGGAGAAAATGTCCTCCAGTGTCAATGAAGCAGCATATCAGAGTATACCGAAGTCGTCCAGCATTCCACCCAAACGTCACGTACCATGGTGGAATGAAGTCGTGAGTGTAGCAGTTGCAGAGAAAAAGCGGGCGTACAACGAACTAAGACGTCGCCCCACGCAGGAAAATGTGATAGCCTACAAGCGTGCGCAAGCACGCTGTAAACGCACAATTAAAGAACAGAAGAGGCTATTATGGGAGCAATATGTTTCGGCCATTAATACCTCCACCACCACCTCAGAGGTATGGAGAAGAGTGAGGGCCATTACAGGGAAATCCTCCCGTTCACCAATGCCCTCCCTTCTCATCGTCGACGGCCGGAACATCACTGAACGCGCAGAAATAGCTAATTGCTTAGCTAAGCACTTTGAGCGCGTCAGTGGCTCCCAGAATTATGACCCGGACTTCTTGCGGATCAAGATCGAACATGAACAAAATGATCTTGATTTTTTCTCAGATGAATCCCTCCAGTATAACCAACCGTTTTCTATGCAAGAATTACTGGAGGCGCTTCGGGGATCTGGGGACACTTCCCCTGGACCTGATGAGATCCCCTACACCATGATCCGGAACCTGCCTTATCCTGGTAAGTGTAGGTTGCTGGATTTGTACAACGAAATTTTTAGGCAAGGCGTTTACCCTCGGCAGTGGCGCGAAGCTACCATCATTCCGCTGCTAAAAGAGGGTAAAGATTCATCGCAACTAACTAGCTACCGTCCAATATCCTTGACTTGCTGTTTCAGCAAGGTATTGGAAAAAATGGTGAACAACCGTCTCGTCTGGTGGCTGGAATCCCACAACCTCATACCTAAACATCAATGTGGGTTCCGCCGATACCATTCGACTACGGACCATCTTGTTCGCCTCGAGAATGCCATTCAAGACGCCTTCCTCCAACGAAAACACCTTGTGGCTGTGTTTTTCGATTTGGAGAAAGCTTATGATATGACCTGGAGGTATGGCATTCTCAAGAAGCTGCACGACTGGGGTTTAAGAGGTAACCTCCCTCAGTTCGTAAAAAGTTTTCTGACTGACCGTTCTTTTCGTGTCCGGGTAGGTGACACTGAGTCTGAGGCCCACTCCCAGGAGAATGGTGTTCCTCAAGGCTCCACTATTAGTGTCACCTTGTTTTCCATCGCAGTCAGTCATATTGCAGCTTCAGCCCCAATTCGTCGTTGCTTGTACGTTGATGACATCACCATTTTTTATGCAGCCGACTCTATCGAGGATATTCAACAACGGCTGCAACAAGGCATCAACGAAGTGGTGACTTCTGCAGAAGCTCTTGGTTTTCGATTTTCACCTCAAAAGACATCGGTGGTACACTTCTGCAGAAAGCGCAACGCACATCCGGATCCTATCCTCACTTTAAAGGGATCCAACCTTCAGTGCGTTGATAGCGTCAGGTTTCTAGGACTCATATTTGATAAACAACTTACGTGGCGCCCACACCTCCAAGACTTAGCTGCGAGTTGTCGCAGGACAATAAACATGCTTAAGTGCTTGGCAGGTGCATCGTGGGGTGCGGGCCGGGAGTCGTTGCTTCGCCTGTATCAATCGCTGGTTCTGACTAGGATTGATTACGGCAGCATTGCTTACTCCTCCGCCCGGGCGTCTGCGCTTCTACTCCTAGATCCTGTTCACCATGCAGGCATACGACTGGCTACGGGAGCATTTCGAACGAGCCTTTCTATGAGCCTCTGCGTAGAGTCGGGTCTTCCTCCGCTGCGACTGAGACGTGAGCGTCTCTTGCTCAATTATGCGGCGGGGGTATATGCAACACCTACGCATATTAATCACCCGACTCTATTCAGTGGCCGTTCGAACGCAGGAGTTACTAGAGAGTCTCAACTTACAGTTCGCCAGGGTGCTTCCTAAACGTCCTATGGAAGTGCCCCCTTGGCTGATCCCTAACGTAAGGTGTCGCTTCGACCTGACTGGTCTCAACAAGGAGGAGACTAGTTCATTCGAATATCGATCCCGCTTCTACGAGATCATTAGCGAACTTGACTCTCTCTGCATATACACAGATGGTTCCAAAACAGCTACGGGTGTGGGAAGTGCCATCGTCATTCGTGACGATCCTCACGCTTGGACACTTCCTCCTCAGGCCACTGTGTATACTGCGGAATTATTTGCGATTTTGCAAGCCCTGCGATTCTGTCAAACATCCGAAGACAGCGCATTCCTCATTTGTTCCGACTCGTTGAGCGCGTTGCAAGCGATCTGCCACTCTCATACCATCGATCCACTGGTGCAGAACATCCGAACGTGTCTCTACATGCTCCGCCAAAAGTCTATCACCTTCTTTTGGATTCCCGGACATGTGGGGATACCTGGCAATGAACTCGCCGACCAGGCAGCACGTCATGCAGCCGAAGTCGGTGAGCCACAGGACATTGCCATACGCCCAGAGGATCTGAGAGTGTGCATTAGATCCGCGATCGATCAGAAATGGCAACGTGAGTGGAACAACCTCACGGCAAAGCTCAGACAGGTGAAACCTGAGGTCCGAAGAACTCCGGCACCTGTAAATCTGAGCCGGTGAGAGAGTGTGGCCCTGACGCGTTTACGCTTGGGCCACACGGCGTTAACACATCGTCATCTTCTCGCCGGTGAGGATCAGCCAAGGTGCGCCGCCTGCGGGACCGCGCTGACCGTGAGGCATATAGTTGAGGAATGTGTAACCTTTGAGCCATTGCGCCAGAGGTTGCAGCTCCCCAATAATGTAGCCGAAGCTTTAGCTTATGATGCAGTTTCTGAAAGAAAGATGCTTGAATTTCTCCGAAATTCGCATCTTCTTCAGAGACTTTAGGGGCATTACATCTCAGAATTTTAGAAAGTCGTCTCTTTTGTCTCCCCCGACAGTGAATTTTATTTTCAGCGTTTTTTTAATTTATGTGTTTTCAAAATTTTTGTGTTTGTCTTAACTTATTTATTTATTAACCATACCCTGTTCCAGCTGGTCTGGCAGGGTACTTTTAGTCTTGTTTTTATGCCACTAAGGGCCTTTACACCCTTAGTGGTACTTTGTTATTTATACGTGTTACTTTGTTTTTGTTATTGTTTTTTAACGATGTACCACCGAGGGCTCTTTACACCCAAGGTGGTACATCATTTGTTTCTTCTTTCTGTGATATTTTGTTATGCCGCTGTAGGCCTGTTGTTATGGCTCTACAGCGGTATTGTTTTAACTCCTTATTGCGTCACTGGTGGGCCGGTGGCTCCCCAGTGACGTAATAAGTTTTATCTGTGATAAAATTGTGATATAAATCTCTAGTCGTTTGTGTGTTTCTAGTCAGGTTCCTCCACCCCGAGGCACTTTACGCCTCGGGGGGAGTCGCAGCGATGGTCTTCAGGCCTTGGTGACCGGACGCTTTGTCTAGTACTTATCGTACCGTCACCAAGGACTGTCCGCTATTTTTAAGCCCTGGGATGGCAGGGCTCATCGTTGGATTTTATATGTGTATGTTTGTCCGTTGTCTATTGCATTTATGTGTTCCTGTCTTTACGTGTTGTTTTTATTTTTACTGTGTTTGGCGGCGCATGCCCTTAGTAGACACTTAGCGGGTGCTGCTGACCACGCCATCCACCGGCAGCAGTTCCCCAATTTTAATTAAAAAAAAAAAAAAAAATAAAGCATTTGCAACAGAACCGTGAAAAAGTCACGTGTAATTTTTTTATCTTATAAATTAGACAAATTTCGAGCTACTTATATTTATTTTATTATAATATTTAATTATCTATTCTATAAAGGTTAATAACTTTCTTATTACGTACATGTTTTTGGTAAACTATAGGTTTGTTCCTACCGTATTATTCTGATTAGTATAGAGCGGATAATTATAATTTTTTATTATTAATTTAATTTATAAAAATTATAAAATCAGTAAAATCAAAAATCTTATGAACATTTCACACTGATATGTTCATAAAATCAGTGATTTTACTGATTTTATATACCATATTTCAGATACAATTGATCATGAGTCAAAGCTAAAAAATGAAATAATTCTTATATTCAAAACAAATAATCAATCTTCCATTTTTTTTTAAAAACAAATTGCAATTTTAAAATTTACGAAAGTGCAATAATGAGAGAGATAAAGCCAAGAAAACGTAAATTATTTAAATTCATAAGTGATG
Organism: Brachynemurus nebulosus; assembly: GCA_035578155.1. Taxonomy (NCBI): domain Eukaryota; kingdom Metazoa; phylum Arthropoda; class Insecta; order Neuroptera; family Myrmeleontidae; genus Brachynemurus; species Brachynemurus nebulosus. The sequence continues at coordinate 32,809,381 of JAPWDM010000006.1, forward strand.
AAGCATGGTTAAATTTAACTGAAATGGACCATAACTTTATATTTAATCTTATTTAATCTTTAATTTTTACTTAATCCGATCTTAAAAAATTACAATATCCGCTCTATGCTGATTAGTTTATGAACACTTAAGTGCGCATGTCACATTTTCGTACCAGTGCCAGAGCGCACCAGAAATATTTATTTATTGGAGAGTGTTTATTTAAATTTAAAATATGTCAGTTAACGTATGTGTATTATAAAATTCTTTGTTGAAGTATTCAAAATTCATTATTCATTTTCCAGAATGAAAGATTACTGTGGAATAATTTACTGAAATTTATATAATTTTATACTAATATTAATATTGATTTTTACAATCAATTCAAAATCACTTTTTTTTTTTTATAAACAATTGTAAATAATATTAGTAAATAAAAACACTTTACTTTGCAAAATACCACTTGTCAATATGACCATTCTCACACGTTTGAGAATGGTCGTAATGATCGAAACATGTCATAAGAGTTTTAATATTCAATAAAAGTGGTATTTTGTAAAGGTGAAGTGTTTTTATTTACTAATATCAAATATGGAATACCATAAAGTAACGCTCAAATCTATTGAATTTAATTGTAACTAAATTGTAACGACTGTAATAGGCGTACCTGTGACGTCCATTTGATAATTAGAGTGGTTGACTGGAACAAACCTTATACATATTATCAAATATTACGTACTGACTTCTACATCAAGAATATACATATGTATAAAATATTAATATTAAATAATTTACTCTTTCACCCACAGACTCAATATACGCCGTAGACTGGCGGCGTAGCTGCTATGCGACGCTACCTTTGAGGTAGAATCACACGGAAGTACGTGCGTTTGTTAGAGTCAATAGAAATTTACACCTTATTTATTTGTGAACTAATTGCTTGCTTACATGTATTGTAGAGTTAACATGAACACTAACAAAAGGTAGGTAGGTGTACATCCGTTTCCGTTGTCGGTGGTTCGTTACTTGGTAAAACTATCGTCTCTAATTTCCTAACGATGTGCGAGGTTTAATTATAAGTAAATTATCTGACAATTGTACTTTCATTATGATTAATAACACATGAAGAATAATAGTTCTTTTCAAGTCCTCAGCGTATGTGTAAAAAACTGTAGCTAGCAGTGTGTCCAGAGTGTGTCAGATATCGTTTAAGTCCATTAGTCGTTGAACTGCTCTACCAAGACACACATTATATTGTTCGTATTGTTGATGAACCACTTACAATAATGTGATACATATATAGCATATACCACTCAAAACCCCACCTGCCTCGCATAGAGTGTGACGTACATAGCACACATATCATACTAATATATTCGAATATTCGTGTCCATACATCATGTGTTTTGGTTGTATGTGTGTTGTGCTTCGTCACTTGCTGGCGACAGCGGGAACAGTTTGATACACATACTAGTTTGACCCCTTGGTTCTTTTGTTCATGTACAATATACTAATATAGTGTGACTATTATATTATGCAGAACTAGGGATTTTTCAAATCATAATCAAAATACAAATTTTAAATTTGTATTTTCATAAATCTCCCATTAACAGTAGGTACTCGGGTTAAGATAAAGTAATCGATAACTAAAAACTATGAATTATTGAAATAAGTTTCGACAAAATAACCAGTTTATAAATGTTAGAATATTAAGAGTCTAAAAAAGTATTTTTGAAGGGAAAGCTTTTGCATATTTATATAGAGCAGGGGTGGCCAACCTGAGGCCCGCGGGCCGCATGTGGCCCGCCTTGAACTTTTCCTGACCCGCGAAATTCATCACACTTATACAAAATATATTCATTTTAAAATGACTAAAGCGGCCCCTACACGCTCAATAATATTGCACAAAAAAATGGGATGTGTCGTTGCTTTCTCTTATATTTCAACACTGTCGCCACTAGGGTCGCTACGTAAATTCCGGTTAGCAAACATAATTATGGAAATTAATTTGAATTTAATTAATTTTTTTTTTTTTAAATCAGCAATTTTCTTCCCTAGTTATAAGAAAAATAAACAGTTTCTTTTTCTTAGTTACATGACACCTGTTGCTATCTAGAGAATGTGACGTAATTGGAGCTAATGAACGTTTTCGCGCAAATTTTGAGACCGAATATTAAATTAATTTTTTCTAACGATTTTCGGCATTATTTTAAAAAATTAAAATTATATACATGCATAATACATAAATACGCGTATTTTAAAATAATTTCCTAAAATTAGTCAAATTCCCCATTATTCACTAAAAAAAACTTTCATTATTACTACCTATTGATTAATTTCTATCAGATTAGGTACTAAAATTCAATAAATCAATGGAATTCAAAGTAAGTAAAAATAAATTTTAAAATTTATTACTATATTATTATTGACATCTCACGTTCGGCTATGGCCGTGATTCGTTCAATAAAGTGCTAAATGTTAGTACGAACTAAAAATTTTTAGACTCTAGTTAAATATAACAAACTAGAAAGTCATTATAAACTAATCAATTCATTCGCCATAAATAAGAATAAATGTATACTAGGAGTAACTAACTGTACATAAGTTATCGAAGGTATTCAAATCTAATATTTCATCGAGTAATCGAATGAATACAGCTTAAATGAGATTTGATAATGGATGTATTTTACAGAATTAAGCTAATAATGCTACAACACTCACTCTACAAGATTACATACCTATATTAAGCACTATATGCACTATATACTGGGTGTTCACGGATTAATGCAGAGGTTCCCAAACAAGGAAAAATAATGTTAGCAGTTTCAGGTTTGGTGAAAGTAAAAGAAAAAGTGACTGTGAAGTTGTTTTTGTTTTGGCCTCCAGTTAAATTTCTTCGGGAAAAGCAGAGAAAATTACTACTGCTGGGTAAAAGTCGGTTTTCAAAGAAGGTGTCGCGTCGTCGGGAATTATTTGTACCTTAAGGTAGTCGCGGATCTAAAAAGTGTGGGAACCCCATAGCCGGACTAATGTATCTACGCCCCCTAGTTTCTTGTAATGATTTCAAAATATGAATTTGATATTTTAAGGACATGTTTTTGACCCTGTTTATCAACTTCGACACAAATGAAACAATTTTTCCCACTACTGGCCTTCCTATAAGTGCCTTCATCTTCGAATTTTCAAATGAAAATCCTCCAGTTTTTTTGATATTCCGGTAGGGCATAAATTTTTCTAAATGCAGTTTTTTTATTTCCTGGAATTGGTTTATTCTGCTGTTTTATTTGCTGTATATTCTTGTTTTGATGTTATAGTGATATAATTTACAGAACTTGCGTATCACTGTAAAAAACCATTTTCTAGAAGTACCTATTTAGCAAAAAAGTGGTTATGTTTTGATGACTTGTTGAGTCATATTCAACCTATTTTGCTACTCTTCAGAATATTTACCTACATATACGGGTTTGTCCAATTAATATTTACTGCCGGATACAATATTGTGATATTTTTACGTTTGAACGTTATCCTCCTTTATACGTTGTAACTTTTTTTTTGAAACTAAAATAACCGCATGATGTTTCTATTTGTTAGTTTGAGGAAATCTGATCCAAATCAAGTCTTTCGGATCGGATCCATCTTTAATTCGATTTGAAAAAAAATTCTACAGTTAGAAAATTCGTGTTTAACCTCCTCGTTCCAACCGTCGACCGTAGTCGACATAAAACAACATTTCGTAGGGAATTCTTATTATCGCTTTAGAGTGGGTTGACAGCACTGACAGGAGTACCACTGTCTTCCTCATAGATAGCAGCACATTACAGAATTTTTTTTCAGTTGGGTCCACGTTCATTGTTGATATTCTACAGCAGTTTGAAAATAGGGCATCGCTACAAAGGGTAGTTCCCAGCGTCTTCGTGAATGTAAATAATTTTTTAGTACATTAAATAAATTATTTTTTAATATGTGGGGGTTAATATGTTATTATGAATATCCAGAGAAGGAACTAAGATATTTGTTTAGAATGTTTCATGAGTTTGGTTGTCATAGTAACGCCAGAAACTTTTATGTCTACTATAGTCGACATTTGGAAACCGGCTACGTAATAATTAAAAAAATATGTTTATGTAGTAAGTACATTTCTGAAGATATTTTCAATCTGGTTACAGAAAAAACCAATCGTAGCTATACTGAAAAAAGGGCGCCCCCTAATTTCAAATAATGAGAAAACAAAAAGGCTTTTTGGTGCCTCCATTAAAATGTCCGTAATGGGACTTCCAAGAACAATAATGTACTATCAATACAAAACAATGGTTTCTTCCATTGCAATCTTGCCCAGAGACCAATTTTTTGCTATCATGAGAAATTTAAAAGTTGTTTATGACAATGAAGTGGCTCCAGCGGAAAAGGCTGCTTCCAAATTTTGGAAAGTGAACCCTCTTATAAATGTGTAAACCCTCATGTGTTCATTATCATTATAATAATTATTTTGTAGTTATTACACATGTTTTCCATTCATCTATTGTATTTTCTTAGCCAACTATTTCCATAAATTCTTAAGAAATTAACATTGTTTTAGATGTCAATTGAGTAAGCGTTATTCAAAATGTCTACTATAGTCGACATCAAGTTTCTTCAGTAAAAAAAAATTTAAAGTGGTTTTTTGATTTCTTTTAATGGTAATAAACACAAATTTTACAAAAAATCAAAAATTTAAAAAAAAATTTTTATTTGGAATGAGGAGGTTAAGGTGGAAAGAAGTGCTCCATTAAATCAAAAGTTAACGAACAGTGCCTTAAAAACGAGGGCGTACGTTAGCTCTTGACCACCCAATATGTCTGTATATGAGAATGTACACAATAAACTGGCATACATTCCGTTAGATATGTGTGTACTTCCGATTGCTCTAGGCAGAAATGGTAGTCGATATATTCAGAGATACAATATACCTCGCAACAATATAGCGATAGTCAAATTCACCCACTCACTGTATCATATCTTTAGTTCATCTCTTGGAAATATAGATCAATTATTGTATCTAGGTTTATATACGCCAGAGGTGTTTGAGGTTAGGGTAAGTGAGCTAGAGAAAATGTAGAGGCATGTGCGGTTTTCTACGAGAATGTTTTGAAATTTTGTATTGAAAATTTATTGGTAGAGCGTTTTGTTATAATGAAAAGCATTTCAAATAAATTTTTAAAAGTTATACATTTCCTTTTTGAAAATAGAATATATCGTGTGAATATTGCTTTGTATTGTCATTTATTTGTCTTGTAATATGTAATAGAACTGGATGGAATATCGGATGTTTACTAGAAAATATGATTTATGATTTATTTACTAATAATACAGAATGGTATTGTTGAGTGCACACTTGGTACAATTGGTTTGATGTGGTTGTTTTGTTATTATTATTCGATCGATCACTACTGTTTTTGTTTTATTTCTGATAAAGTGCTCATAATATAGATAGACTCGTAAGTTTATTTGGTATTACAAACGGAAATATATATCTATATATAGTATATATACATGTAAATTGTATGTATATACATAGACAGAGCCGGTCTGGTGCAAAATTAACTTGCAGCACACTCTAACAAATTTCGTACAACAATCGCACAAATTCGTATAGTCAGGAATAGGATGGCCTACATAGAAGTGACTTAGCAATTCTGAACAAATGGTAGATCCTTGATATGTTTGCATTTTAATATCATTATTCTCGTTTTCTATATTGCAAAATTACAGTACAACAATAAAAGAAAATTTGTGGATAGTAAACTAAATTTTAATGATTAGTAAACTAAATTATTATTTTTGATTATTTTAAATTCCACAATTTTTTGCTGAAAATATTAAAAAGATTAAGTAGAAAGAAATTTAAATTATTGCAACAATAACAAACATTTATTATAATGAAAAAAAGCTGAAGAAATTATACATTTTTACAGAGTGCGCAGTATAAAATTTAAAAGTTTTATTTAAAATGAAATTATAAGTTAACATTTAGTCAAACTGATAAGAATTGTAAAAGCCACAATGCTCAATTATTATCCATAAATTACTTTATAACAATTTAAATCTGAAAATATGAATACAATATTAGAGTATTAATGATTTGCCAAAATAAAGAAAATACAATAAAGATAAAATTAGAACGATACAGAAATCTTACCGTACCATTTGGAAATTAATTTTTATCAAAAATGTAATTAAACTGGTTATACCAGGTAAAGTGTATACAATTTACAAAGATTAAAATATAAATTAAACTACCTGTAGTCACATTATAAAGGTGACGAGACACCGGGAGTGTGCCAGATGATGAGTCCGATAATATAGAAAAATTAAATTAATAAAAATACAAAACAAATATGTGGAACGGTAACTACAATGCGTAAAAATAAAAACGTACCTCCGGCACGGACGCATAAATAAAAATTACTAAGGCTACATAAATGGTATAATTAATAATTTCTCATCAATTCGTAGTAGGTGTCCAAGAAAATTATTCTAACCACATATTTGAAATATTTCAAAAGAAAAATAAAAAACAATTAAACTCCAAAATAAATTATCGAAATCATCACCGAGCATTCCTAATTGAAATTACAATTTACATTTTTAAACAAAATTTTAAAAGAAATATAAAGACTACATATCCTGAAGGGACATGTGGCCAGTAGTGGTTGTTTTACATTTTAAATAAAATTTGAGAAAGAAAAACAAAGTCTAAACATCCTTAAGGGATGCGAAGACGAGAATGGTTGTGAACCATTTTGTTCAACGACCGGATTCTATCTCGTCGACTAAGTCTAAAAATAAGTTATACAATATGAATATAGATACATATATGTGAATGTATTGAAATATTTACTTTACTGACCATTTAGACAAACAAAATTATATTCAACAAAATATTACAGTTACATAATGAATATGTCTAAAAAGATTGTTATGTATGAGTACCGGTCATTTCAATTAAATAAACAAAATTTTATCAGAAACAGTTAATTAAATATTAATTGAAATTACGCTACAACAGTTATAATAAAAAAATGCATATCCCTATATGATATTGAACTTGGTACAGAACTGCTGTGATCTTACTACTATTGGTACAGAATCACTGTAACTTTCTTTACTACTTTTGGTATAGAACCGCTGTAAGCTTACTACCTTTGATACAGAACTACTGTGATCTTAATACTGTTGGTACAGAATCACTATAACCTTCTACTTTTGGTATAGAACTGCTGTGGACCTTAATATTATATTAAATATGATTTCAAACAATTTAATTTTAAAATTAATTTTAATTTATTTTTGCTTCCATAGATTGGTTGAATTTTAGTAGTCTGAAAAGGACAGAAATTAACTGGTAGGTAATAATAATGAAAATAAATTGAAGTTATTTTTATCTATGGTTCATTTCAGTTAAATTTAACCATGCTTCGTCACTTTGAATTTAAATAATTTCCATTTTCTTGGCTTTATCTCTTTTATTATTGCATTTATGTACATTTTAAATTTGCAGTTTATTTTTAGAAAAGAAAACTCATGATCGCAAAATTTGCAGTTTATTTTTAGAAAAGAAAACTCATAATAGCAAACGATGTATTTATGGAAAAAGAAATGAACTGGTGTGATGTAAAATATATTAATAAAAAATTCTTTTATTTACACACAACAGTTTCCTCTTGTACCAAAAAATACCTAATAAAATTAGGGGTTGGGGGTGAGGGATGAAACCCCAATGATTTTATAACTTTAATTTTGGTATCATAATAATGATCTTAAAGTGCCATTTACAAATATATATAGTTTCCCTATCAAAGCTCTTACTATTTCCAAGATATTGAAAAAAATTGAAAATAACTCAAATTTTCAGGAATGAGTTTCAGCCCCGTAAACCGCTTATGGGCACGACCGAAATATGGCTCGCGATTAGTTTCAATAAGATCTACAATCCACCAAAGTTTCAAAAATTTTTGAGAGATACAGTTCGATACCTTTCCTTGTAAGTTTAAATACAGCCATTTACATTTTCACGCAGAGTTATCGTTATAGAAGTTTTCTCTTCAAAAAGTTTTTAAATTAAAAAAAAGACGTTTGAATTTTTCAAGCCATCTACCAACTGACTCGTCTTATTAATATACTTCAAACAGCTTACTTAATGGAGATCCCGTATGATATTAGTAAATAAAAACACTTTACTTCGCAAAATACCATTTTTGTTGTATAAAGAAACTCTTATGACATGTTTCGGTCAATATGACCATTCTCAAACGTGTAAGATACATTCTTGTTTAAAAAAATAATTAAGGATGTATGTAAAGAAATAGGCATGTATCTGAATGTAATCTTTACACGTTTGAGAAAGGTCATATTGACCGAAACATGTCACAAGGGTTTTTATATACAATAAAAGTGGTATTTTGCAAAGTGTTTTTTTACTACACGGAGAGAAAATTCTTATAAAAATTACTGTGCTCATAAATCGACGTGTAACAGGCGAACATATCCAATTTTTGTACGGTAAAATTATAAAAATTATAGTTATATTATTGTAATTTTTATAATTTTACCATACAAAAATTGGATATGTTCGCCTGTTACACGTCGATTTATGAGCACAGTAATTTTTATAGGAATTTTCTCTCCGTGTAATATCAAATATTGAATACCATAAAGTAACGCTCAAATCTATTAAATTTAAATGGACATTCTGTATATTTGAGTTCATAATTATCTTGTTCACATATAGATAGATATATATGGCACAGCCCATATACGAGTGGATATATGTATGTATGTGACGTCGAAAAATATTAAAGTTTTATAATAAAATTTAATATAGCGAGTTGTCATTAACAAGTTTAGTTTCATACATATACCACTATAATAATATTAAATATAAACTTTAAAAAAGTTGAAGAAAAGAGGAAAAACTAATAAATTTATATCCGTATTCCTCCTCTCTTTCACACTTTTTTCATTTAATAAATTATAAATATATTTTCATGGATACAATAAAATATGTACATAATATGTATGGTATATATAGTATATTCGTATAATTAGTGCAGTATAAAGGTGTCTTGATAATGAAAAGGTTATAAAATCATGTTCAAATTTAATTAGCAATTCGAAACCGTCCTAATATGCCATATGTTATCATATAATGTGTAACATGGCATGTACAGTAATATATTATGTATGTATGTAGGGGAGACAGGGGCTAAAATTAACGGGGGTTGGTATTAACAGGCCACTTTCCGCTAAACTATAAACGAACAAATTAAGTATGTCCGGTTGCTGTCATCAGTAAATAACCACGGACACGTTGCGATCAGTTAGCCATCGGCCGGTTGTCGCGAAACAAAATTGTGAGTAAAGCGTAGATTTTGTTAGGTAAAAGAACATTTTTAAGTCGACGGTTTTTTGACTTAAAGCATGATTGTACATCTAAAAGAAGCTGAATTTATTTCAAATACAATACATATACAATCTTGTATTGTATTTTGTTCAAATTTTACTGCATTATCAAATTACCTTTTTTAAAAATATAAATTTTGTAAAAAATTTACCTTTGCAGGCAAGTATTAACAAAATACACGAGGTAAGTATTAACATGTTAACATTTACCTCGTTTAAACATTGTGTAACACAGATAATGTTTTTAACTTCCTTATAAGAAAGTTATTGTATTCACCCCGATTTCAAAATCCAAATAACAGCATATTTTCATGTTTCAAGGCCACCAAAATCTTTTTCGCGACATTACCAAAAATGTTTGTATGTATACGTGTGTGGACGTATGTGGGTGTTTGTCACATTTAAGTGATGCTACATGTGTTTTCTCTAGTGAAGCAAAGTAATGGTTTTGCTTGATCTGTGACCGATCTTACTCGGATGATAATTCTGGAGGTGACTGGTATAAATACAGATCTTGTATTCAAGGAAACAAGTTAAAAAATTATATGTTTGAATCATAACTTCGACGATGATTACTAAGGCTGAGTTATCATATATTTCAAGAATTAAAATAATGTTAAATGAATAGTTAAAGACTAATTAATTGTTAATAAGTAAATAGTCTTTAATATAGAAGATATTAAAAATTGTAATTGTCTACCGAAGACTGAAAATTTGCCAATTTCTGTTTAGTCATTAAGGTCAAAGCGACACTATTTTGTTGAGTTGTTTTTTTTTTTTTTAATATCATTATTGGTAATTAATAAAGACTGACTAATTATGGCCTCAGAAAAAATTAAAATAATGATTAATTTGAATTAAGTAAAGATAAAGATAATTCTAAAATAAAAATTTTCTATGTCAAATTGATTCCTTTGTGATAATAAAAATGTTAAATATGATACTTTGTTTTATTTTTTTACACATATCTATAAAATATTATCATGACCACATTAAAACTTTAATGTTACCTAATACTTACCTCAAGGTTGTTAAAACTTATCTCAAAAGTGGGATAAGTATTAACGAACACATTTTTTTTTAAATGGGTTCTTCATGGAAAATACAATTGATATGTCAGTTTTTTTTTTTAACAAAAATCATACATAGATAGTTGATGCTTCATGAGGTTTACAAAAAAAATCTCTAATTAGTTTTATTTCCGTTAAATTAATAAAAAAGTAAAATCTGTTAGTATATGCCCCTGTCTCCCCTATCGCGTAGGTGATTCTTGTATAAACGGGAACAACTTTTCCTCGATGATTTATCATTATTTTCTTTGCTAATGTATATTTAATGTTTTATTGTTACATTCGTTACGAAAATCTTAATGTGTAATTATACTTGTAAAATATTATTGATTTAACCCTTTGATAAATTTTGGGTTTCTCCGTATGTAAAAAAGATTGTTTAAGGCGTTGTTACATCACTTGAAAATGTCCGAAAAGAACGTTTTGTTATGGACTGGCATACGCTTTTTTTGCAAAGAGGTTCATCATGGTGGGCAGCATAACAGTTTTTAAACAGCGCATAGAACATAACATTTTTTTTTTTATCATAATTTACACTAGTTTTACTAAAGCGATGCAGAGGATTACTAAAAAAATATTGATTTTGAAAATTGATAAAAAAATTAACTTTAGTTTGTTTATAAAAAAAAAATTATTTTTTAACCAATTTAAAAAATCTTCCGTGTTCAGACCGATTGTTAAGTGTTTAGTGTTAAGTGATTAGTAGCAACTAGAAAACTTTAGTAATAAGTAGAACGCATTAGTAATAAGCAGAACGTAAGTATAAGTGGAAAAAATATGACAATGATGGTAGGTATGTTAAGAAATAAAGATAACTAGCCTGCAATAAATTATTGTCTATTTGTATAGTATGGTCTGTGCTACTAATCACTTAACATTAAACACTTAACAGTCGGTCTGAACACGGTCTTAGGTACAGAAGCTACAGATAAAATTTCAAGTCAATTGAATAAAATTACAGAAGTTACTTTGCCTACCCGCTTAAAAAACGTAGTTTCGAGCAAAATGTCCGCATAGTTTCAAAACGTATTTATCGTTTTGTGTGTTTATATCTATCAGTAACCCCATCTGTGAGTCATTTATGGAAACATAACTGACCTGTAATGAAAGAAAGTTATCGATCAAGTTCAGAGATTACATTTTCAACCACTCGAAGTTGTTTCAATATAATATTTTTTAGTGAAAAAAGTACTTACTTATTAAGAAATAGGTAACATTATATTCGTTTTGCTAAATTTTGTGAAATATTCTCAACTTTATTTAAATAGTCAAGCATCAGAAAATATGGACTAGAGTTAGATCTCTTTGATATATAATGACAGTTTTGCGTGAGTTAATGTTTATAAAGATATTGGAAAGGGTTTAAAGCTGTTTTTGTTGAAACTACAAATCTGAAAATATTAATGTAATCCATTCAATTATTATTACTTATTTCAAGATGTTTTTCAATCAGTTAGAATGATTGTTGTATTCCAAAGATCTTTTGAGCAGAAGTATCATTGTAAAATTTTACCTTAAATAAAAATTTAATAGAGCTGTTAAAATTTAACAATAAAAAGTAGAAGAATTAAGAGATTACAATTCATCAGTCGCTGACACTGATAATTTAGGATAATGTCTGTATCTTAAAATTGTGATTAAATCTATCTTTGTAATAACTGAACACACTGAGTAAGAATATATCAAATTCTTCTTTATAAGGACAACGTTCCTAGGTGAAGTATATTAAAATTAAATAGTGTAATATAGGAAAAAGGAAAAGGGAATTTAATAAAGTAAAATATGGTACGTTTTACACTAATTGTGAGTAAATTGGAAATGTAGCTTGTATTTCTTATGAATAGCGAAAAATAATATCGTGTTTTGTGAGATATTATTATTTTTCTTAGAATCTTTTAAATATTATTTAATTTTCTTTATAAAATTTTAACATATACGGAGAGAAAAATCATATAATTTTTGTAGATAAAATTTCAGAAAAATTACCATGCTCTCTTATAATGCGTGCGCGATCGACGACCAAAATAAAAAATATGTGCTAGCATGGTAAAATTTAATGTGCTAACACAACTTTTATCACACTCTTATGCATACATGTTATAGTTTAATTCTTGTTGTCGTACTCTTTCATTTGCGCATCTGACCCGCAACCTTATGTTCCTTGGACTGTACCTGTAAAAACTTCGAAGATGCCGGATCTTTTCCGACTTTCGATTCTTTATGATACATACAAAACTGATTGTCAACAATATATTCTAATACTAAAGATAGTGAAGTAACAAAATGATGAATTGAACGGTAACATCCCCGTCCTCTAAGACAGTGTAATGAATACTGCTTGCTGCTTGTAAGACAGTCTAATGAATCAAGGTGCTTGGTCCGACCCGTCCGACCAAGTTGGTAGTCCACGCCTATGGTTGGCAATGTGACTTGCTATGAGTGAGGTACATTACAACAGCGTTCACAACATACACAACCTTCTTTCTCTTTTTTTCTTTCTACTATTAGCAGATAGCATTTCAAATATTAAAATACAGCATGAAAATTTTTGTAGGAAAAACAATTAAAAAATATTTTTTTATCGGTAATGGAACTTTTTATTGTGCTGTTTTACAAATTTTACGGAACTAATATTACGGAAACAATATTCTATCCTTTAAGTTTTCTATGATTAATTATAATTTTTATATTTTTACCGTACAAAATTGAATATGTTCGCCTTTTACACGTCGATTGTAGTGCTGAGCACAGTAATTTTTATATGAATTTTCTCTTCGTGTAGGGGACCAACGGGCAAGAAGGAGAGGTCGGGCAAAAAGAATAATAACCTAATTGAGCTAGTTAGATGTATGATTGACTCAGATTTAATGTCGCTTTGCACTTAATGGGATCATTTGTCAAATGGAGGCACTGTAGTGTTTGTGTTAAATGAAAATATTAACACAAATTTTGATGTAACAGAATAAAAATATTAATCTGTTTTGAACAACAAAAAAGTAACACAATATTTATGTAAAGGAAAAGAATGTTTATAAGCACACTTTTTTGTGTATTTCCAACACAAAAATTTACTGCTTTCGTGCGCATTTGCTGCTTTAGTTAAGAGCGGGGATAGTGGTAGCATCATTCGACATTGTGCGTTCAACAAAAACATATGTAAGTATAGAAGACGGAATATTTCAAAATCAAAAGTGTATTTCTAAAGTTAAATTGGCTTTAATTATTTATAGATATTGAATATTGATTACGTAAGTTAATTAAAAAAATATTTTTTTTGTAAATGTTAAAGTATAATATATTACATACATTTATAAATGCATTTCATACTTATGCTATTGAGAGTTGTTATGTTAACGCTCATAATCTTAAATAAGTTGCTCATACTCGTTCTTCATACGGCATTTACAATCATATTATTTGATTTTAAAGTAGATGAGTACATACATACATACAGGAGAAAAAAATAGATTTTAATTTCATACACCAAATTCTGCTCCATCAACTTCACCATCAAATACACCAGCTTCTTCTTATGGAAGCCATCTACCAATGGAGTTGGTACTCTTCACGGGTATCAACTCCACTGGTAGATTGTGATGACCCACAAACTACATCAACTGAACCGCAGCCAAAATGACGCCGACTTGATAACCCTACAAATCCGAGCTCGAATCTTCTTATAAAGAGGTAAGTTTCATTCTGAAATTGATTTTACTTTTCATACTAGAGAAAATTCATTGTAGTTTTTACAAGATTGAATTTCTTTCTTTCTTTGCAGAATTTACTTCAATTGATTAAAAAATTATCGAATATTCGACGTTCGAGAACACATTCAAAAGGCAAAGAAGAACAGCTAAAGAAGGAAGAGTAGTGGTTTCATTTTGTCTTTCACGTTCAGTTTGACAACGATCTTCACAATTTTTGGGTATTGCTTCAACATTATTTTCATCAAATACCAAGTAAAGTGAAATGCACCAATATCATCGTCGAAATCTTTACAGAAATTGATTTTATCCAAAGACATAATTCTAAACAATGCGGAAATGGATATTGGGTAACAGAGCATAACTTTGTAGAAATATTGAATAAAAAAGTTCAGGTACTGAAAAATTATTTTTTACTCTTTCCTTTCATTTACATAATAAATAAATAAAACAAATACTAACTTAAAAAGAGTGTCAAAATATGCCAACACATTTATTGAGTAAACTTCTACATTTCTAAATCAGTTAATTTTACACATCATTGTGTTAAAAATGTACACTAAATAATGGTTTTATTAACATATTCACTGGTAAAATTATAACTAAGTAATTGTGTCAAATTAACATAAAATGTATGTCCTCTTGTCTGTTAAATCATTGACACAAATCTTTTGTAAAGATTTGACACATATGCTTTGTGTTAAAATAACGCAAAAACTTTACACACAATTTTAACGCAAAGTTTTTTACTGTGTAATAGCTATTTGCATTTTCTCTTGGGGTATTAGAAATTTTTCGAGTTTTATTATTTTTACTGTTTTACCCTTCTTTGTTGTATGCCCTGGAACGACGAAGTTACACCATTAAAACTGATCCTAGCAAGATAACAGGAAAGACTAGAGATAAATAAATAAATAAATAAGCATAAACATATCATCAAATAATAAACAACTGGATGAATAGATGAATAAAACTGAATTTATCAACAAAACGAATGATTTTGATAAATAGTCATGCGGAAGAAATTGAGCGTGAAAGTACTCCGAAATAAATTTTTCAAGAAAAATTATATATAATTGTAAAAAATAAAAACGGGAAGAATATATAAAAATAATATTAATTTATTTTACGCAGAGAAGAGACTCATAAAGAAACAGAAGGTTAAGAGACTGATAAAGAAAACATGACAAACGGCTCAAAAAAATAAACACAAGTGTTTTCATTAGATGAAAGACGAACGTAGACGTTGCAGAAGTGTTTTTCTCGTCTTGTTAAAATACGTATACCTACAAGCATTCCGTGCAAGTTTTTAAATAATATGAGTGGGTACTGTTATTTTGATGGAAAAAATAAATTTAATCATAACGTAAAGTTGTTTTAAATCTGGATTTTATTTTTATTTTTTACGTTTTTTTTTCTTCTGTAAAACGCTATTCTTATTGCGCTAGGTGCTGTCGGTTGTTGTATAATTAACTGCATATTTGAATACTGTTGTTTATAAAATTCTTGTAATATAAATTTTAATTTTATAGAATCCCAAAAATTTAATTTGCTTGCAAATAATGATACCCACTTAATATCACATATATGTATTCGGGGGGAAAAAAGGCCCGATGGGAAGTATGACTCCGAAAACATAAAATAAGTTACTTTGTTTTCATCTTGTAGAGTTATTTTTAACTTCCCATAGGAAGTTGTTGTAATGGGTCCGATTTTACGAATCGCTAATTTTGACATATCTTCACGTTTCAAGGTCACTAGAATCCGAATCCATCGTTTTTAACGTGATGTCTGTGCGTGCGCTCGTTAGTTTGTTCGTTCGTTCGTTAATTTTTTTTTCGTCTCCGAATGATGATATCAACTCCGGACTAATTTCATTAGATGCCAAATCAAAAAATGAAGACCGGATAAAGTTTTCAGTAAATTGGGATTAGCGGTTTGTTTTTTGTGGTAAAAAAACAGAATTAACTTTATTAAGATAACATAGATTATATGGATTTTTTACCATAACATTTATTATATAATGGCCTAAGAACCTTCCTTGATGTTAAAAACGCCAGTATATTATTATAAAATTAAAAAAAAAATTAAGAAACTGTTTTTGAAATATATTTTGTCTCCCATATCTTGAGAACAAATGATGTTATCATTTGTTTCATAAGGATGGAGCTCCCACCCTTAGGTACAGAAGGCGAAGCCCCCGGTATGGTGCAAGGGGCAAAGCCTCTATCGGGAGCCCAGGGGAGAAGTTGCCCGAAATTCAAAAAGAATTATTTATGTACAGTAGTCTCTAGTCTTTAAGGACACCCAATGGGAAGTTAACAGTGTGGGTAGACCTGTCCCCCAAATTTTTTGTCTAGTAGTTCTCTGGCTATCATTAAATTTTATTTAATGAGGGTTTCACTAAATAAGCTTTTTTTTAACCTCTGATATTTAACACTAACATGTAAATTATAATTATATTAATATAAATTTTCTGCGAGGTCACTAGCAGAGAGATTGGTGAAAAATATAATATAAATTATCGCAATAATCATTACAACAAAGCTTACAACGCACTGCTATCAGTAATTAACGAATCGCTTGTCTTAAACTACGTTGAGATCACCGGGTCGGAAGGCGGTAAGTGTTTTAAATCCCCGAATTATCTAAGTATATATTTCGATCCATAACCACTCACTTATTGAAAGAACATTCGAAAAAACGTTCAAGTACCAATGCGGTAACATTTATAAAAAAAAAAAAATTTAAATTGATACTTTTACTTTTTCTTATATTATATCGTAGTATCATAGAAAAAGTCAGCAGAAGATATTTTCAGTTGATAACAGTGACACAACTTTTCTATCCATCATTGTCCCATCTTTCCCATCAATACAAATACAGAGTACCTTGCTTGCTCAACGTTCGACAAAGAATGAGTGAGTAATTTTTTACTTTATGAGTTTTAATATAAAAAACTCAAGAGTCAAACATGACAAAAATTATATAGAATGTCTAGGTGTATATACAGTGTCTTTCATAAAGTTCACACCATATGGGAAACTTTTACTATTGATATTTTGAAAAATATTTTAGTGGGGTTAGTTGGTGCATGGAATGAAAAAGTAGCTGAACATGTCTCACCCCCCCCCCCCCCCACTTGCTATTTGGCGGGAAACCAGAAATTCCAAATTTGTAAATTACGAAAAATGGTAATAATTTCAAAGTTATTGGCCACTTTCTCATGAAATTTTGATATCGTATCAAAATTGGGCCTAGTAAACATATTCCGGCGGTTAAATACCGTAATCTGCAAAAATAACGCCCAAAAATCCACTTTTCCAAAATACGACTTTAAGTGGCCCTAACTTCAAAATAATTTTACGAATTCTAGCAAAATAAAAAATTATAACATTCTTTGACATCTACTTATTCATAGAATCACAATTATTATCAAAATATTGTCGTAGATATTGGTCTTTCAATATAAAAATTTAGTTTCGTACTAAAAAGACACGTCTCTGTAACATTGGAGTTTTAATAAGCATAAGCAATTATTATTATTGTATTTTCTTTATAGTTAGTAGCAAAGATACTTATTATGCTAACTTCACAGAAAAAGTTCCTAAGAATAATTCAAATAAATGATATTCCAGTCCTTTAAAATTATTAGAATTTTTGGTAATATTTGATATTTTACTAATAAAATTTATTATCAATATCCAAGATACACAAAAATCATGGCAATATTGATAATATTAATAATAACTAGTTAAATATTAAAAAAATTTCTAGCAGTTTTAAAGGACTGGGCTCATTTATTTGAATTATTTTTAAAAGATTTTTATATGGAACTAGCGTACTGCATATCTTTACTACAATTTACAAAGAAAATAAAGTGATGATAATTGTTCATGCTTATTAGAACTTCAGTTGTACAGAGACGTGTTTTTTTGACGACAAAATTAAATTTTTTTATTGAGAGACCAATATTTGCGGCAATATTTTGATAATAACAGTGATTTTATAATTGAGCAGATTTCAAAAATGGGTATAATTTTAATTTTGCTAGAATTAATAAAACAATTTTAAATTTAGGGTTACTTAAAGTCGAATTTTGGAAAAGCAAATTTCTGGGCTTTATTTTTCCATACTGTGGTATTTAGTTATCGGGATTAGTTAACTAGACCTAATTTTGATATGATACCAAAATTTCATGACGAAGTGATCAGTATTTTTCAAATTATTACTATTTTTCAAATTTCAAATTTTTTTGAAATTTCCGGTTTTCTGCTAAACAGCAAGACGGGGGTAAGATGTGTTTAGCTACTTTTTCATTCCAACCGATGCACCAATTAGCCCCACTAAAATATTTTTAAAAAAAATCAATAGTAAAAAAGTTTCCCATATGGTGCGAACTTTATGAAAGAGACTGTATATTGTGTACGTTATCAAGATTGTTGTTTAAACATCGATTGCGAGAGTGGCGTATCCAGAAAATGCAGCGCGTTCTATAGTATATATGTAGTTTGTTTGTATAATATAATTGTATAGACAGTGTTGGACTTGAGTGTATTTTTTCCGCCTGTGATATCCTTATTTATTTCTAAAGTTAATCTGAATAAATCCGTGAGTATCGGACCGCAAATAATAAAGGGGAATTTGTGGAAAGAAATTTGTAAGTCTATCTCTCTGAATTGAATTGATAACATTAACATAAGAATGTTTCTCGCACTGTGCTATCTAATACATACTATTCATCTTTTATTTGTGTGAATAAACACGCTTTTGTTTAGGTTCAAGGTTAAAGTATCTGGTACGAAATGTAATGATTAGACAGGGGTGGTTGATACGTAAAAATATACACATTTTCTGCGCTTCTAAATAGCAAGGATTGTTTGCACAAAAACGAAATTACGTATTGATAACTGACACGGGGGCGTGGCCAAAAAAAACATGGCTAATTTTTGTTAGTAACGAAAAATCTATTACTGTCAGTAGTCATTTATTTAAATTAATTTATCTTACCTTTAAGCGAAATCCTTAACTGGGGTGGTTCAAATCCAGCTCAAAAATTTTTTAGTAATGCTGAGCAAATTCTTCAAAATCATTTGATAAAATGTGGAAGAAATAAAGGAAGTTTAATGAGTCACTTTGTTTTATTGCATTGTTTTTGGAAAGTTCACATTTAAAAGAACGACCATTCGAAATTAATGCATCACTTTCCAAAAACGGGAAAATTACGACCAATATATGACGCTCTGCGTTCGTAGACGTATCTATAAATACCGGATTTGTGAAATTTAGGAATAGGATCCTTCGATTTAACCAACAAAGATGACAGAGTGTTACTTGTTGAAAAACTCAATTTCACGTTGTGATCACGGAAAATTTTATTATCAACTTTACTTTGTCTGACGTTTGGGCGAGGTTTTCAATACCCTTTGTTCCAAAATATTCTAAAAATTTTTTTTAAAGCCCATGTTGGTTTTTGATTTAACATTATTGTCATACCACATAGTTTTTCTTAACTATGTTGTTAAACGTTGATTTTGATAATTATAAACGACGATTTGGGTCTGTAGTTTCTGAAGATGACCGTTTCAACAGTTGAAACTAGTAAAACTTGATTTTTTATGAATTTTCTTTTATTGTTTTTTGATTCACCTATATGTGGTGATTTTTATCTTTTGTAATTTGCGGGTTTGTCGTTATCGATTTGAACTATATGTTCCTTGAATATGTAATTTCCCCGCAGTTGGTTTTTGATTTGCAACTTGATATCTTAAGATATATTTATTACCTACATTGATTTTATACATTAGTGGTGTCCAGTCTTGAATATTGTAGGTATATTTATTGTAATTAATTCAGAGATCTACTTTTAGATAAATCAAGTTTCTAGTTAAAAATAATCAGATTCTAAATATCTAAAAAAATTTGGTATACGTGACCTCACCAAGTCACAATTTTTTTTTTTCATTAATAGCTAGACAAAAATGATATGAATAAGTTCTGTTGGTGAAATCTTGGTACTCTGTTTGGAAATGAGCAATTAAGCTTGAAACAATTGTCACAGTTAAAACTAAATGTGGTATTTTTTGCTAAGTAAAATATTTGTTTTATTATTTTGAAATATGGAATACCATAAAGTAATGCTCAAGTTAGTATGGAGAGGGTAGAGAGTATCTGAAATTTAATATAACATATAAAAGAGTAAAACAAACATATCTATGTCCAATTATAAATCTTCTTGAATACAAGATATTACAAGATCGATTATTAAAATCATTAAGACATTTGTCGAATAAGGTAGAATGAGAAAAACAAGACAAAATTTAAGTCCGATTCTGTATGCAAAGTCATATTATTTTAAAAATGTAGCAACTACATGATGTACCTATCTATATAACAAAATACAAAAAAATTTTAATTAATAAAATTGCATTCTTGGTAGACAGTCAATGTAAATTACAAATTGTTGTCCAACTACCAACCTTACTTTACCTACATGTTTATATACAATTACCTGTATTCAATAACGTCAAGTAAAGACACCTGACTGGGTGACTTGACCCTTCTATAGGTGTAAATAACAGTAGATATATACCTAAATAAAAGTTATAAAAGTGAATATTGAATTTAAGAATTGTTTGGACACAATTTACGGTGGGATTCAAATCATTCTCGCCTTCATCCTTTGTACTGAAAATAAGTCGCAATTTTTTCGCGGTTTTTGAGATTTTATCGTAGTCATATTTCAAATATCTTTATGTGAATTTGGAAACATTAAGTTTGTAGTTCCAACGATGGCATTTGTAACGTTATTAGAGAAAATCTCCTAATTTTAAAGTTGGATTCTTGAATTTGCGGGACACTTAAAACAAAAGGAAAAATTATTTGACTTGAATGATGAAAAAAGTCGAAAATAATACCTATGAGAAACATTATTTCCAATCAGCTTGGAGAAGTTTTATTGTTTTGTTGCCCCCCACCACCCCGTGAAGGTTAGGTGGTGTAATCAGTTTTTGAAATTTTTCAAAAATTTGACCAGATTGTCAAGAATTACTGAAAAATTCATTGTTGTAAGAGTAATTTTTTGTTATTTATTTGATTTTGTTTAGCATTTTTGAGCATGTTCTTAAATGAAACTACCAGTTTTTGTTATTTTACCAAAAAGTACATGTCAAGCCGAAAAAAATGAGCACCGGCAGAACTCTGTGCGATGAGCTTTTTAAGTAGAATCTTTTCTTGAAAAAAAAGTGTTCCGGACCGAAAAAAGTGAATATCTCGGAAACTTCTTAATTTTTTTACCCGAAAAAACTTGTGGTTATTTAAGACATAGAAAGGTATTCACCAAGTTTCGCCAAAATTAAATTATTTTTGTGGAAATGGGAAACATAAAACGAAAAAATTTGGGGGACAGGTCTACCCACACTGTCAACTTCCCATTGGGTGTCCTTAAAGACTAGAGACTATTGTACATAAATAATTCTTCTTTCATTTCAGGCGACTCTTCCCCTGAGTCCTCGATAGAGGCTTTGCCTCTTGCAACATACCGGGGGCTTCGCCTTCTGTACCTAAGGGTGGGGGCTCCACCCTTATCAAACAAATGATAACATCATTTTTTCTCAAGATATGCGAAACAAAATATATTTTGGCAAGAAACTAATTTTTTCAATTTATCTTATTTCGTTTTTTTTTTTTTTTTTTTTTAAATTTTGTAATAAAATACTGGCGTTTTTAACATCAAGGAAGGTTCTTAGGCCATTGTATAATAATGTTATGGTAAAAAATCCATATAATTTATGTTATCTTAATAAAGTTAAATCCTTTTTTTACCACAAAAAACAAATCGCTAATCCGAATTTGCTGAAAACTTTATCCGGTCTTCATTTTTTGATTACGCATCTAATGAAATTAGTCCGAAGTTGATATCATCATTTGTTCTCGAGATATGCGAGACGAAAAAAAATTCACGAACGAACGAACGAACGAACTAACGAACGCACACACAGACATCATGCTGAAAACGATGGATTCGGACTCTAGTGACCTTGAAACGTGGAGATATGTCAAAATTAGCGATTCGTAAAATCGGACCCATTACAATAACTTCCTATGGGAAGTAAATAAAAAAAAAAAAAGAAAGAAAAACAAGAAAATTAGCAGTTTCCTCCGAAATTTTGAGGTTATGTTAAAAAGTGACTCTTATAAAAGTTGTAGATTTTTTCATGATCTACAACTTTTGTTAAGAATAATTTTTCCTTTGACTTCGACTTTCGCCGGAAATTGCAATAATATAATTTTTCACTTTTTTGGGCCCCCTCCCCCCAAATCAACCCTCCACCGTCCCTGCTCACGCATTTAGTTTTTTTACGTTTATTATAAGCCTCTTTACGATTTCCACTTATAAAAGTCTAGATAACAATTTTTGTTTTCTCTATGTGTAATTTGATTGGACTAGTCGTACCCTCATTCGACAGATCCCAATAGATTAATTTTTTCTTGTTAAAAATATTCCCGAAATTGTCTTTAGTTCACCCCTTAAGGTTTCATATATATTTAACTAGATTTACAGGGTGTAAATAAGGTAAAACCAGAACACACAAAATAATTTTCAAAATTTATTCTTTTCTCCGTTTAATACAATATTTTTTCGTATATGGATGTGTATATTTTAGTGTTGCGATACGATTGTAATTAGCATCTGTGTGTATCTAAATTTAGTATCATAATTATACTCCTACACAGTAATTTCTAGCTTTCCAGTAGCTTCAGGTGGAAATTATTATATGTATACGCTACGTAGATATGGTTACAAGCGATTCCATTGTTTGTCGTCTGTAGGCGATTTCATTCTGCCATACTGGTTTTGTGTTGTATAATATCTGTTGGTTGGTCTTTTTAGTGAATTTTCGGATTGGAAATTCAGCTACTACAGCTACTGTCATGGTAAGACCGGGACTATGACAGAAAATTGTCTTGAGCGTCCAATTTTTACGAAATTTGATGCAAAGGTTAAAAGTGCCAAGCCCTTGGATGAGTTCGTTAATTAGACACGTCCGATTTTTAGAAGCCAAAATGTAAGTGATTTTTCGCCATTTTTTGAGAATTTTTGCAAAAATTGATCAGAATTTAAAATATTTTAATTTTTTTTTTAACCAATTTCATTCTACCACAGTGGTTTGGTGTTGTAGAAGTAGATATATCTGCTGGCTGGTAGTTTTAGCGGTTTTTCAAATTGAAAGTTCAGCTATTACAGCTACTGTAATGGTAAGACCGGGACTATGACAGAAATTTGATTTTTAGAAGCCAAAATTTTTAGTCATTTTTCGCGATTTTTTGTAAATTTTTGTAAGTTTTTTTACATCATTAAAAAGAATGTAAAAAATTACATAAGATAAGCTTTCGAAACATTGTTCTGAGTGAATTAGTTCTTGAGAAATTTGGTGAATTTTTTCACCATAAATACTTCATCTGTTTTTGTCAAAAAAATAATAATACTTACCTGTCTCATTTTTCAAAACAAAAATTAATTAAATTTGCAAGGACGCCGTCATCACTGATTTCGAAAATTTTTTTACTGTTAGACAGCTAAACTGTTTTAAATGAATACAGGTTGTTATATAAGATCCGCCAGTCTCCAGTCTTTGAAAATTCGCTTTGTTGTGCAGATGCTGTGACAAGGGGTGTTATTACATACATATTTTCTTAAATTTTTAATTTCTTAGATAAGTAATAGGGAACTTAAATTTGTACCTACTACCTTTAATTTCATAACATTTGTTGTAATATGATTTTAATTAGATGAAATATTTTTCTGAGAAAAGCAAAAACAATTTTTTATTTTTTAGAGAATAAGAAAAAAATAAGAAAACGTGTAGAATTAATTTAATGTTTGTCTGTATAATCTGTCTGTTTGTCTATTACAATTTTTTCTTTTTCTAAGACACTGTCTGTTGATTTTTACGCAACTGTAAATTTCTGGAAATTACGTGAGGTACGGAAATTATTTTTGCTTATAAGACCATTGAAAATGCTATTTAACTTATGAATCTAAAACTAAATGATGGATATAGAAAAAGAACAAATACAGCAAAACAAAAGCAAACATTCCCAAGTATTACAGACAATTTTTGTTCGGATATTTTCCAAATTACTTGATATTCGACCGAAAACTAAAATATACAAAATAGAATTATATCTCAAATTTATTCAGATTTTATACGATAATGCCACATTGTTTCACCTTTTTCTGTCGCCTAACTTTCTGGGTTTACAACTAACTCTTCCTTTTTAAAGAAATTTAAAAAAAATACCTATTTTTCATATTTTTCTTTATCTATCTATCAATTCCTTTCCTTATCTATATTTTTTGGTTGGACAAATTCTTCTATCACTACAAAAACTATATTAAAAACGATCCCGATGTCTAAAGAATAAGATCATGTCTGGAAAAAAATTTGCAAGATAGCGGTTTCAAAATAGTGGCTGAAGGAATTAATATTGTTATTTCTTTCCGAGTTCTGTTTTATTTCTTTAAGGTCAAATGGTCGAATATAGGTGTTTTTAGAGTCAAAATTGGAAAATTCAAAATGGTAAATATCAAAATGGTGGCTATTTCAAGCTAAATTTGTGTATTTTTTGCATTCAGTCCTGACGTCAGAATCGGACAATTCGAAATATTATTCATAAACTGAATCGTAGGTGCTTAAATTGGTTTTTGTATTGATGTCCTGTCCTGCCTTTCAAGCTATCTATTCAAACAAATTGGCAAATAATATTTAAATAATTTTATGACTAAAATATCATCTAATAGAGGTACAATTTTTATAATAAATAGGGCTGCTAATAATTATTATTGACAGAAAAAAAGTGGCGACTCTTAGTACAATTACTTCATGCACTAAATATCACTGTTCGTTTCTGGTAAACGTAAACAGACCAAGATAACCATACAATCGTTTTGAAATCGACAAACATGGTTTATTTTAGGAATAAAATTTATTCATTTGGAAAGATATTTCATCCACTTTCATATCCCGTTACAAAAAATTCATAAAAGCAATTAATTGTACGGAACACTGTTAGCGAAATTACAACTTGCACTTGACGACTTGTTTTAATTTACACAGAATCATTAATCTCATGAATAGTATGCGTATCGTGAAACTGCCGCTCTACTCAACATTGGCAGTTTCACGGTACACCGAGAAACAAAAGACTGTTTACTCGAGGCCATTTTCTTTAAATCCGTTCAACCTTCTAATTAAAGCTCCGCTTTCTATGAAATTTCTGTGAAAATATTCTTGATATGATCTACTCCAAAAAATGTCTTCGGAAAAAATAAGTGCATAAGAAAATTTTTTCTATAATTACGAAATAACGGAGGAGGCTCAAAATTTTTAAAATGAAATTTTCTGTTCAATATAATTGAACGAACACGCCTGTCATAATGTGCATAGTTAACGAATAATTTATATTGTCACTGTAGGCTTATGTATACGAACATTTAGTTTTTACTTATAAACTTAATGAAAAGTGATGCTCCTCTAATTTACAATAGCAGTTTTCAAACTGCTACCACCCGTATATACCTACATGTATTATGTTTTTAAGGTTTGTACTACATATATTATGATGTGATAGGTGTCATAACGGGTGCAAGATGGCTTCGGTTACATTCATTATACAGGATGAGTTTTTTGAGAGATACCATTTTTATTATGGTCAAATTCAGTGCACATTTTGAATATTTCCGCTCTCAATAGTTTCGCTTCCCCAGTTTGAAACTCGAGCGTTACCCCCACTTTAGCACCTATTATAATATTTATTTCATAAAAGCTAAAAATGTTTTATTTATATTAAATGAAAGAAAAATTACCTAAATTAACTAAACATCAGCTAACTAATCAGCATTGTTTATACTGTTCCACTGCTTCACTGATATGTATCAATTAGTGTCCTCATTATGTAAACTGATAGACACAAATTATTATGTGACATATATCTATGTTATGCATGCAGGTATAAAAATTAAATTATAAAAATACATTTAGAGATGCGAGCGTAGTCTTGCAAAATTTTATGAGGAGATACATATTTGATCTTCATAAAAGAAAAATGTTACACAATACTTAATACTTTTTAATTAATAAGTAGATTTTTAAAAATAAATAAAAAAGAAATAAAATAAACTTGTTAACTGCGTACATAAATAGATGATTATAATGAAAATGATATACCATTAAGTGATTATACCTAACTGTAAGTTCAATACCGTACACAGGTACATTATACTCATATAGTACAATTATGCATATCAGCATACCTATACATATGTTAAACGTAAACCACTAGAGTGTCGTTACATGGTTATATAAATATTAAATTAAATTTTTAAGTTACATTATAATTTTTAGACCCCCGTACTTGTTTTGACGTTCCTGGAAAAATTTTCAATTTTGACACAATCATAAATTATTGAACTACAATTTCTGAATCTAGACGTGAAGGAATTTATGTACCTTGCTAGCGAGCAATTGGACTTCGGTGGGAGAACAACAATTCCTGGATAAGCTATTCCCCTCGTGTCGTTTTGCGGAACTATTGAGAAGGATCACTGTAATCAGAAAATTGTTCAGGTAAGACTAGTAGCTACCGCTGCAAGGAGCAATAGATTACTATAGCCAGAAGCTTTATCGCCCCTTTAGTTTTTGAGCTATGATGTAATCTTATATTTATTAAATAGAAATCTATGTTTAAAAGTTTTTTAAAAAATAATTTTTAATACAAAACGATAATACTCAAATTTCCAATATTTTAACTCATATCTACTTAATAAATTTCTAACACTGACTGACTGACAGACAACGCACAGCCTAAACCATTTGGTTTAAAAGAATGAAATTTTGCACAGGAGTTCCCTATGTAACGTAGGTGAGCACTAAGAGAGGATTTTTGAAAATTCGCGCCCTAAGTGGGTTAAATAGGGACTGAAAATTTTTATGGAAATTCGTCATTTTTGAAGTTAGTGGTATGTAAAAATATGTTACTATGACTATTCAAATAAACAATATTTTATACACTGACACACAGACAACGTACAGTCGTACGGATTTAGAAAGAAGGAAGGAAAAACATCAAAAGTGAGTACCTAATAGAAAGATGTTGTCGATGGGAAATCCCATCGGGCATACGGCTAGTTATTGAATAATTGCGTTTTAAAAATCAATTTTTAAAAGTTCATGCTAGGACTGAGTAAGCATTTCTGGCAAACGGATAGTATACTGTTGATAAAAATGTAACGTACACATACTCAACTATTATTTAACTACAGTGAGGTTAGATGCTTAACATTTGCTGAAGCAAAAAAATAAGAAAACGTAGATAATTTTTAATGAATTAATAAATTATGGAAGAAATTATTAAATTAGCAATTACATTTAGTTTTTACAACAACAAAAAATTGAAACCATTAAAAGTTGATGCATGACATCTATATATTTAAAAAAAAAATAAAATACCTCTTTTGCTATTTGTTAATTGCTGGTTTATTTCACGGATAAAGAAAATAAAACTCCCATATCGAACGTATCTGCGGCAAAATTAATAAATTTAAGAAAAACTTAAAGAAAATTTACTGATACACTGGATCAGTTTTATCAATAAACTAGTATATATAGTTCCATTTGAAAGAGTATAAGTTTATATCATAGCTCGAAAACTAAGGGAGCTACAAAGCTCCTAATTATAGCAATCGATTCGCTCCAGTGTAGTGTAGCGGTATTTATAACCGTTATCGAAACAATTTTTTGATTAAATCAGTCCTTTAGCCCTAACAAAAATAGTAGGTACCGTCAGTTGGGGAGAATGTAGACGATTTTTCCTGTTTTTTGGTAATAAACTGTTTAGAGTTTATCTAAAAAATTCTAAAAAAATAATTTAAATGCTTTAATATCACGAGCATATAGGGCAGTAATAAAAATATCAAAATTGGTACTGCAAGATTTTTTTTTTTTTTGGTTATATAGTGTCTAGATTCGCCCCTATGTGTGGCGAGTAGTAATCGAGACAGTGCTTTATTTGCAATATAAATCACATTCAGTCATGCATATGGGTAAAATCGGACATAAAAAGATAAAAATAGCTGAATTTCCAATCTGAAAATTCGCTAAACTAAATAACTGCATCAGCGAATGACTTTTGACGGGTGGAATAAAACATTTTGGATTTAAATGAATTTTATTTTGATTTGCCTTTGAGCCTATCATGCAAGGTCGATTTATGAACATGGAAATATTACGCAGCTTGTCTGAGCGATTTTCTTTTATTTTTAATATCAGAAAGCAGGGGCGCAACAACTACATATCTACAGGGGGTCCAACAAAAATTTAAATTATCAAAGTTTTTGATAACGCAGTTCTCCGATAACAATGGAAAATGTTGTAATAAAATGTCCTCTCCTTACTTTTTAATATAAATAAAATAAATTGAAGGAAAATTTCCAGGTAATTTTAGGGGGTCCGGACCCCTTGAATCTCCCCGTTTCTTGCGCCTCTGTCGAATAGAGCCAATTTTATGTTATCTAGACTACAGTGTATGTAGTTTATACCCACTTTCTTTTTATACTGACGCACCATGCTGTATGAATTCGCCTCACCTATAGACAGTTTTTTGTTAATCAATTTATAAAAAAAAATTAAGCACAATACAGCTTTCATTTTTGGTACAGATATTGTCAAAAAAATGCCAAACATTTTGTTGCTAGTCCCTAATTTATATATATATATATATATATATATATATATATATATATATATATATATATATATATGTATATATATAACTGTTTTTTTGTACAGCAGTTTCTTTACAAGATTTCAAAACGTGTCTTATTTTTAAAAATTATAAACGATGCGCCTGTAAAATAACAAAATACAAAGATGTCACGTTCACCGCTTTTCTTTAATAACTAACTCATAACTGACAAAATTCAATAGCATAAATTGATCTATGACCTTGTACGGTCATAACACTGACGAAGAAATATGAAGAGGCAGCTCTGTCTAGATTCGCCCCTACTGTCTCGGTTCGCCCCAAATGATGGTAACTCTCAAAAAATTCAGTCTGTAACTACATACGTATATATGTATCATAACTTATGATACATTTAAAAGACATGTATGTACATACTTACCGACCATAATACGTGGCACCAAAGTGTAAAAGAGTATGAACAAGTTGTGTATAACCTGTCGACCATGTCGCCTGCTACATATGTACATATATGTATGTATAAAATTTTAATGAAAAGACTTTTATGTGTACATACATATAGAACGGCAAATAGAATGACATAGACAATGGCTAAAAGTCAGCCACCTTCTAAAACATAAAGATACTTTTCTATTGTCATAAGTCAGTGGTGTCACCCGAGGGAGGTGTTGCTGGGGTTCGAAAAGTTTCATTGCCATTTTCCAAATGACAATGCATAAGGTTGTTTACTTTTGGAATGGATAAGAATAACTTTTGTGGTGGTGATATACATAAATGGATTTAAATTTTGAAAGCTTATAATGTCCCCTTTCAGTAAGCATTGAGAGTTTTGATGCTATCAAAATCTATGTGGATTAATGACAGGGCTGTATTTATGATTTATAGAGCCCTTGACGGAACTGGTGGTGCAATCCCAATGGGAGGGAATATTTTTTGAAAATAAACCTGAGAAAATCGTATTTTAAAGCTGTTTTTTTATTTTTTTTTTTTTTGGACTTGTATACTCACAGTGTCTTCGTGTTTGAAAGCGAGCGCTAGAAAGAGAGGGCTTATAAAAAACTTTCTTAAATAAAAAGACAATTTTTACTTTGCTAATACTACCTTATATTAAAAAGCTTTTAAATGTCTGTGATCTGTTTCGACCCGTATGGCTATTAACGAAAACTGTTCGTTAATGGCCATACGGGCCGAAACATGTCACAGACATTTAAGTAGTATTAGCAAAGTAAAAATTGTCTTTTTAATTAAAATGGAATACCATAAAGTAAACGCTCAAATCTATCAAAACTTTCTTATCTCGTTTTTTCCGGTTTATGCAGTTGTGAATCGGTTGGTACATACATTTTTTGGTCGGGAAAAAATTGTTTCTATCCCACGAAGCAGTCAGAAAATTTTTTTCGAAAACTAGAAATCAGTAGGTAACATCTGTTTAGTTTGTGATTAATTTTTAAATCATTATTTTAACATTTTTTCCGACTCAATGGACGTTCGCTTAACACATGAATGTTGAGTTGTTGAGTCAGCCCTTGGAATTAACCCCAAAAAATAACTGCAGGGTCGTTTTTTATGATTGGAAGTTAGGCTGCAGCCTAGTATTTAGACAAATAAATACATTTTTTATTTTCAAAAACAGTGCAGTCATTTGTAATATGGACTTATATGGTGCAGATTTTTGTTCCGCTCAAATACAGTCTGAATCAGTGATTGAGTTTAGGATAGATAACGTTTGAGGTGACTTTAATTTTGTTTAAATGTTTAATGGAAAATGTTTAGGTTACCTAAATTAGACAGATTGCAGAGATACTGATCTTTGGAAAGAAAATAGTAGCAGCATAACCAATGAATTTTAAAAAGCAAATTAGTTAAAATTGCATTGAAAAAGCTCATTTGCAATTAACACTTTCAGTCCCATGGCTTCGGCATCCGAAACCAAACAAAACATCCCCAGAGGCCGACCGCGATCAATGATTAATTGATTAGTTGGTTACGAATTATGTGTGCGATGTTTATGATGTTTACCATCATTCATCACACGGATGTGTTCCTACTCACACAAATACATACCAACACACACTACTCTTTTGGTTTCTATGTATAAAAAATTTTAAGATAAACAAAAAATACATAAAAAATATAATTTGTATTTTCAAATAAAATTGATTTGAATATCACTGTATATGTAGTATATACGTATCACGTACGTATGTTTACAGTTTTTCACATACATGTTGAACTGTTTTTTTTTAAATACTGCCGGCTTCCGGGGAAGTTTACTATGAAAGTGCTCGGGTCTCATACTGTTAAAAAACAATTTCGTAATAAAAAATCATAACATAAAGCAAACTTGACTAGGAATTCTTTTGGGGTGACAAAATCTGAAAACACTGTGTGATTAAGTATATAAAGTTAATATTTTAAACATTTGCATTATAAATTAACAAAATAGATTAGGTACAATGTAAAAATATGTTTATAGGTATTTTAACACGTATTACCACAAAATATTAACCTATACACTATTCTATACATTATACTTACCAACAATATATTTAGAGTATTATTATCAACAGGATTGGGTAGCATGACAACTTACTTTCGCTGTATTCCCCAATGTTTTGCGTGTAAGACTGTCAAACTATTTTATTATTGAATATTCAGCATGGTTAACATAAATTTCGATATCTACATCGTTTCTGGAATTATTAAATTAAATTACTAAAATACAAGGTTTTATTCCTGAATTTTTTTCTCCGTAACGAATGACGCAATCCATATAAAACTTTTTAGAGTGTATTATACATGATCTGGGGTACACAAAAAACTTTTTCCCCCAATTGACAAAACAAAATGGCGGAGCAAGTGCAGATCAAACACGCACGTTTTTTTCGAAAAGGTTCATGGTGGGCAGCATAACAATTTTCAAATAGCAACCGGATAATAAAAAATTTTATCATTTAGATTAGTTTCACTAATGCGGTAAGGACTAAATACATAAGATTATTAAAAAATATTGATTTATTGCTAAATGACACCAGTTTGAAAAAAAAAAAATTTTGAAAATTGAAAAAAAATCGTAATTGGTTTATAAAAAATATATTTGTTAACCATAGTTTCAAAAATCTATCGCCCTCGATAAGTCTATTTAAAAATTGCAGATAAAATTTCAAATCAATCGAATGAAAATTGCTAGAGTTATCTTACCCACCGTTTTGGAAAATGTAGTTTCGAGAAACACACATGTAAAATTGCAAAAAGTGTTTATCGTTTTGGGTATTTATACCTATCATTTCTGAGTTATTTATATGGAAATATAGTAAAAGTAACGAAATAAAGTAATGGAATAAAGTAATGAAAAAATAGTACATTGCGCAATAAGTGCGGGAAATTGTCGATTGCCCACGAAAGCCAAGTTGAGCGCACGAACGTAGTGAGATAATATTTTTAAGTGTTCGCCTTTTTTTCTGAATTCAATCTTGTTTAAATTATTTTGTTGGTGGCTTCTATAGAAATAATTATGAAATATTTATTAAATGAAAAATCAAGAGGCAGCTTTGCATGATTTGATTAAATTTTGCGTGTTTTATTGTCAATTTGCGTGTAGAAAGTTACTTTCCGCACGCAAAAAAGTATGTGGGAAGAGTACAGTGGGCAAACAGCTATTTTGCGTACAGAAATGTGTGCGCCAATTTAGTACTTCTCCCGCATGAGTAATAAAAAGTTATTAACATAGCTGAGATTCCAAAATGTTAATAAAGTCATTTTAGAAATTGGGTTCAAAACAACTTTAAAAATTTATCCGCAGTTATAAGTCCTATTGAATATTATTCTAGAGATGTTAATACATCATTTAAGCCAATCAAAAAGAATCAAAGAAATTTCTTTTTACCAAAATGATGCAACGCCTTAATTCTTAGCACAAGGTGTTACTTTATTTGATTAAGTGAGTGTTTTCGATGTGTTTGGAGGGTAGCTAGATTACCTGTGTGTTGAAAAAGTTTTTACCTCACAAACTGTATATTAGAGAATTGGTTTAAATTTTAATATTTTGTGTACTAAATGCTTAAAAATAATATATTCAAAGGTCATTAATAAATCTTTAGATTGCTGTAGCGCTCCAAATGCGTTAACAATTTGAGTAGTTTCTGTATTACCAATTCGGTTTGTAGTCGAATCTATTATCTACCTGAATTGTCATCATTAAAGATTAAACTATATAGATGATTCATGTCTTTGGATGCTTATGTTATTACCTACAATCGTTATTAGTTTCTGATGTCAAAATTGTACTGTGTCCATTGTACGAATATATTCGAGAAACCTCTACACAAATTTTCCAGGTACACCACTGCCTTATTTCAATTGTGAATTAAAGCTTGGAATTAATTAAGAAGATGGTTTTAGAATTAATAAGTGAACAAGTAATATTGTTTTCCGATAGAATATGAAACATTAATATTGGAAGAATTTTTCAATAGACCAATAGCGTAAATAGAATCAGCTTCATTCGTTATTCTTAATGGATTCTGTGCTACTTATCGAAGAAAGTAGTTTTTCTTTCCTTGCTATTTATGTTAAAGCTCTTTGAATTGCATAATAAGGCTATGTAGAGAATAATCGGTCATTATTTTAAAATAGGGCAATGATCTTATAATAAATTAATGATTACTACTAACATCAAGGTACGTTTAATGGATTTTGAATGATCATACACGTTGAATGTGGATTTAAAAACGGTTGTTAAAAAGTTGCTTTATTTATTTATTTATCTATTCAAACGTTTAAAGAGCAAGGTAAAATAACTATTTTGTAATTCTGGGTTGGAAATACATACTTTAGTTCCTCGAGTTTTCGCTTTTAAGGCAATATTTCAGTCTAGAATTTTGAAAAATTCAATTTTGTTTCGTTTTCTGAAAGTATAGACCTTTAAAAATATCTGCCTCAAAGGAAATTTAAAAATTTAGAAAATTTATACAAAGCTATAGCTAATTTAATCCGGTGGTATCAAGTATCAGGTATATTTCAAAACTTTAAATACATTTTTCTCGAAACTACATATTTCAAGCTAGTTGATATGATAACTTGAGTTCTCTTTGTTCAATCAACTTTAAAATTGGCGTGTACTTTCAATAGGTATATCATGCGGCTTTATGGTAAGACCAACGGATATTGCAAAATTTTTATATTTAGTATTGTTAAAAAATAAAAAAAAAAACATTAGAAAAAAAATAAAAAAATCAGACAGCCGTCTTTTTTATTTTAACTTTTTTTTCATTGCAGTTCCTGCCATAATGGCAACTTCTTTAAACTAGAATTTTTTTTTGTTACGAATGAACACAAACGGACCCCGGAATCATGTCAACCCGTATATCATTTTTTTCCATGGCTGTGCTGAAGTCCCTGAATTTTCCTTTTTGTATGAACTCTTATAAGTACTTTTTGTATTTTTTCTTTTATTTTTTTGTAACCTCTTAAAAGATCAGTAAATCGATTGTAAAAAATGAATGGTAAAACTATTATTCTTTTTTCTTTATGAGCTGAAATTATCACTCCCTAAACTACAGCATAATTGAATCAGTTATTTCAGGAACAACACATGTGACAATTTCGGCTATTTTTAGTTAGACATGGATTTGTATATAGTTTACCAAGACGCATCATTTGGTGCAAAAAAAATACACATAACATTAACCCAACCCGTTGAAATCTAATTTTGAAGTTTGCATTTAGAACAGAAACAACGCATGTGAATCAGTTGTTTGTTGTATTGTATTGACTATGAAGATGAGTGAGACTGATGTGACCACAATCGTATATGAACTTTAATGATTACGCTTATTTTAATAAATGTCCTTTTTTCGAAATTAGTCGATGTTAATGTTCCTGTTAATCGTTTTTTTTTTTTGTCATTTCGTCTTTTGAAAGCAATAAAAGTGAAAAAAAGAAGTTAATGCGTTACTTTTGTTGTAGAAAACGATTTCCTGCAGAAACAACACATGCGAAATTTCTTTAAAATGTCATATTTTGATTTCTGATGAAATTTTTTCGGCAAAAACTTGTAAACTGACGTAAATATATTTTGTTTACAACGTACATTTTTTTTAGATTTCTAACGCACAAATTGTGTGAGCTGCACAGTTTTTTGTTGTTTACTCAAAATTTGAAAAATGTAACATGTGTTGTTTCTGAAGTAACTGATTCAATTTATAGAACGTCACCAATCAGTAAGCGATAATAAACAAATTTAAACTTGCAGATAAAGACAAACATTTTTATTGTATTGTACGATCTGATAGATATGTCCCCAGCATACTTGATCTAGTATTATTTCACACAATTTAACTTACAACTGAATATAATTTTTTTATTTATTTTTATAATTTTAAATTACCAGGAATTGCAAAAAATAATATAGGTATATGCAACGGGAATAAAATGTTTCTTTCACATATTACATATTCCAATTACGTATCTCTATACTAGCTTTCTCAATGTGGACAACAGCTTACGTCACAAATGCCTAATTTCCCTCCACTGCAAACGCACAACATGTCACAACATAAATCTCGTAGCAATGTATGCGTGTGATGTACAGTTGAGTTTGTACCAACATCACACTGTCCGTGGAGGGAGACGACTACAGTGTATATGTATACCAGTGTTAGAGTACATGCATATTACTATATATGTATTCGCTTATTGTTGAAACTGGTTGATAACAATCGATCTGAACACGACTACAGTTGCTGTGTGACTAATCAGTTTAAGCGGTATCAAGCACACTCAGGCACACTGCTATCCACAATTTTTTACACACACGTTTAGTGATTGATTTCTTTTGAATTTTCTTGCAAATTCTTGCTAGATGGCCTGTAAACGTCCTCTAGCAGCAAACTTCATAATCGAGTCCAAAAGTTACAGCTTATAGTTCCTGGATGTACAAAATATACTATTTTATTTGTTCTGGTATATTCTGTAAATTTTTTGTGTGTAAAAATTGCCTTCGAACATATTTTTAGACGACGCTATTATGAATGAAATACTTTATTTGTAGCAATATGGAAAAACTTTTACACCCATTAGTTATAATGTTTTTTAAAAGTTTTCACATATATCGTGTACTTATATAAACCAAATCAACCACACGCATTTTATGGTTACTTGTTATTTTCTCCCGTCATTACACACTATTAACGATATTTTAGGTGCTTTTATTGCTCGAAGTTGTATATTTTGTAAACATAAATAGGACTATTCCGAAGATATAACTTCTATAAAAAATTTTTTTTCAAACAAAAACTACTAACATATATGAATATTCAACGATAATGATTTTAATCATATCTTATTTTTCTTGAATAGGGACTAGATTTAAGTCAGTATAGTAAGAAAAAATTTTTATTATCGCTAGCAGTACTCTGTTTATTCGTGAACAAATTTGATGTCGTTGTTAATATGATATTATGAAATATTATTAAAGTTAGATTACTATAACAAAAATATTATAGTTTTTAGACACAATTAAATAGTTCTGTGTCCCTGAAATAGGCTTTAAACATTCATGGATTGATTTCACTGTTTCCAAAACAGCAGTATGTAATATGAATCTTCCAGTTTCTATAGTAGTACAAATCAAACTTTCTTTTGCATTTTGAAATGAAGCTCCTCGCTAAGGACAAAGCAATGGCCAAAGCACTAGAATTTATATTTGTCTGTGATATTTTAAATGTTTTCTGGGGCGTTTAATACAATTTTTTTCATGTGACACTATCAGTTTACAGACCAATATTCTAAGCTTATTGTAACCTCATTTTGTAGGGAATTTCCTTAAAAGAAATTCAGCTATTACAGTCAGTGGCTTGGTGAGACTTGTGCCTGAGAGTGTGACGTTCCTAGAAGTTGAAAATTATATTTAAAAATATATATAATTTTTTTTTATAGATATATGAATATATGTTTGTATTTATGGATTATATATGTTTCTATATGTTAAAATAACTCCCGAATTAAACATCCGATTTTCACGAAATTTAGTGGAAACGTTGCAAATATTAAGCACTTGTATATGTATAAACTTTTTAGTTAGGCACATTACGAGTAGATAGCTGAAATTGGGTAGCTTGGGTTTTTTCGATAGAAAATGGCTTTTTTGTAAAATTAAAAATCATTTCAAAATTCTGATTATACTATCGGAAAAAGCGGAAAAAGTTACATGAGATAGGCGTTTGCATTCTCGTCCTCATCTACGAATGCTTAAAAGAAAAATTTGAATTTTGGCTAATGTTATTATATATATATGCTTTGTATTATCTTATGTAGTGATATTTGAGATGTTCTCCCGCGGCTCTGGCTCAATGATCCTGTAAATATGATCAGACATCAGAATCAGACATGACGAATCTATATAAGAATTTCGTTGTTGTGACTGCAAAATCCGAAAAATGATGCGGGTAGCATCTGCTTTAGATAAAAATCTTGTAGTATTTTTAAAATTTTATTTTTTGAATTGAAATATATATTTGATCGGTGTGATAGAAGGTTATTTATTTAAAAGTAAGTTCTGAGAAATTTGCCAAGTTGGGACTGTTGGCAACTGAAAGAGGATTAATTAAACCGGGACTGAAAGAGGATTGATTAAACCGGAAGTCGTTTGTACTGGTAACAGAAGAGACGCACTTTTTTGTAATCAATTTCGGAAACCTGTTTTTCATTTTGATTAAGATCTGTTTTATCAGTAAAGGAACTAAATAATATCCAGTCGACGACAGCTTTAAGAAACAGCTTTACTATAAACACTTGGCTTTGTGTTTGCACCAAAATGTCTACGTCCAGTTATAATTATAATAAAATGAATAATAATTCTATTTAATCAAATCGAAATATATACTTACGTAGTGAAATAAGGTTGGGATTTATGTAAGTTCATTACTTATATTAGTGATGACATAACCTTATTATATGTACAAATATCCCAACTCTACACATACAGGTGAGTTGTTTGAGAGTTGACATTTCTATTACGACGAAACCATGAACTTTATCAAAAGGAAGTTCCTTTAGTTTTCGAGTTATAATGCAGCCTTATGTCTTATGATATGGGAATCTGGTAATACTGATAATACTTAAATTTTTCATTATTTAATCTCAGGTTATTGAGTTTTTGTAAGACTCAAAAGAGTAAAAAAATCATTTTTGTCTGTGATTCACGGTATAAAAACGATATAAAAATATACAGTTTTTAGTTAACGATAATGTGTAGTATACACAGGGTTGGTGAGAAAGGGAGCTGAGGTCTAAAAGAGGGTCCGAGTCAAGTGGAAAAGCGTTTCGTTTTGCTTGTCGATTGTATTTTTGGAGAAAAATCTTTTGCTTCATTTGGGAGCCCGTTATTTTTTTGGCGGTCTTTATTTAACTATAGTGATGTTAAGTGTTTAAACGTAAATAATTTTCAATAAATTAATAAATATGGGTAAAATTAAATTAGATTAAATCTTTTTTTATTTATTTTCTTACAAAAATTAAAATTATTAAATGTCAAGCCGTGACATCTATGTCTTAAAAGGTAAACTAATTGTGAAGCTATCAATTAACTGGTGGTTCGTTTTTCGGATAAAGAAATAAAAATAAACGTTCGTTTATCGTAAAATAAATAAAATAAAAAAATTTCTTTCAGTTTATGTTTCTTATTGATGAATTGGATTAGTTTTATCACCAAATTAATATACAGTTTCATTCAATAAAGTGTAACGTTGTGTCATAGCTCGAAAACTAAAGGAGC
The DNA here is from genome assembly GCA_035578155.1 of Brachynemurus nebulosus. NCBI lineage: Eukaryota > Metazoa > Arthropoda > Insecta > Neuroptera > Myrmeleontidae > Brachynemurus > Brachynemurus nebulosus. Next base: position 32,848,110 of record JAPWDM010000006.1, read on the forward strand.
TATAAAACTCCTGTTTAGATCAATCGATTGCCCCCAGCGGTATTTACAACTGTTATCTGAACAACTTTTTGATTTAGTCAATAGTTTGGCCGTAGTAATAAAAATGGCAACTCTCAAAAAAGCTCATCCTGTACACTTCTAGGTATAAATACATAAGTTATTTATATGCTTAGTGACGACAGGAGACCATTTGTGTTTGTTTGCCTCTCTCTGGATGGACTCGGGAATAGACGAATGGACAAACGGACAGGCAGTTAGTTATTTGACATAAGGTGATTTGTATGTGAAGAAAGCAAACTTGCTACATACATATGTACGTAATATATACATGCATGACATTATGACTGACTTGTATGTTTATATGTTTGAACAGCTATGCATACAAACGTTTATACATGTAGATTTTCATATGTGTATGTACATATATGTAAAATGTGTACATTTAGAGGTTATGTATGCTTCAGAATGAGTGTATGACATGTCCTATGCAATGTTCCAGTTACGGTATGCTTTCAAAAGTTATATGTAGCAAGCATTGTATTTAAATTTTTTTGTATGGATAATAAAATTGATGGCGATATTAGATATGTTTGAAATTAGAGTTATTGAAATTATTCCTAATTATGTTTGAGCGATTGAACAAGTACATAATGAAGATCTTTATGAACGAGCCGTGTTTATGGCTGAGCGAGCTTGCGAGCGAGGCCAATAAAAAAAGCTGAGTTCATAAAGTCAAATTATGTACAAATTGCATACAAAGCTTTGTGTACGACTGTTAAAATTCCTAGCTGTCGATCAAAATCGAATTTATAAATCTCACGTCTATACTTTAAATAAAAAATTTATTTTATATATAGTTGGCATAGACAAATTTATTGTGTTTAAAGTATGCTTTGGTTATTATCTGTCATCTAAAGCTAATAAAATATTGGAGCATTTTTAAAAGATTTTTCAAGAAAACTTATTAATATTTGAAAAAGAAAGGAGAAAATGCTGCCTGGAATAAATATTAATAATAGCTCAGATTGTGTAATTAATGTTAATTATGCCAACACTTGTAAATATGGTATACAAATAAAGTTAGTGTATTTTCTGTTTAGTGCAAAATTGAAATTATAATTTATCAAGTAGACTATTCTTTATGGCACTAGTGCTTTTTGCTTTTCATTATGCAACTAGTGCCAAAAAGTAATACTTTTTATATCTGTTAACAATGTAATAAAATAGGCTTTTATGATTCAGTCGTACATAAAACATTTTAAAACACATTGTCACATAAGATACTATAATATATCATTAAGACCATCGCATCCGAGCAAAAATTATGAAAATAGTATTCCTTACAGATAATTTTTTAAATAATATCTCACGATAAATATAATTTAGAACTTTCTTTTACCAAACTGACCCCTCTACTTGAATGCAAAATAATTCTTTTTCTAATCATTGATTAGCGATATATGTCCGTGTCATCAAGATTTATACCATTATGTCAAATTCTGAATTCCTACGTTATGTAGATTTTGAGAAGAACTTCTGTGACGAACGGACATGAGGGTGATCTTATAAGCAGCTAGTTTTTTCTATCAAAGAACCTCAAAAACCATACGGAACTCTAAAAACAAAAAAAAATTGCCACAGTTAAGTGTGATAAGTTCCTTACAATATTATATTAGTACTACCTAATAGTTAAGTTTTATTAAAAGCTTTTATTTAACTTGCGATTTTAGTATGTTGGTTTAGATCAAATCTTGAAATCAAAATTTAGACAGGTTCTAACTGAGCTATAGGTTTCAAATTTTGAATACGTGTCTAAGCTTGATGACAATGCAATATTGTATAATTAGTTTTTCCCTAAGTTGCCCCAAACCAAAATTGTTGATTTTTAGTCCTATGCAACTTTTTGACATTTCGAATTGCCAAATATTGTCCACAGATTTTACATTGCAATTTTATGTTTCCATAGTTATGTCTGATTAGGGTAAATTAACCGATTAAAATAAAGGTAAAAAATTGTAATCAGACTAAAGAGTAGAAAACAAAATAAAGTAAAAAAAAATGTTTTTTAAGAAAAAGCTTTTATTTAAAAATTGGCTAAAAAAATGAAATAACTACTGAGTGAAGTTTGAAGCAATATGCAACACAATTTATAAAAGCTTGAAGCGTTTAATTAAATTTGGTAAGTACTGAAAAGTAAAATAGCTACACTTATATCCAAAACAGAAATAATTAATGATAACGCCTCAAGCTTTTATAAATTATATTGCATATTGCTTTAAACTTCACTCAAGTGTTAGTTCATTTTTTAAGCCCATTTTTAAATAAAAGCCTTTTCTTAAAAAAACATTTTTTTTACTTTATTTTATTTTCCATCATATTTGTCTTGCATCAAAAATTATGTTTTCATAGCTACCCCACCGTCAATAATTACAAGTAGGTAACTAATGTTAATGTTTTCATTGTATTCAAAGCTATTTTTTAAAGTACCGAATAGTTGTTTATATTTACGGTAGCTAAATAATATTAGAAAACAATAAAAATATTAACTAGTTCCTGTACAGATCATTAAATTTTCATTTGTATCGGACATTTAGTTGTACCGGACCATTTCGATATCCGTACTACCATTATGCGTACGGTTTGTGTGTTTGTATATACATACACAATCTACATGACAAAATTTTTAATGTAAATAAACATTTTTATGTAAACAAATCTTCAATTTTTAACATATACAGGCGATTATTTTGAAAGTTAACATAAATATATGATAATAGTAATAATAAAAATTATTAATACACATATATTATAATTTCCAAGCTTACAATTAGAAATAAATATTATGTAGCTAGAAAATATGACTTAAAAATTTATTTTTATAAAAATATTTTAATTTTTATTAAAAAATAAATTGTCTAGAGAAACACCCTGTATATGATTCCGTTAAGGGTTCCACGTGTATGTATTGTCGTACGCTTAATGAAATGGTTCAGTATAGTTTTGAAAATAAAGAAAGGGGTCAGCATAAAATGATTTTCACCAGATTTAGTCAATGACTTAATTTATATTCACTAATGAAGTCCGTGGTCTGGTACAAATATCAATCAAGCTTTGTTAGACCTCACAATTGGTTCTGTTATTTAACAGTCAGTTTGATACTTTGATCAGAATGGGATGTAACTATTAAGAAATGTTTTCTGAATGCCTAGATGTCTTTCTACAAAGCTTGTAAAATGTAAACGATATATGTTATAGATCCACGGTTCTCATTAAGAATATGTACTAAACAGGTCATTAATTAAATCCCTACCAGGATTTGGTTAAAATCATCTACAATCTTCCGTATTTGTTGTATGGAGTTTGCCTACATTTTTTTTCAAAAATTCAGTGAATACTTAATACAAAATAAAATATTATCTATATACCTAGCTATGTAAAAATTATTTTTTATTTGGAACTATTGTAACTAATTAAAAAATAAAAATAAAATAAAAATTCTGTGGCCACAAGCGAATGTATCTTAAGCTTAAATTTACATTTTTCAGAAGCTGATAGTTTTTACGTTTGATGGGGCCTATAAAAAATAACTTAAACTACTGTTTTTATGCTGTAAATTTTTTCCTATTTAAGTTGAGTAAAACGTAGGTCAACTTGACATTATTACGTAATTTTCTAATGAACAGAGTGCAATAATCAATCGAAATATGTTTTTTACTTAAATTGACTTAAGATACTTTGGCTTGTGGCCACAGAATTGAGGATTAGAATTTCTGTATGTATGTAGGTAGTAAATATTATTTAAATTAAATATAAAAACCAAGATTAGGTATATGACGTTTTTATTTTTGCTCGTCACTTGTTTTTTGGGAGAAAAAAAGATATCTTTTTTCTACAGGGGCGCCATTTTTTGACCTTGCCCCGGGCGCCACTCAGGCTAGGTCCGGCATATCGCATGTAGATTAATGTATATATATATATATATATATATATATATATATATATATATATATATATATATATATATATATATATATATTATACAGGGTGTCAGTGAAATAAGTCTTAATATTTTGAGGGATGACTTATAGCACCCTGCAGACACTAAAACCGCAGGAATTTTTTCGGAATTAACAGTCGCGTCACCCCTCAAAAGGATAAGAGTTATTTCCTTTTTTCACCATGTATATAATATATATACAGGGTGTAAAGTAAATCACTCTTATCTATTATAAAAAATAGATCCTTTTGAGGGGTGACGCGACTGTTAATTCCGAAAAAACTCCTGCGGTTTTAGTGTCTACAAGGTGCTATGAATCAGCCCTCAAAATATTAAGACTTATTTCTCTGACACCCTGTGAATCTGATATCATATTATTATTTTTATTAATTATGTAAATATATAAATCAAAAATAAATTGGAGTGTTTATGTCACAGAATTTAAAATAATCGGGTTAGGTATGCTTTTTAAGTATCATTATTATAATTATAGTAATTTTAGTTTTGAAACTAAAATTTAATTTGATTTTTTATAATAGAAAAAAATAAGTGCGTGTTTATCGTTATAAATAAATATTATTAGAGTTTATTATCACTAGAGTAATAGGGTAATAGGACAGTAAGTTTTTAACAAAAACATGAAACACCTTATCATTTTCTTCCACACATAATGTGCGCTTTCTTCTACTTTTACTTTTCGACGCATTATATTACGATAAACATGAAGCTTTTTTAAATAAAGTAATTTTTGTTCTCAAAGATTTTAATCTTAATAAGCATATTCTTTTAAAAAAATAAAGGTTAGGTACCTGTCATCCTGTTGTAACATAGATACATACAGAGAAAAAAATTTATGTACACTGACAGTAGGTACAGAATCCTGTTTTCCTGTCTTCCTGTCTTCCTGTCTTTTAATTACAACTGTGATATTTTTAAATTATCCCTCTGCGTGAGCTCCGTTAACCATATTTTAAAAAAATATATGAATGTTCTTTACTAGAGAAAATAATATGCAAGTTAATCCATATTTTTTTAAATAAGTTTTTTGTTTTTTGTTTTTGTGTTAAAGCTAGAAAAACTCTGTTAATTATATTAAATTTTGGTTAGCTTTATATATTAAAAATTGGGTCAGATGTGAAAGAGGTTAATCTGGTTACGGTACCTAATTAGGATAATTAGAATCAAATAGTTTTGCTGCCCAGTTATTTTGAAAATTTCAATTCCGGGACGTAAAAATATTTTTTTCCAACTTGTTAATAGCAAAAATTGAAAATGTAGTAACGGACTAGTTAACTGAGGATGTTTATATTTGTTTAACACGTTTATTGCCAAGCTAAAAATATAGATTTTGTAAGATGGCCTTATGTTAAATAAGTAGGTTCTTATATTTGTCGCGCGATATCGCGTGATTGACCATATAGGAAAGTGGCTGTATCACGCGATATCGCGTGATCGGCAATGACAGTGTTAATTTATAAACCAATTTTAGTAATTTGAAGATTCATTTCCACATTTAATTTTGATCATTTGATTTAAAATTTTCCAGAACTTTATATTCCGATTTACCTAATAAGCAATGTTTCTTTTGATTTTTACCAATTATAGTACCTGCACATTTTTTTAGTCTGTGTAATTTTTGTAAAATTAAAGTAATTTGTGCAGCATTCCAAATACTTTTACAAGTTAGTGCAGATTTCAACAAAACTAGAAATTTTTTTTTTTATTATTAGGTTTTTTAAAAGTTCACTTATATGTTATCACTGAATATGTTACTAAAGTCGTTTTATTGAAATAAAAAAAAAAAGAAATGACCAATTTATAGGACAATTAATATTCCTAAGGCAGGGGTTCCCAAAATGTGGTCCGCTAACTGTAGAAATGCAGCCCGCATTATCGGGTCAACTTCAGTTTCATATTCCTAAAAATTATTTACTTATATTTTTTTCAAAAAACTCTATATAGATATATTCTAGTTAATAGTATATTATTCAACGAGCTAGTAATGATAGCTATTACTCACGAAGATGAAATTGCGACACGACAGTATCGTAATGCATCTGAGTGAGTAATAGCCATTGCAAGCGATACGATAATATACAGAATACGATATTTTTTCTATGACTTTTTTCCTTTTTGATTTAAATAAAATTGAAAGAAATTTTAAATCAAATTTTTAATCTAATTTCATTAAATGTTTGTATAATATGTATAAAACGATCAAAATAAAATATAAACTACTTTGTTTACTTGAACGTTACTACGCAACATATATTAAATTAACACTTGATACATACATTATTCACAAAACAATCGCAAACCCATTGAATACTGGTTAATACTGTGACTTCATTGGTCAAAAAGGTATTGAGTAATGATCATTCCTCAACACCTTTGAATAATGCATAACTTTCTCAACAATGAACAGATATATAATGAGTGTGTTTTTCAACAGGAGTAGAAAAACATTTTTTCTACTCCTACTATTAAAAGTAACATTTTGCACACGACTAACGATATGTAAAAATTAACAATTGCCTATACGGTGCCGAAATAGTCGTGGGAAATTATTTCGCACGGCTTAATATAATAAAAAAGTTGGCTATGTCTTTGATTTAATATATAATGTATCTAAATAATTCTAAAAATATACATAATATGTATGTTGATTATCTATTATTGTTTCCATAGTTTCAAAGTATGCTTTGGCAAAAATCTTACCAACATCTTACCACTGACATTATAAATTTAAAATATTTTTACTACTTATTTAAATTTTATTTTAATTATTTATGTTAAATTTTACGAAAAAAAAGATGTGCTGGTAGAAAAAGTATAATGTAAAATACGTAGGAAAAAGCCTATTTCTCACTCATACGAATTGTTGCACTCGCTCTGCGGACTCGCGCAACAAACTCATATTCGTGAGAAATAAGCCTCTTTTCCCACTTATTGTACAATATACTATTTCCGTTGAAGAAAAATCGAATTTTATATAGAATATATTTTGTTAATACATAAATTTTATAAATCAGTGGTATCCAACTTTTTTTACTATGCGAGTTAATACTGGAGTTCCTTATAGTATTAAAACTGCTTTAATTATTTTGCAGTTAATTTACAATTTAAAATACTTGATAATGTCATACAGACTAATTTTCAATTTTCTGACATAGTTCATTATTTTAATGGATCGTTATGTGTTCGCCAATATAATTTTTTGGAAATCTTTGGATAGTTTTTTTCATTTTTGTTATAATCCAGAACAAAATCTCATATCTAACAATCAGTAGTAATTCGTACTAAGCTTCTGTTAAACTAACAATTTTGTATCTTTGACTTAAAAAATATGTTTATGAAAAGGTTAACTAAAGAAAAATAAAGTTCGATGAATGTATTTTAATTAATATTTATCACAACATTAAAAGACTTTTACACATTTGAATTTAACAAAAAGGGTATTTTAATCCTTTAATAAAACTCGTAAATTTTTAAAAGCTGCGTCAAAAAGAGAATTTTTTATTTTATTTATTGTTGGATGAAATATGTATATCATAAACAAAAGAAATGCATAAAAATTTCATTTTTTCTAATTCGAAAGAGAATTTTTTTTGTTTTATTTTGAGTATATATTTTTTGTACAAAAGAATTTTCCTTTACACACGTCGAATGATATGTGGAGTACATAGAAATGTTCGAAGTGAAAACATAGAAGCACTACGTACGATTTACAAACAATGTAAAAATTACCCACTAAATATTTATAAGTGAACCATTTAAACGTTCACAGCTCATAATGACTCGTTTGAAATATTTATGAGATTTTACCGGAGCTAGAGTTACCTACCTGTACAGCCTAGTTGTATAATAGGTATCTGATAAATAATTATACGTGTTCATCTTTTGGTGCTACACCGCCATCACCGCTAAGCGTCAAGCTAATTACAAAAAATTTTATTAATGTGAATAAACACGTAAAACTTCAACACGCCATAAATGAGTAATACATACATATAACATTCAGTAATGTTTCCCAAACTTTTATCATCGACGAAAGTTTTTTAAATTTTAAAATTGTTAAGGGACACGAAATTTGGATTTTACAAAATTTATTTCACGCACGATTTAAACCAGTTTGTTATATCATTATCGTGAGGTCTACAATCATTTCTAAGACTTCTGATGGTCATACATATCATTATTTCAATTACCATTTCAAGGGTTCTTTTTTAGGCTACTCAGAGGTCATAACCTCTGAGTAAGCCTTATCGTTTCACAAAAATACTATTCTAATGTGTGGCCAACTTGCATTTCTGTTTGCTGAACTCAGCTCCCCAACTTTTTGGCGTAAAGGGGATATTTTTCTTAATTACAAAAATAAAAAATTTAAGACATTAATTTTGGACCTAACTGCTAATTGTTTAATAATCGAACGTATAGAATTAGAAATTAATTAGATTTTTTTCTTAATTGCTAAATTTTTTTTAATCTTTCTTGTTAGCAGTAAGGTATAAATAAAAAAAATATAATTGACGCCTATACTATTAGGTACATGATTATTACTGTGTCGTTTATGGATATTTAAATGATTTTAATATTACCTACATATTAAATTACCTAAATGATTTTAATATTACCTACATATTAACAGTAAATTACTATCAAAAAAATGCAAACTTTAACAATATTTTTTAAATTCATTCAAATTCAATTTAATTGCTATTTAAATATATTAGTTTTTGACATTTGACGTTTTGAATTTTACTCAAAATATACATACGTAATTTACACATGCTACCTATATATATAGTGAGTATACTCTATTTTGAAAGTGTCACACCATAGAACACTAGAAGCCAACTAACATAAAAAAGTGAAATTCGCTTGGAGTCATTTGTAAGCCAGTCACAGCTTAAGACATTAGTCCGTCAGTAGTCGTCGTCGAGTCAACACACCATTATATTAACAATATACCCATTGTTAGTTGAGCACGTTGAACAGCTCTCTCTGGTAATACGTGTGATGTGATTGTATGTGTGTATACACATACTACTACAAAAAACCAAACTAATACACTGCAAACAGTGTGTATGTACACAAACAGACTACGTCACAAACTCATTACAAGTGGAACAGAGGCAAAGCCAATCTAGTTTGTCCCCTTGTATCACACAGTATATAATACATGATAGGTACCTACAACATATGTACATAAAGCTACGGATACACGAGACATCAAAATAACGCGACATCTAAATTAGCATTATTGTGTGCAATGTTTACACTATAGAACACTAGAAGCAAACTAATATCAAAAAAGTTTAGTTCGCTTGGAGTCATTTGTTGGTCTGTCACAGCTTAAGGCATTTAGTCAGTCGGTGTCGGTCATCGAATCCACTACGATTGTTATGTATTGTAAGACCATTGTTACTTGACCTGCACGTTGCTCTGTCCGATAATACGTGTTTTGTAATTGTGTGTGTAAATACTCACACAGAAGCAAACATCAAGCCTAAACCACTACAAACAGTTTGTACTTACACAGCATAGTGATGCGAAGTGGAGGAGATTTTACGTCACCTTTCTGCTACAGTCGGAATACTAACTATCATATAGTAGTTTGGCCCGTTGGTTTACACGTTCAAGTAAAGCGAGTTCTACACGATGCTACGAACGTTCCTTCCAACATTCGATCGAACGTTTGAGGCAGTTAAGTTCGATAGTTGGTGCGACGAATGTATCTGCTACACGGTGAATCGAATGTTTGATCCAATACGAATGATGATGTGTTGGTACTCAGTGGACGATGTTATCTGTCTGATGTTATCTCTAATGTTATACACTGATGTTGTCTCTCTTCACATGAACGAGCGTGCAGCTGCTGAGTCGAACCAACCAACGAACCAACATTGACCTTCAAATGTTCGAAGCACCCCTTTGACTCGGTGCAAAAATACCGACATCGAACGGGACACGACCAAATACGAACGTTTGACGCTCGACATTGGACACTCGTAGGTTCGAACAACGGCTACACGATGCTATGAACCATCCAACGTCGAATGTTGGAAGGTGTTCGTAGCATCGTGTAGCAGCGGCTTAAATTTGCAGTCTAGATCAGGCTAGAACAGTTGTATACACTCGAGTTGCTAGACTTCTCTAGCAAATATTTGAGGTTGTTTACACAGTAGTGTCACACACGGCGAATAGAATAGTGTCAGACATTTCACACAACACCTGATTTAGATTATAATTTAACATTTCTAAATCGTATTTTGTATTGCCATATTCTATTTTGAATTGAAAACTAATATTTTTATAAATGTTGCTGCAAGACGGCAGTTTCGTACTGAAAATAATTTATTTCATTTTTTGCTATAGTGTAAATCCAACTTGTAAAATTTTATTGCGTTTACTTTTTTCTTAGAGTTGTAATATAATATTATCTCTGTATTATCTTTTGGATGCGTCTCACAATTTAGGATTACCTTGTTGGTAGTATCTTAAATCAACTTTTCTGTCCTTTTGTAAAAAAAAAAACTTCTACACCAAAAGCGTGTCGTGTGTCCGTACCTTTATAATCTTTTTAAAATAAATTATTTTTTTTTTTGTCAAAAGATTCTTATAACATAACCTATTTGTATGACTTAACGTTTATGTAAAAAAAAACAATATGTTTTCATCCAAATCATTTTAATATTTGCGACGATTTGAATTTTTACACAAAATTTCGAATGCGAAAGGAATTTTTATTTTGGAAAAAATTCGCCCACGAATACAACACAAAACGAACTGGTATGCTGTTTTTTAAATAATAAGTATTTCAACTAAGCAGTAATGTATCTTTTTTTTAGGAATAGTACATTATCTTCAGAAATAATGTTTTTTTTAAGGAGAAGTTTTCAAAGCTACTACTAGCAAAGTAGTGAAATTAGTGTCACACAAAATTGCTTTGTTGCGTGAAGAATTCATTAAATTTCCAACAACTGACGTCGAAAAGGCGCAAGTTAAAGAAAATTTTTATAACATTACGCGGTTTCCGAGAGTGTTTGCTGCTTTACATACATACACGGTTACATATACAGGCTGGAAACAGATTTATCGAACGTGGGGCAAGTATGGTGAGAAATTTTTCTCAGGATCAATGTGATCTCTGACACTTTTTGATCAATAATATTTCATTTTTAAATCGCGTTACCATGGATCTGCAATATTTTTGTGTTTGTCAGATTAAATACCCCTGTCGCAGCATCTGCATAACATAGCGAATTTCCAAATTTTAGGGACTGGCGGATCTCATCTAAGAACTGTACCTATTTAAAATAGTTTAGCTTTCTAAGAGTAAAAGATTTTTTAAAATCGGCTGGGTAATTAGTTTTGATATTTTTGGGACCCAAGAACCCGAACGGACTTTGTGCAGCATAGTTGTATCCATCTAAAATAATTTAGTTCTCTAACAGTGAAAAAATTTTCAAAATCGGTCGGTTAGTTTATTTTTTACAATAATGGGAACAGTAAACCCTGGCGGAAATCATACAACATAACCTTTATTCATCTAAAATAATTTTAGTAAAAAGTTTATCCTAACAGTAAAAAACGGGTCCTAGGGATCTCATATAACTTATGGTAGTCCGTAAGGTTCTTGTGGACATCATTTAATTACTTAATGAATTCAAATACTTTAACTTACTAACGGTGAAAAAATTTTCAAAATTTTCGACATTCGCTAAAAAAATCATTGAAAAATATTTGATATGTTTCGATCAATTAATGGTCAACATCAGCAAATAAAAGTTACTCAAATCGAAGAAAAGAATGAGTTATTTGTCCGTAGAAATTAAAATACAAATTCTGAAAACGAGCAAAGAAATATTGAAAAAACTAGATCGGCAAAACATTCTGACAAATAACACTACCCAACTAATACTTGCCAATTTGAATGAAACTTAACATACTTATTAAACAGCGAAAAATATTAAATACGTGTTTTTTTATTTCGGCTAAATACGCTTTTTAGGGGTAGAAAACACCATTCAACCTCTGTAGATGAAAACAGTTATAGCTAGATATTTTTGAAACGACATATTTTCTGAAAAAAGGGCTGAGTACCAAATTTGTAGAATTTGAAGCGATGCACTTGATAGTGACCCTGAAATCGATTTTCAAGGTCAGTTGAAAATGATTAGCCATTGCCGAAGTTTGACCATATCCTGTACCTATAAGCAGTAATTTCATGTATTGACTCAATCTATCTTCAAAGTTGATTTATAGAAAAAATTAGAAGAAAACATTTTTGTAAGTAATTTTAGAAGTAAAGTTAAGAAAAGATTTAATATCACTCTAATTGTAAGTTAAACATTAACTTTATGTTATATTATAAATTTTCAAAATTTTTTAAAATTTTTATTGCTACTCTATAGTTATCATATTAGGAATTCAATTGAACATATGATTAACTATTATTTTTCCGATTGCGATTGAGCAAGTATTTTTCAAAATTACTTCTTGATCACTTATTTTCTATCTTGCATGTGAAATTCGTTCGAATATACTTTGAACCATTTAGGGGTGAAAAGTAAGCTACTCCTTTTGAAAAATATTAAATGATTTTCAAATGACTTTGGAAATTGACCTCAAGGTCAACTTCAAAGTCATCATCAAGTGCATCACTTTGAATTCTATAACTTTGGTCCTAAGCACTTTTTTCAGAAAATATATCGTACCATAATCCACTTCTATGTTGATTCCTGGTCTCTTTTCCTGCGTTTCTAATATTTATGTCAATAAAAAATGTGCTACCGTAGACAAGGATGAATAGGTACGCATTCAGACTTCACACCGTATTTTTTTGTATTTATTTTATGAGTACCTAATCTTTAATATATTAAAAATTTACGCGAAGATGGTCACTTTATCAGCAGTATCCAAAAAAATTTAAAAATATTGGTGGTTTTTGAAAAATTAACAAAAATCGTATAATTTCTTCTCTATGAAAAATTGGGATCAAAAGAGACGAGAAAAGAGTAAATGGGGACAACCCGTAGGGTCGACCAAAATAACGGACCCGATTTTTTTCATCTGACACAGTCGCCATTTAAGAAGTGAAATTACCCCTCAAAATTAGGGTAAAATTTCAATTTTGCTAGATTACTTGAAAACTGCGGCAGATAAAGAAAAATTTTAAATTGACACAACACTTCATTTTTAGAGAGCTTTCTACTGATATATACAAAGCCAGAGTCGGACCTACTAGAGGGGCTATTTTGGTAAATTTGGGGGTAAAAAAAGTTGTATAAGCGTTTTTCCTAACATCTAAAACAAAAACAAGAGCCTTATCACCATTTTTTCTAAGCATTAAAAGCTGGTTTATATTCGGTTTCTATTGAAAACTCAATTAGACTGCATGTTAAAAGTGAGCAAAAATTAAACCTGCAATAACTTTTAAACGCTGTAGTGAATCTAATTTAAATTTTCACAGTCGATTAAATTTAGAAAAACCATTATTCGCACAAATTTTCATAAGACTGTCACCATTTTTAAGTACCTCCATAATATCCTTAACTTGTAGCTATGGTATAATTATCAAAATTTTTTGCAGGTTTCTTACTAATCATACAACATGTAATGATTCATACAACATACAACACATAATTCCTGAGTAGCCCTAAATAATGCGTGTCAAACACGCACTTGACGACTTTTTTTAGTGTTAGAATTGCAACCGTCACTCGACTTATTAACGTTTTAACTTATTAACACTGCTCCCAGTTTGACTGGACTTATGGACAATCCATACGTATGTACCCAAGGTCATACGTGCTGTGTGCCAGTGCCTATATGTATAAACGTACGGTTTGTCGAGTGAAACTACGAGCAGTGTTAATAAGTTAAACGTCTGTATTGAAAGGAGTATCTGTGACATTGAAAATAATAGGCGATTTATGGCTTCGTATTTGTCTTATATTAAATATGAAGAAATTAGCATCACAAGGTCGTTTATAAATTGTGAAAATTTACAAAAATATTTACCAAAATTAATTAAATGAGACGAAAAACAACATTATTTTGAAAAATTGTCCAGTAAGTTGACTTCCACAAGGCGTAGTTGAACGTCAATGGATTATTTTCTTTTTGAAGATAAGCAAAACCCTTGGTTTATGCTAATAAGCCCCCAACTATTGTCGCTTTGGGAGAAGAGGGAGTTATAGTGTCGACAAATGCCGGAAATTACTTTCAAATAATCGGTCCCAAAAAATGATCTTATAAAAAAAACAAAATTTGCCCTCCGACTTAATTCATACGTATTTTATTTCAGTTTGAATTTCTTTTGTGCGCTAAGAGAAGACTCTTAAAAGACTTTTTTAAGAGTTGTTTTAAATTGTCTTAAACACAAAAACATATAATGTTTAATCTAACTCTAACATCAAACTTATAATTCTTTCGCGCTACTCTTAACACTTTCGGGCAACACAGTTTGGGAAACGCTGACACACGGTGTAGTGAGTGTGTTCGTTGACGGCAAATAAATTTATTTTTATTAAATATTTAAGGAAATATATTTTCCCTGTTAGTATGGTTGTTATTGTTTTCTGCAGTATTCTTTCGGATAATTAACGGGTTATATTTATTTTTCTTTAGGTACTTACTTAAATATGATAATAAATAATTTCGTTGTTTGTATTGCACGGATCTGCTGGGATTGTAATTTCTCAGCAAAGAAACGCGCATTTTTAATCAAAAACGATCACAATTTATTTTAGGCAGATAATATCCTAAGAAAAGTAAATACTCCCTGTAACAAAGAATAGATTAATTCGTTTAACTTTTCAAAAAAGTATACATGTACACTATTTGTTAGTTTGCAAATATATACACTTTGAATAGACAGAAATAAAATTCTATTTCATTCTCTTTTTAACTAAAAATGACCGATATACAGGATGATATTTGAAACTTTCACTTGCAAATTGAACATACAGCTCTCTAAATTGTATACCCATTCATATTATTGAATTTAGAGAGTTATATTTTACGGTTACTTCAACCAGAGCCGGATTCACATAAGGGCATTTGGGACACGTACTACAAAACCTCCATACAATAGGAGCCTCCAGAAAATCGAACGAAATCTCAAAATTAAGGACCAGAATAGAAACCAACCCTACTTTTCGGGAAAATTTGAAAAATTTCAGAAATTCTCCAAGGAGGCCTCCACAAAAGTAGGGCCTCTACATTGGAAGTGCTCCAGGGTAGGCATGGGAGAAACCGACCGGTTTTAACCGAAAACCGGTTTTTCTGTTTCGGTTAACCGGTTTATTTCGTTTTTTTTTTGACTCGGTTATGACCGGTGTTTTTTTTTAATCAATAACCGGAGAAAGGAACCGGACAAATTATTTTAAAAAATTTAAAAATTTAAGATTTTATTCAGTGGCGGGTGATTTGTTCTTATTAAAAAAAAATTACTTAATTTCTTTAAAATTCTAATACATTTAGTTTATTATGGTTATTGTGGTATAAAAATTATGAAATCATGTTTTATTTTCAATATTTATTTTTATTTGTTTCAATACCCAATAATGCATTCGATTGTCTCGGTCCAACCTGACAGACCAATACCAAGAATTAAATAAATAAAACAAAGAGGAAAGCAACAAGCAAATTTACCAGATATTGTTATCAAAATTTCACTCAACCTGCAAAATAGCTTATTAATTAGTAATTTATTAGAATTTTTGAAAATTTCTAGATGATGAGAAATTTAGGAAAATGAATAAAATTTTCGTTTATCACTATGGTATATTTATTGTAAGTGCGGGAGAGATGCCGCAGTAGCCATAGTTCGTTCGTTGATTGATAGATAGCGCTATTAATGGATTATATGTTTAAAATAAGTTACTTATTTAAGCTGTATATGGTAACATTTATGATTAGTCCATCAGTTTAGTAATTATCCAACTTTTTATTATTGAAAAGTAAGTTTTTTAACATAATATTTTATCAAGCATTAAATTTATTAGAATTTAAAAATGTGTATTTCATTGTTTTAATCAAAATGAGTTTTGTTATTAAATTAGGTATATTTTAAAAGTACTGTTTAAAATTTTAGGTTAGAATTTCGCACTATGCTTGCTATAGCAACATGCGGCATCTATCCCAACAAAAAGGAGAAATGCCGCATTTAAAGTTGGTATAGATGCTGCATCATATTATATGTTAAAAAGATAGACTTATACCTTAATTATGCAATTTTTTTTGGACTGTAAATCATGCCATGTAAATATAAAAGATCCATTAATGGATCAGGAAGAGCTCTCATATTAGTGAAGATAACAAAAATAATGTTGATTGCCTATGTATTGAATGTTTTGAAAAGTATTCAGAAACAAAAAAAAAGTTGACTGGTTAAGATGTATAAGGTGCCAAAAATGGTTACATATGGTATGCGTCATGTATGGAGATGTGTGTAAAATGCAAAATTTTTAGTATGAACTATGCGGCTTCTCTCCTGCCTTGATGCGGCATCTCTCCCATAGGTGTGGAAGAGACGCTGCTTTGCAGGCTCTACAAAAATGTTAATTATGAATCGTTTATGACTCAAAATTTAAAATTATTTATAAATAGTTTTAAAGAACAATGTTTACATTTATTGTGTACCAAATTTCAAATCAATTAAATGCATACTTTAAGAATTATCAAGTGTTTTCAAAATGTGCGGCATCTCTCCCACATTCACCCTAGTAATTACATATAATAATATAGGAATTTATCTGTTAATTTGTCTTACTGTTAATTACACTGACAATGTTACACTGACTCTCTGTTAATTACACTGACAATGAATTCAATTTTTTTTTTTTTTTTTTGAATAGATTTATGTTTCCTACAGCTCTTTGTTGCCTAAAGGTATAATAGTTCGCTTTCGCATTTTTGTTAGTTATTTTTCTCGTTAAATTGCTTAATTTTTTGTTTTTGTTTGTATTTATGGTATTAAAATCGTTTAAAAATAAATATAATTATAAAATAAAAATTTTTGCCTACATACTAAGTGCTGTTTTTTCTAGAAAAAACCGAAAACCGGTTTTTTCAAAAACCGATTATTTTAAGCGGTTTTAACCGTCAAGTTAAATCGAGCATAAAATAAACCGAAATAACCAAAAACCGGTTATTTTTGAAAAACCGCCATCCCTACTTCAGGGTCTCCATAGAGGTACTTTATCTTTTTGTTATTTCTAAATGGTCACTAAAATTTCTTATTGACAATGTCTAAAAGTTCTTATTAACCAAGCAACGATCGTGTATCCCTTCTTTGTTTTGACCAAAGTTGTCTTGCTTTGTTTTTGATTTTGCTTATTTTTTGCTTTTTTTATTTGAAAGCTGGTAATTCCGGGATGGTTCTCATTTAGGTTTGATGAATATTGGATCAGTCGTTACCAGCATATTTTAGGACTACTTGAATAAAAATAAAATTAACAATTTTGAAAACCCACTTTAAAAGCTGACAATTGTGGTTTGGTTCTTAACCAAATCTGATGAAAATTGGTCTAACCATTAGCGGGATATTCCAGGATTTCTAAACATGGATTAACAAACCACCTTGGAAATTTTAATAATCCATAGTAAAAATTATATTGTATTTGAAAATTGTATTTTCAAATATAAAAGTTTTAAAACAACCATGATGACAAAGCGCCAAAAAGTTTCAAATAAAAATTCCTGGAATTCCATATTTCAAATTTCATTATAATTTCGAATAATAAGCTAATCTGGGGTGTGTGACATGTCTTCCCATGTATTTTGTAGTATAATGTCACACACGATTTAATATTGATAGGTTAAAAAATTTAGGAATTATGGAGGTATTAGATAGATTTGACGAAACTATAAGTGATTTGAGTCTTTTCTTTGGTATCCTAAAAAGTAATTTGTTATTCCGATTGAGGCAAAAACGGTTTTGTGAAATATATCTTGTACCATCACTGTAACCTGAGGAGTATACCCTTTTGGTTTTATCAACGAATTTGTATTTGCAGGGCCGGATCTAGGGGGCAGGCGGGGCACGTGCTTTGGGCGGCAGGTCTTAGGGGGCGTCAAAAAGTGATTTAAGAGGGCGCCCAAATTAGCTAGGTGACGTTTTCTTTTTGCTTGTCACTTGTTCTTTAGGAGGAAAAAATGTATATTTTTGTCTACACAGGGGCGCCATTTCTAGACCCTTCCCCGAACGCCACTTAGACTGGGTCCGGTCCTGTGTATTTGTAATTTTCAGAACAAACACGAGAACAGACATAGTATCTAACTGTAGATATTCCGAATCACAAATAGGTCAGTTGTTCTTCTATATTTTAACACTATTTGCTATGTCGATATATTCTATAGTCTAAAATGGAGAGCTTGCTACATGCTTGCCTCTCGTCAGACGTGAAATATGCTTAAGAAATTTTAAATATTTCATCGTTGTAAGTTCAAATCTCCGTCACAATCACTTTATTGCTATCCGCTTATTTCACGAAACACAAACTGAGTAAGGTATATATACCAAATAACCGCAATTCATCATAGTCAATGCACATGATTATCCAGTGAGTTAAATTGACCACACCACCAGTGCACATAGACGTCTATTACTACTACCATCCGCCACCCGCCATAATTTATCTCTTTACACAAATTTCACAACTGTAATTGTTTATGAATTATGGCAGTGATTTAAATAATTTTCAATATGAAAATTTATCAGAAAAAAAAAACGCCGTGAGCAACGGGGCCCCATCACGGAAGTCGAATTTTTCCCGTCATCTTCGGTATTAAATGTCTACAAGCGAAATGTGATTGAAAGTCTACAAGCGATTTGTCATTATGGTGGCTTCAAAACTGGTGATGAGTGTTCGGCTGATCGGGGCTTTAAAAAAAGGTTTTAAGTTTTTAAGGGCTGAACCTCAGTAAATTTCAATTTTGTGCCAATAGCAATTAGCAGGAAAAAAGCTAACACAATTCGTACGAGGGCATTCCTACCCATGCTTATCCGCCAATTGCCTTTGTGTTTTATTATTTATTATTAAATATTAAAAAAGGGCCTTAAATAGTAAACTGGAAGGCCTTTATGAAGATATCTTTTCTTTCCAAAAAAATCCAAAATTTCTCTTTTATAAATAAAAATCCAAAATTCCTACTTTATAAATAAACACTAACGGCCATTTTCATAATCAATTTTAAGAATACTTTAAGTTTAAAATAAAAATTTTATTTCATAATCATATTTTACTACTTTAAAGGTCCTTTAAATTAAAGTCTATGTATCAGTTACTTTAGTGAACTTTACTGACTTTAACGTATTTAACTGTCAAAATAAAATCGAATACTTAAATAGTTTAATTAATAAACAGATAATTATTATTTCAAAAAAAAAAAAAAAAAAATATATTTTTAAAATGAGTAAATATATTGTCCTCATTATCAAGTAATTGTGATTCTGAAAATGATTTCTTAATTATTAGAAAACCAAAAATATATAAGCAGCGTATAAAAAATTTTGATGATTGAACAGACCAAGAATTTTTTCAAATATTAGATTAAGCAAAGAAGTGACAATCCATATTTTGGATTATATTAGGGAAATTTGAAATATATTATTTTTATATATTTATATAACAACGATACATAGCAACTAAATATGTAAACCATAGGTTGCTATAGTTATTTTTTAGTTCCTTAACTTGAACTAAAGTTGCACTATAATTTTTTATGAAATTGAAAAACTTTAAAGTTAAATTAAAACTTGAAAGTCGCTTTAACTAAAGTCACTTTAAGACAATTGTTATGAAAATGGCCGTAACTTTAATAACATTTTTAAATTACTTAATATGTATGTATTGCATTTGTTATAAAAGTAAGTTCATTTTTTTTAAATTTTTTAAATTTACTATTAGCCTACTTGTTTTATAGTATAAATATAAAGCATTTTAAACACATTTAACAATACCATTGAATTCGGATGTAAAAATGGGAGAATTGGGGGGGAAAAGTAATGTGAAATCCCTAAAAGGCACTAACTGGATACTAACTCAATACATGTACAAAATTTCAGCCTTCTACGTTTACTGAGAGTCTCTAGGCTTGTTAGAAAAAAAGCAAAAAAATCAAGGAAATATTGGCATAAAAATCGTGGGGGTAAGGGTTAAAAGTTGAAACCTCCAAAAAGTAGTGGTTGGCTATTATCTTAACCTGTACACAAAATTTCAGCCCTCTAAGCTTATTTGGGGAGATTTATGCCTCTCGCCGTTCTTATCGTATAGGCTGTATAAGTGTAATTTTTTCAAGGAAAATTCGACTAAAACGTTCCAACACACATAGAATTCCAACACACTGTCCGAATCATAAACATTTCGGGTAAAAATGATGAGTAAAAACGAGCAACCGGAAAACCCGGGCGGAGGGAAGGGACGGTAGAGGGTACGGCGGGGAGGGGGGACACGTGTAACGAACACAAATAATAACAAAAGTATCAGAGCCATTCAACAAATTGAAAAGGTCAATATTCAAAACAAAATTTATTGTCAATTCATTTGAATTTCAAAATATTTTGTTTGGATAACATTCGGCTTTCATATCAATGAATGGTGTATGTATGCATGTATGCGTATACCGACAAACATTTTCTGTGTTTTATAAAATTTTGTACATATGGGTACAGCGTGATTGTGTTAAATTATTAATAAGTAAAACTGATAATAGGTTATGAAATATTAAATTAAAAATCTGATAGGGTTTTTTCCTGTAATAAGACAATATTGGTTTCCAGCGTCCGGATCCAATTTTACGATTTTTGAAAGCAGACTCTTTGTACAGAAATATTACAATTAAACAAGTTTAAAGGATCAATTTTTAATTCTTGCGATGTATTTCGGCGTGATTTTAACCCAGACGTCAGCCAATTACGGTTAGCGAACCCGCAAGTTAATATTGTTTTTTAAATTTAATATTTAATATTTTTACAGGTAAATAAAATTTTAATCTGGTTCATATACCCGGCCTACGACTAGGCCAGCAGCATACGTTCCGGTTGTAACCGGGCTGGCCGTCCGAGCCGGTTAAAACCGGAATGTATGCGGTCGGCCTAAGATGGGTTAATACTTTTATTTAAAGAATAAAGAAGTGGATCTAAGTCAGTTTCTTATCTTCAATAAGATTGTCGTTATATTGATTTATATTTCTATCGAAAACTCTTTTTTTTAATATATGAAACAGAAAGAGTAAATTGTACAATAAGTGGGAAAAGAGGCTTATTTCTCACGAATGTGAGTTTGTTGCGCGAGCCCGCAGGGCGATTGCAACAATTCGTATGAGTGAGAAATAAGCTTTTCCCACGCATTTTACACTATACTTTTTCTACGACCACATTTTTTTTCGTAAAATTTAACATAATTAAAATAAAATTTAAATAAGTAGTAAAAATTTTTTTAAATTTATAATGTCAGTGCTAAGATGCTCAAATTTTTGCCAAAGCATACTTTGAAACTATGGAAACAATAATAAATAATCAACATAAATATATATATATATATATATATATATATATATATATATATATATATATATATATATATATATATATATATGTATATTTTTAGTATTATTTCTATATATTATATATTAAACTAACGGAACAGCCTATATTTTTATTATATTAAGGCGTGGGAAATAATTTCCCACTGTATTTCCGCACAGTGTGGGCAATTGTTAATTTTTACATATAGTTAGCCGTGCACAAAATGTTACTTTTAATAGTAGGAGTAGAGAAAATAATTTAATTTTTCTCGGAGACCGGCTTATATGGAATAATAGTTCAAAAACCTTTTTTATGTGATTTTTTCTCGTCTTTCTAATGACGTAAGAAAATGTCGAAAAAACTTTTGAACTTGGGAAAATTTTGATAAGAAAGAAAAGAAAGTAAAACTTAAACTTCTATCATTCAATTTAAAATCACATAGTGACTGAAAAACTATCAATCTGGATCGGCTGGGAATCAAAACCCATTACCTCCTGGTAACTAGCCAGGTGCCTTGTCCCTTTTGGCCACCCGATCCTCTGTTCGAGAGTCACTTCAGTTTGATAACCCTTCAATCACATATATTATGTATTACTACTCTCTTTTAATGCGTGTATCACTCATTTTAATTTCAAAATATTATCGAGTGCTTGTGAAACATTACTACGTATGGCGAACTTTTGTTCGTATTTTTTGGTCTTTAAACATACGTTAGTATTCATATACACACGTAACGTTCAGCTCAACTGAAACACGAACAGTCGATTTCTTTGGTACGTATGACCAAATCCATATGTTAATTAAAAATCACATAATGATTGAAAAATTATCAAACTGGATTGGTTGGGACTTGAAACCAGGGTCATCTAGCTAGGTGTCTAGAAATTATTATATTATCCTGTTTCAATCAAACGTTTGTATCGACGAATTGTAGACCGATATGTGGTTATCCATACGTAATGGATAACGGAAAATATAGAATTTACAAAATTTATATTTATTAGAAATAATTTATTTTGTTTTAATTAAATATACGACCGGTAAAATAATTAGTATTTAAAATATGTATGTTCCTGCACCAACAATACTGTCACATCCTTTTCAACCAGTGACAGTATTTTACCGATGGCACCGTTACAATTTAATGACAACGTATTGCACACGTAAGCACAATAGACATGTATATATGGATGTATTGCAGTGGCGGCGCGTGAAATTATTACCTGGGGAGACAGTCTTTTTTTACCATATTTTTAAATAGACTTATTTTGTATCTATTTTTATTTCGAAATCTGTAGTCTTTCTCAGCCTTATTAAAGTGTTTTTCTATAACAGACCTTCTGACTCAGCACTTTGATTGTGAAATAAAAATGTCGAAATTTTTGATCAGCCATTTGTGCCCACTGCGCTAAGAGTAGAAGATATTAAAATTTTTGTTTTGTTTTACGGTTAATCTGAATTAAAGGTCTTCAAAAAATTTAGAATTTTAAAATAACTAGTTCTGAAATTAGTCCTTTGGATATATTGTAGTTTTTAAATTAGACTCATATTTTATTATTTCTAAAGAAAAAAGGGAAAAAATTAAAACTTTTCATGTAACAAACTTAAACAGACAGTAAAGAAAAACAAATTGAAAATAAATACAAATTTTATTCAAAGGTTCCAATATTTAAATAATAAACAACAAAATCTATAATTAATTAAGAAATATCAAAAAAACTGAACTTAACCAACTAGCAATTAAATTACAACAAAAATATTTGAATTTTATGTAGGTAACAATTAGTCTAGTCTAGAAGAGCCATTTTAGTGAAATTCTCATAGAGGGCACCAAAAATTATGATTTTGGTGTCATTCGATTCGTATTGACCTCTAGAAACTTTTTGAAAAAATTGAAAATGCGCTCATGAAAATTGCAATTGTTATAAACAAAAGAGTGAAAAAAAATAAGAGTGCTTTTGTTTTTTTGAAAAATCTCAAAAACTATTAAAGATTTTTGAAATTAAGAAAAAGATCTGAAAAGAGCAGGAAATTTCACAAAAATAAGTCTCGACTCTCGAAACTGTATCTCCAATATTTATAATTTTAACAGAGCCCTAAAGTTATTGCTAAAATGAGGTGTTTGACGTTCTCGCGCGCCGCGTCATTCAAACACGGTAAACAAAAAAAATTATTTAAATATATTAAATATCAATATTAAGGAATGAAAAAATTCACGTACCTTCGGAATAAGTTGATAAACAATAATCCGTGCAAAAAAAATTTTTATATGTATTTTTCCATTAATTATGCTATTGTTAATTAACAAAATTTTTGAAACCGAAAGTTGACATAGAAAACTTAATAATTATTTAACTAAAAAGCTCAAATTTATTTTGCTTCCTAGAATTGTTCTGAAGAGGTGAAAAAATAAAATCCCGTTGAAAAAATCAAAAATTTTTAATTTTCCACTTATTTATAAACAATCAATTGCATTGACAAATGAGAAATGATGATAAAGCATTTGTTTTTTTTTTGTTTTTTTAAATCTTAATTATTTCGTTTTTTTCTGATTGAGCGCCACCTGAAAATAATTTTTTTAAATTTTTTTATGCTATTATTTAAAAAATTGTTATAAACAAATGCATTGTTTTTGAGGCAATGAAAAATTTTTCTTTTTGATTCGAAGGACCAAAAAATATTATGATTATTAAAAGAAAAATCGTTTCTTAAAAAAATTTTTTTATTGCTCAAAAATGCATTTGTTAATAAACAATTTTTTTGTGTCATTTATTATTAATATTAAAGATCCGTTTTTTTTTCTTTTTTTTTTTTTAAAATCATTATTTATATTGCTCTTTCATATTCCGAAGAAATTACAATTTTTTATTTATATTTAATAAGTTCATTTAATAAACAATTTGTTATAAGCAAATAAATTTTTACGTTTAATATTTTTTTTAAACTGCCGTAATAAACAAAAGTAACTATGTGTCATTTGGTTTATAAAAAATTTTTGTCTATTTTTTAGAAAATAAATGATACAAAAAATGTTTATTAACAAATTCATTTTTTAGCAATAAAAAAATTTTTTTAGGAAACGATTTTTCTTTTAAAAATCATAATATTTTTTGGTCCTTCGAATCAAGAAGAAAATTTTTCCATTGCCTCAAAAACAAAGCATTTGTTTATAACATTTTTTTAAATAATAGTATTAAAAAATTTAAAAAAATTATTTTCAGGTGGCGCTCAATGAAAAAAAAACGAAATAATTAAGATTTAAAAAAACAAAAAAAAAAAAAAAAACAAAAGCTTTGTCAGCATTTCTCATTTGTCAATGCAATTGATTGTTTATAAATAAGTGGAAAATTAAAAATTTTTGATTTTTTCAACGGGATTTTATTTTTTCACCTCTTCAGAACAATTCTACGAAGCATAAAAAATTTGAGCTTTTTAGTTAAATAATTATTAAGGTTTCTATGTCAACTTTCGGTTTCAAAAATTTTGTTAATTAACAATAGCATAATTAATAAAAAAATACATATAAAAATATTTTTTGCACGGATTATTGTTTATCAACTTATTCTGAAGGTACGTGAATTTTTTCATTCCTTAAAATTGATATTTAATATATTTAAATAATTATTTTTGGTTACCGTGTTTGAATGACGTGGCGCGCGAGAACGTCAAACACCTCATTTTAGCAATAACTTTAGGGCTCTGTTAAAATTATAAATATTGGAGATACAGTTTCGGGAGTCGGGACTTATTTTAGTGAAATTATCTGTTCTTTTCAGATCTTTTTTTTTAATTTCAAAAATCTTTAATAGTTTTTGAGATTTTTCAAAAAAACAAAAACACTCTTATTTTTTTCACTCTTTTGTTTTTAACAATTGCAATTTTTATGAGCGCATTTTCAATTTTTTCAAAAAGTTTCTAGAGGTCAATACGAATCGAGTGAGACCAAAATCATAATTTTTGGTGCCCTCTATGAGAATTTCATTAAAATGACTCTTCTAGACTAGACTAAATGGCATGTGTACGCACATTGTGTACCTACGTATATGTCGTATATATACCAGTAACCAAAGCCATACGTATTGTACTGGAGACAAACCTCATTCTGTCTACCCTGTCTACCTTAGGACTGCATAGAAATAGATTTTGCATTATTGTTTCAGTTTTTTTATTATTATTTAAAAAGTACTAAATATATTTCGATAATTTTTGTACTATTAAGAAGAATACTACATTTTACACATAGATAAGAAAAAATTATTCCAAAATCTTTCTTATAGTTTTTGAGTAATAATGATGTAAAAAAAATATTGGAGAATACTACATACATGCAGACTGTGTGGGTGTGTGGATGTGCAAGTGAGTACTTGTCACACATGTATGCAGAGCCAGGATAAACAAATTTAAAAATGTCTTTTTTCCGTTTTTATTTTATTGTTTCAGTTTTTTTTTATTATTATTCAAATAGTATTGAATATATTTTGATAATTTTTGTACTATTTAGAAGATTACTACATTTTACGTATTGGTAAGAAAAAATTATTCCAAAATCTTTCTTAGTTTTTGAGTAATAATGATGTAAAATTTAATTTTTTTGGGGAGACACTGTCTCTCTTGTCTACTCCCACGCGTCGCCACTGATGTATTGTACGTGCAATATGCAAGCAGTGCAATATTACATATTTTACCTCGGGAACAAACTAGCGATAGAGCTTCAGGTGGATAGACTAGTAAGTTCGTAGGTTGCTTGGCTAGATACTTATCTTTCGTGAATGAACAGAAGTGATGCATTTAATGAGTTGTCAGTTGATCTAATAACTTACCAAACAAGATTTCTACATTTTCTTAATATATACAATTTGCATACGGTGAGTTTACAGATTAAATTTTCATCGGAGTCTTTCAATTATCTATCTTTAAACTGTTTATTTTCAATATATTTATCTACATACCTATGTTATACAAATACGGAATGTAACCATTAGTTTTTCGATTTGATGAAATTGTATAACGAAAAAGCTCCTATTCCGGAACGCGATCATATGTCCGAACAGTTTTGACATTTATATATTAATGAAGTTATTTCTGAAAGAAACCTTTGATAACAAAAATTATTAATAGTAGAATGATTGTTTTTCAAATTAAATTCACCTCACATTTAATGTTTCCTTACTTAATTAAAGAAATACATATAGGTTGAAAGGCCGCCCTTGCTTCGAGAAATCTAGATGAACTAGATTCGTGCAGGTTGTGGATTTTCTACGCCCACGCGATGTTCACCTTTCGGTTTTGTCTCTGTAGGTCGCTATGGGTTCTTTGGTTTCGACGCCCACAACGCGTGATCGCTCGTATTGGTGAATTCAATAAATAAAACACTCGCGTATTTTTAATTATAAGATTTTAATTATTTATTAAAATATTTAATCAATTAAAAAAATTAATAACAATATTATAAATTGAATTTGTAACAATATCAAAATAATATAAGTATCAGTTTAGACTGTTTTTGAGGGAAAGGGGACTCGAAACTAATTTAGTTGTTGTTACAAGTAAAGATAAAATTAGAATGAATCTATTTTTACCAAGTTCGTTATAAAATTTCTTATTATTTTTTCTATAGAACATTCCATGAGCTTCTATTTGAGATAAACATATTTTTCATCATATGAAAGAGTGAGATACATAAATCAATTAAGTACATAATATTAATTCTCAGAACTACCCCTTGTGTGGTGTTCTCTTGACCAACCAGATCTGTTATTAAAACATCTTTGTCACACTATATTTCTTCTCACTCTTACTAATGCATGATATTATAATTTGCATTATTGCAATTTCTATGCAACTTACATAACATGAATGTTCTAACTATTATCTAATCTCTTTTAAAACTGATATTTGTTAATTTTCCTAGTTTAATTACGAAGATTTTCATTTTTTGGAAAACTTCAAATGGAAACTATTTGATTTTACTCAGCGCCTGTTCCATGCAGCGCTACAAGGTATATATTAAACAATGTTTGTTGAATACAGTATTTTGATCCTTTATTTACGTCTGATACTTAAACCACTCTATGTTTTCTACATTGACGTCTAGATGTCACTCTATGTGTCATATTACTCATATTACACGTCTGTTTGTATATCGGAGAAACATTAATAAATAAAAATTTTTGGGTTGCTTTTTCTTAAAAACATATTCATTGGATTAAAAAAACTTTCTTTGATGCTTATTAAAAAAAAAATGGGTGTTTAATTTATTTGTCAATTTTTATAAGCCAGTTTAATTACACACCTAAAAATAATGTTCCGGTATAGGGGCTTTTGCGTTAGTTGTTAAATAAAATATGGTATAATAAAATGAAAAAATTGCAATTGAATTCTAAAGATTGAAAAGGTTTTAAATCTAGCGGAAACGAATCGGTGTTAGGTATACGTGGTGTAAAATAGATGATTAAAATGTGATATTTACGCTATTGTACTATTTTAATTTATTAATAAAATTGATTCAAGTATATAATACATATAAGTATTTTTTCGTTTTTCATATCGAAACGTGATAAAAAAAGCTTTTATATACGATTACCCTGAAATTGCTTATATATTGTACAAAATACTATCTAGGTAAACTATGTTTCATATACAGTTGAACTTTTCACGCACCTATGCGTAAAGGAACACAGCACACTACACTTTTATTAACCTTTATACTCTGTGTTATATTAAAATCTGCACAAAAATTTTACCTAGCAACTGAAAGTTCACATTTGTTTCCAATGAATTTGAAGTTCTACATAATTTTAATGTAGATATTAGGTGTGTTTGGTAGCTTGCACTAGTGTCCACTTTATTGCATTTTGTACTGAAAATGTGTTTGGTATTATTTAGTGTAGATAAAAACAACTGTTTGGTATATTAGTGTAGTGTAATTTATACTGCACAAATTACACCAGGGTTTGAAAAAGAGCAACTAGTGTAGTGAGTGTAAATTCATAGTTAGCTTGGTTTTGACAGTTTTGACATTAAATTGGTATCATTTAACTTAATTTTTTTTTTTAAATTTCTATTTCAAAAATAAATACCAAAGAAATACTTATTAAAGCAGCAGAAAAGTATAATCATTAATGAAATTACTAGTGATGATAGTGATAATAATTCGGATATCGACGAAGAAAACAGTAGTGACAGCAGTAGATGACGAAGAAAGCAGTAGTAAAATTGCAGTTTTTTATTAAAGAGAATGTAAAAAACATATATTAATATAAAAAATATATAAATAAATAGTATAAAAAGTAAAATATTATAAATTTGATAAATTTAATTAAGTATTCCTTATTAAAATAATAAAAAATGAAATTTTAACAGTTTTATATGTCACTTGTCCGTTCAATTTAAACTTAATCCTGTAACTACAGTAACTATTAATTGATTCCTATTAAAAGATATTCAGGCTTATCTTTAACTTGAACAAATTTGTATGTCCAACAAACTCAACAATTTTTAAATTATTCCGCCACTTTCGGTTGCACCAAGTACATCAAGTACACTAAAAACGTTTGTTACCAACTGTTGCACTTTTTACACTGCTTACACTTATGGCCTTACACTCATTTCAATTGATATAGGTACATTAGTGTAGGCTACCAAACACAGCTATTGTATTCGTATAAAATTTATATTCCATTTATTGTGAATTTCATATTCGTCGTGGATAAAACCGTAACTTGGTTGTAAAGCATAGTACCCACTCATGCAATTACGACAAGAGGAGGAGGCAGCCTGGGTTGCAGCTTTGGGACCCGGGCTAGAAGAGTTCTTTTTACTCTTCACTTATTTCTTAGGGGGAAAATTTTTAAAAAATCCGGTTTATTTCCGGCGCCTACTATTTTCTTCCACGGCCTTGAACGCTTTCTTATCAATGTTGAGAATTTTTGAACACCATTTCACCGAAAATTTTGAAAGACATCTTGTATGGAAACAAATAGACAAATAATTATTATGTTATTATGTTATTAAGTAATTGAAAATTTTAAAAGGATACGATTTAATGTTTTACCATTGTTTTATTACAATGTGAGGATTAAGTTTTATTGTACATTTTATAAATCTTTGTACGGATATAAATTTCTTAATGTATTACTACTATTACATATTCATTTAATAAATTATAAATTTCATTAATCAGCAGATTTGATATTATGTAAGTATTATTGTTCCTGTTGGTTTGGAATTATAAAATCAATAACAAGGAGTGATGTAATTTAATCAAGCGTGTCCCGTGAAAGTTCCCCGTATTATTATAATTTATTTAGGTATATTGTACCATTTCGATACTAAAAATTAGGGTAAATCTGATTAATCTGACACATACGGATTTTTAATCGTATGCCCTTCGTTTAAATGTGCGTTGTTTATTTGTTTTGACATATGTACATCACTGGTTTTTCAAATGTTTTAACTGGATATGTAAAACAAATATCGCCTGCGTCTACATTTTCGAGTTACTTATTTTTCATCATAGTTTACCCTATCACTTATCCGATTATGTTTTGTTAAAATTTATGAAACAAAATTACCTATATAATAATTCAAAATGTTGTTGATTTGAATGAAATTATTTTTTGACAAGCACAATGGGATGAGCTTAAAAATAACTCTCTTAAAAGATTATTATATTCTACCTATTTCGAATTAACCATAAACCAATGTTTTTCATCCTCGTAAAGGATAGCTACTGTTAAAAGGTAGTTAAATAATCACGAATCTACTATGTGTTTGCATAACGAAGAACATCGTTATTATGGTTGCCATTATGAATAAATGAAACATCTACATACGTTCAAAATACGACCAACTACTACTTTGTAATATTGTAATCAATACAATAACTTACTGTGGTATCCGTAATAACCTTTCGGTATGATCGTGTATTTTCATGCATTTACCGATGCTGTTGACAATGCTGGTAAGTTACATTTTCCGAATGTTTGTTTATATCCTTGGAAACCAAAAAATAACAATGCGGTAAGTAAAATAGGTGCCCGGTAAGTAAATAGAAGTGCGGTAAGTGAAATTAGCTCAAAAATGATTGTAAATATTTATTTAGATTGAAATTAAAAGTATAATTTGAACAATTAGGAAAATAAATCGATTAATATGAAAATTTTCACTAGTTTGCATATTATTATTATTACTGTTGGTATTAGTCTTCATATTTTATTGACATTTCAAAAGGCCGTTCAATCATTAAAATTTTCTGTGGTTTTCATAATCTTCCGTTCATTTTACGAGCATAAATTTGCAGCCAAAAATAAAATGCTTTATTATTCTTACTGATATTATAGTTTAATAAACTATTTTCCTCAATTTCTTTAATAGAAAATTCAAAAACAATATTCACGCCAATGATATATTTACATTTAATTTTTAATTTACAAATATAGTTGTCAATTGTTACTACAAAGATTCGTATTAGTTGCTATAAATATTTATAATATTTATTCATGGCATTCTATGTGATAACATAGAAAGATACATTTCACCAATATTATCAGAATTTTATTTTTTATTTAATATATTTTTATTCTTTAATTATTTTAAATCGATCGTGCAAAAAATATTATACCATACACGATGCGTTAAGTACCTTTACTGAACTCGAAAGTTGCAAAAACTCGACTCTGCGGGTCTCGTTTTCGCAACATTTTCTCGATCAGTAAGAGCAACTTACCGAACTTATATTGTAATATACTATTTCAAACAATTATTTTTAAAATATAATACTGATAACAAAATTTAACTTTCCTGAGAAAAAACTGCAAAATTTTGAAAGAAAAAATGTGGTATTCGTTTTATTTTCAAAATGCATACGTATACAAATTATGCCCTGTAAATAAATATAGTCCGGTTTACTTAAAAAATAGACAGCACATTATGTTTCTCAGATATCACCCGTCTCACCCCGTTTCCAGCGTTAATGAAATTTTCTATAAATTGCTTACGCTCCGTCTAGTCTTTAGTAGAATAATAATATAATAGTATTCACTGGTCTATGGTTTTATTAAGGTGCGTCCAGACCAACGCGCTGCGCAGTGTAGAATGCTCGCGAACGTTGCAAACACAGTCAGTTTGGACCTGTACGCGCGGACAAACGCGCACAGCTGCAAAAGTTTGCGCAAAAACAAACATGTTCGTGATAATATCGGTAAATACTTCAAAAAACATTTTTGTTGCAGTATAAAAGTTTACTATTATTATTATTTTTTACTATAAAATTGCCATCATTATATATTTTAAGCACTAGAAGAAACTGATTTTGTAGAGAAATTCGAAGTATCTGATTTAAAAGTAATTTAACCCATAGTTAAGATAATTTTAAGGGAATGATAATTTTATATTGAAAAAAAGGAAAAAAAATGCGCTTACATTTTCTAACTTATTTTAAGTAGCTATTTTCCATTTTTTGTTTTAATAGTGGTCAACAAAAACATTTTTAATTTTCCATTTTCAGTATGTTTAGCAAAACTGTTTCCCATTTTAGTACTTTAGATGATGATGTTAGCACTCCGATGTATACTCACACAAACACCAACACACACTATTCTCTTGGTTTCTATAAAAAATAAAGAAATATATAAAAAATATTTTATACTCTTATAAGTTATAATCACATAAAAGAATTTGTCTTTTTTTATCTTTTTATTTTTACCAGTTTGTTATCTAAACTTTCTGTACATAATTGATTTGAATGTCAAATATATGTATGTATCACGTACGTATGTTTACACATACATGCTGAATCATTTTATGTATTCGTTTATATAAAGTTTCTTTAAAAATATTGCTGGCTTCCGTGGAAGTTTACTGTGAAAGTGCTCGGGCTTCATAGTGTTAATAAACAGAAAATATTAACTGCTAAAAATTGTAACTGCTTCTCGTATTATAGAGAGTACATGCACATAAGTGATTGAATGTTGCCTGTATCGGGCACCTGTCGAGCAAAGGATCGATGGTGTAATGGATAGTACACCTGGCTAGGTACCAGGAGATTTTGGGTTCGAATCCTGGCCGATTCGGATAATTTTTTCGATCACTTTGTGATTTTTAATTTAAACAGAAAATAAATTAAAATTTTCTGTAATATGATGTTTGCGATTAATTTTCAATGGAGTGAATAAATAAACTCTATTCTCTAACTCTTCTACATGAATTGGAGCAGGGGCGGAACTACAGTGGAGTAGGTGGAGCAGTCATTTGCGAACAGAAAGGAGCGCAACAGAAAACTTACAAAAATAAAAAATTCCCAAAACGCCAAAAGAAGACTGAAAGGAAAAATACCTTCCCCTGGACCCTCCTGGGGGTATCCTGGACCCTAGGGACCCACAAAGGGTCTAAAGTGAACTACTCAAACGATTTTGGAAATTTTTTCACTGTTACAAAGTTAAATTGTTAAAAATTAACTTTGCGTTCTATTTATTATCCAGGGAACCCTAAAAGTTCCAAAATTAACTACCCAACCGTCTTCGAAAATTTTTTTACTATTGGGAAGATAAACTATTCCAGGCTAACATAAGCTATATTATATTAGGTTGCACAGGATTCTGGAGAAATTTCTTCTCAAATACTAATAAATTATGAGAGAAGTTAACGTGAGGTCAAAATTGTCCGTCAAAGTATCAGAGACTGAATAAGAGTTTAAAATAAATAGTTAGACGGAATTTGGGTAGTAAGATCATAGTGATTATAGACCACTGGATAGTAAGGTCATAGTGATTATGGACTACTGGGTAGTAAAGTCATAGTGATTAAGGATCACTAAAACCGCAAAATAAATTTTGATTTTTTGTAACGTTTCAGCGGAATTATGTCTTTCATTACATTTTTTTGGCTATTATTTATAAATACTTATGTATCAATCACTTATCAGCTACTGACCCCAACCCTTCCCTTCTGGAATGGGCGGAAATGGGACATAAATAAAAATTCCGGTGACATCTTTATTTCAGAGTCGTTTAGCGAGAAAAGCCAATCACTATAAATAACATTTCGTACAGAATTTCGGAATATATGATTTAAAAGTAATTGAACCAATAATTTATATATTTTTAACAGATTGTAGGCGACAGCTATAAAATAACTGAAACAGCTGTAAAAGTAGGAAATTATATAAAACATCAAAATGAGAAGCAAATAAACACCTGAGCGAAGCCAGGATGGTTTGCTAGCTTTACATTATGCAAAAAAACAAAAAAACTACTTATGCATTATGTTTTCTATGGTTGTAGCGCTACAACCGATAAAAGTAGAAACTAAATCCAGTCGTTTTACAAAGCGGTTAAACGTTTAGCCAACCGAATTTTTAGCTTTTTGACAAAACAGCGGCGTAATCTGACTGATTCGACAATCCAACGGCGACATATGTACCTATATATAACTAGCTAAAAATATCTATTACCCTAAAAAGTTTCCTATGCCTAAACAAAATTTGAGGCAAATTTGTTTTCAGGATTGTATAGATCCCCCTTTGTTTAAAAGGAAATCTTTTCTTAATACCTACTCATAAAATGTTATGACTAAAAAAGTATTCTAATAATGCTCATACACTTATGCTAGACGAAGGGAAAATTTAAAATATTATTCTGTTTTTGTTTTTTTCCTTTCGTCGGCTGGCTGTTAATTTAAACATATTGTCTGTCTCGTCCCTTTCTTTTGTTGCTTTTATGGCGTACCTACCGTTATTTATGATTATGCGGTTTGTGTAGTTAAAGCTGTAAAAGTATCTTTTTGCTTTTCTAGTACCTACCAAAGCTTAGATTCACGCAACGTACGCATCAACACATATGCGTTCGTGTACAATTCATATACATGCATGTGGATATTATGTAAATTTCCTCATTTTTTTAATTTTTTTTATTTTTGATAATTACAGCCTCGCATATTAGAGAGTGCTGAAATGAAACGTTGTCAGCAATGATAATTTAAATATTTGTATGGGGAGAAAAAAAATTTGTAAATTAAATGTAGATTTGGATTTGTTTTGTTTTTTTTTTTTTCGTTTTTAGTGGTTGGAGAGTTTGTTTTGCGTGTAAGAACATTTTATAATATGTAAATATAATATTTTGTATATAAATTATTATTAGGTCTCCAAGCAGAAATGTGGTTTCCTTACAAAATCAGTTGTGTCAAAGAAAGATTTTCCCTGAAATTTATGTTTGGTCAAAGGTCACTAGATTGACTATTATAATATTATACTAGACTAGCTAAGAGAGCAAGAATCTGCACTTTATGCACTATTGTGGTTCCAGTTTTCAAATGGATACAAACTCAGTAGTGTAAAAACTAAATATTAACTTTTCAAAATAATATCAATAATTTTGAGCTAAAACAAACAGTTGCTACAATTCTTTCTTTCTTTAAAATGTTAAGGGGGACCAGTAGTGTGACGTTTTCAAAAAATTGGAAATTTTTTTTTTTGCATATTTCGATAGTCTATACCTTTAAAAATAATATACTAAAATTTCAAGTGCATATCTCAAATAGTTTTTGAGTTACAGCCATCCGAAGAGTGGATTCTGATTGTCATTGTTACCTTTGAGGTATTGAGAAATCTATGAAGGTTGATAGTTCGGGAGTTTCTGGACGTGGCTGCCAGTCACATGTTGTGGAGAAGCTAGACCCTGGCACATTTAAACAACTCATTTAGTTTTACTATGACAGTTATAGTGAGTACATCGTAAATAGTTTTAGTAAAAATTCTCAGTGATTAAAACTAAAAGGTAAAATTACGAAAAACTACATTTTTCAAATTTGCTGCAGTTATAACTCGAAGACCAATCATTCGATTGATTTGAATCTTATTGCAGCTTCTTTTATATATATTTCTTCGTACCATGAACCTCCAGTTTTCCGATCGAATAGAAAACGTAATTTTGGCAAGCCAAAAACTATCAAATTTTCGCGCAAAAGTTGAAACTTTTTTTTAAAAACTCCGCCATTTTGTTAAATTTCAACTTTTTTTTCGATTGAGGTTCACGGTACGGGCAATATCTTCTAGTTTAATAGGCCTTTTGGTTTTTTTGATTTCAGGCACTGTGAAGGCCGCTATCACTGCTGCAGTGGGGGAACTTTTTTTTTGGAGCTTTGGGAGACCTCGAATAACTCACTGAATTTTCAATTTTTTGGTCCAAAAATTTTATCATGAATTTATTATATATCAACGAATATATCCTGAAAATATTAAAACATTCCATATAGTAGTTTTGTTTAAAAAAATTCCCAAAAATCACCTTTTTTCAGGCGGTCACACTAGTGGTCCCCCTTAAGGGTAAATAAAATAGGATGACAGGATTACATATAGGATTCACAAGCGTAACCGGGAGTGTATCTGTGTGGTTCCTATTGAGATTACAGCATAAGTAATTTTAAGCGGTCGTTTTTATCAAATTTTTTTTCGCGACTTTTTTTATTCGCGACTTTGATTATTTTAAAAACCTCTGTCGCAGCATCTGCATAACATAGCGAATGTCCAAATATTGGGCACTGGTGGATCTCACTTAAAATCTAAAATATCTCTCCATCTAAAGTATCCATCTGAAATAATTTATCTCTCTAACAATGAACAAATTTTTGAAATCGGTAGACTAGTTACTTTTTGGCGCTTTTAGGTCCCCAGGAGACTAGCGGATAACATAACCTATATATATATATATATATATATATATATATATATATATATATATATATATATATATATATATAATAGTTTAGCTCTCTAACAGTGACCAAATTTTCAAAATCGGTGATGACGCGTTCTTGAAATAAAGGTACAGAACAAAAATAACAATCGCAACATTACTTGAATTGCAGTCGCAACCTGCGATATGCGATTTTTTAATATCTTTAACAAAATCGCAATTAGCGATTTTACATACCTCTATACATTTGGCCTACGTCTCTAGCAAATGAAAGATTGACATATCTTGTGTTGGGTCAGCGATATAACAGTGACATACATTGATTCTTCTCACGGATTTGCTTCGAATCTGATAGCGCTTATTCTCGAATGGGGTTTGAAAATAATCTTTTATTATTTATGCCCGGAAAATAGCTGGTTACACACTCTACCATGTATTCCCACGTGCCTTCTTGCGTGCGGAAAGTATACTCACTGCGATTGTGCGTTCAACTTGGACAATCGACAACTTCTCGCAATTATTGCACAATATACTATATTATTAGTTTTCCGAATTTTTGTTATTACCTTCACACGTTCATCATAACCGCCGCTTGTTCAACAAAGTCCTATCTATAGAATATATTTTTGTGTTACTTCGAATCAATTACGAAACAGCAATAGAAGTTTTTACACTTCGATTATGTGGGCAATTTTTTGTTTAGTTGTTGAAGAATATCGTCAGCAACCAAATACCTTATTTAAAAACTGAATATAATTATAAAATTTTTTGTTGTCTCGTGGAATTCAACGGGTTAAAATATTTATTTCTAATTACGACATTTACACTCTCTTGTGTAAAATTGTTAGAAAAATATTGAAACTTATAATTTGATTAGATAAAATTCATGTTGTACTACATGTGCAGAAAATTGCTGTTCTACTTTTTCCACCCTCTTCCCCCTGCATTCTCACCATATATTCTTTTCCGTAGCGAAATAATGAAACGGTTGTTGTGTTAAAAATGGTAAAACAGTGTAGGTATTTACGTATACATACGTAAGGCGTTAATTTAAAATTACAAGAGGTATATTTTATATTGATATCATACTGCTTTGCATAACTTTTTTGCTCTGTAATAATAATATGAACGTAGCGCAGCAGCAAGCAAAGCAGAGTAAGCTGAGCGAACGGGTGTTTGTTTTGTTTTGTTTTTTTATAATATGCGCAATAAAAACTTTATTTTATACCGAGCTTAACATTAATTACAATTAGTGAAAGAAAAAATATGTAATCGTACAGCTTGCTTAAAAATACGGCTACACGGTAAGGTAAATTTTGTATCAGTGTTGATTTTTTATATTATTTTTTTAATGTTTTTAAAATAGTAGTATACTTTTTAAACCTGTAGTAATTAAATGTTATTATACACAATTCGTAGCTGAACTTGAGTAAGGCGTCTTTGGAATTTGTAACTTTGATGTGTGATTAAGGACAATTAACCTCGATAGTGCCGCACCCGATCAGGGCCGACGAGGG
The DNA here is from genome assembly GCA_035578155.1 of Brachynemurus nebulosus. NCBI lineage: Eukaryota > Metazoa > Arthropoda > Insecta > Neuroptera > Myrmeleontidae > Brachynemurus > Brachynemurus nebulosus. The sequence continues at coordinate 32,885,853 of JAPWDM010000006.1, forward strand.
GATAGAGCAGGTGGGGCACTTGCCCGGGGGCCTGAGCCTAAAAAGGGGGCCCGGCGAAAGTGAGACGAGTTTTTTTTTTTATTGGGGAAATTTTTCTTTGTCGTGCCCGGGGGCTCGTCCATCCTTCGCCGGCCCTGCTCTCGATACGTTCCCGCTTCAGTCTCGCTTTGGTAAAATCTTGTTGTGTTCACACACCACAGTGCTTCGGTACGCATAGTTTTAACAATATTTTTAGTTCTGATCAGGGTCGGACCTACAGTTATTACGATGGGGCGGAAACTTTGCTGTTGGTGCCCTCCATTTGGTGCACCGATATTTTTTAAATTTTCCCCTACAAAAAGTAAGTGACAAGCAAAAAAAGGAAAAAAAAACGTCGTACTCATCATTTGCACCCTTCAACTTGCATTTTTGGCGCCCCTAAAAACTTGCAGGGGGCACGGAGCACTTCGCTGCCCCCGTAGATCCGGCCCTGATTCTTATATTACATTGTGTTGGTGAAATTAAAGTGATAAATAAATAAATAATTTGTTTGAAAGTGTTTAGTTTATCAAATATTGCAAATTTAAAAAAAAAGAAAGGAATAAAATTATTCATTTGGGAAAAGAAACTATAATCATTGTAGTAATTTAGTCGAGGGTGAAGTAATCGACTAAGTAATCCCTAAATTCAAATAACACCTAGTATATTTATTATACACCAAGGGACTAAAGTGTGATTTTTAATCGGGAGTTTAAAGTTTGCTGAGAGCTTGTAAAGATCCGAGGGCAACAATTCACACAAGAGATCAACCATAACACTTTAGCTCAGTGGCGCATTTTGCAATTTTGGATAAGAGATAAGAAAAAGAAATCCAAGAAATTTTTAATTTTTCAACAACGAAATCGTTTTGAGAGTGTATACTTCAGAACTAGTTGATCTTATTCTTCAAATGTTCCTTAATTTATTCTATTATGCTTTCGTTTGCGATGTCTTTTTAAGGATTTTTCTATTAACTGCCCGTTGAAATAGTCATTTTTAAAGATTGTTATCTCGCAAACTATGTATACATACTATTTTGTGTCACTTACAATGAGTGCGCCACTTACGTCAACTGACTTCATTTTTTAAATATTTTCCGTGAAAACTGGTTCTTCTCGAACCCAAGAAGCCAAAAGCTTAATCCTGTTTGACTGGCTATAATTCATTTAGAATTCAAAAAATATCAAGAATGTATAGTACCAGTGACAACATTATTTTTAGTTTTATTTTTGTACACGTTATTGAAATGCCAAAAGTAGGCAATCTTTTAAAATTTAATATAAATCAATTTCTGCTGAAAACAATTTATTAATACACAAATAAATATTGCATTGAAAATCGACCCTTTCAGATACGGCAGCGTTGTTTATACATATTAATAGTTTAGTTGATCTAATAAATTCAAATGATATATTTCAGGAACATTTGCAATGTTAACTCTTATCTGTTACAATATAAACGAAAATTACAACGTTTTAACTACCGCATATCTGTGTGAGAAAGGGTTAAAGATAGTTATTCTAGATATTTTACTTGACATATTTATGTATAATTAATTCAATACATCGGCATTTTGGTCACGATATCGTTCGCAACATGCAACAGTTTGAAAATATTATGTAACTAATTTCCTAAATTTAGAGTAACAATAGATTATGGTAGTAGTTCCTTGGCATGATAATATTATATATAATACAGTTAAATGTTAAAGTTCACTTAAATATATAAACTCGGATTTGACATAAAAGTGAAGTGAATGTTTCCATTAAATTATTTTTATGATGGAAGTGCAAAAAATTACTATATGCAAAAATATAAAAAAAAATTGTGAGTGTGCTTAATAGGTACCACACGACTGAAGTGAAAACTTTTATGGCCATTTCGTAATCGATTCGAATTAGCATAATAAATATATTCTATAGATAGGACTTGGAACGAGTAAGAGACTAGTAGTCTTAAAATAATTGACACTTTCAGTCCTACATTTCCTACATTTCCGGCATCCGAAAATAATCCAAACAACCGCAGAGGCCGATCGCGATCAATGATTAATTGATTACGCATTATGTGTGCGATGTTACTATACCGATGTGTACTCACACAAACACCAACACACATTATCATAGAATATACACTACCCTCTTGGTTTTTATAAAAAATCTTAAAATGAATCTTAAAGTGTTTGGGCCTCATAGTGTTAATTTAATTTTTCAACTATAAAGATTCCCATTTTTTTTTTTATTCGAAATTTTAAAAGAGAATACATTATTAACCATTTTTGCAACTTCATACTGCAAACTTATGGAAAACAATTACATAAGTGATATTTAAAAAGTAAATTTTTGTAATAAAAAGTAATTTAATTACTTAATTAAAGAAATAAATATGTAAATGTCAAAACTGTTCCAGTATTAGAAACCGTTCCATAATGGGGGTTTTTACGTTACATGTAAGAAGTTTCGCACCATTATTTTATGTTTCGTTCATATTGATGCGCTAAGTTTTACGCGTTTATGCATTTTAGTTACCAATTACAACTTACTACTTACCTACCGTTTTGATGTGTATCAGGTATTACGATATGACCACAAAATGTTTGTTTGAATTTAATACAACATTAAAGTTAAAAAAAAAATAGAATAGTACCCATAGTTTTTACAAATAACAGTAAAATTTATCTTAATTTGTACTATAAATTGAAATAAAATCGAATGGTATCATATACGTGAAAATTCAATTACCTTCAAATAATTACTAACTCCTTTAATGTAGTAGATACCTGTGCAAATAATTTTGAATGATATTGTATCTTCTCAATGTAGTACATGTTGAAATACGATCTCTGTCTACCACATAGGGATAGGTACGTAAATATATCTTTACAGTACTATACATTTTGCTATCTATGTAGTACCTACTAGGTTGGTATGCCTGTAATTTGGTTTTATTGTTTTCTCAACATTGGTAATAATTGGTCTCTCGTGAATGGAAGAAGAGGGTCTCGCCGAGTCCCGCTTCGTCGTAACATTTGTTATTTATTTATTCCTTTACAACTTAATCGTGTTTTTTCATGTAAATTAGATTGTTTTGATTTACATATATTTTTCATATAAATTTAAAACGGGAGTCAAATGGAGTTTTTTTCACCCAGCTTGTGTGTAAAGAAAATTTATATTTTTATAATTTTTTTTGTATAAAATGCTCGTAAAAAAGTGTCTATTGGAAATTTATGTCACAAGAATTTGTAAATTTTTATTTCATACGTACACGGAGAGAAAAATCATATAATTTTTGTAGATAAAATTTCAGAAAAATTACCATCCTCTCTTATAATGCGTGCGCGATTGACGACTAAAGTAAAAAATATAGCATGGTAAAATTTAATGTGCTAGCACAACTTCTATCACACTCTTATGCATATATGTTATAGTTTAATTCTTGGCGTACTCTTTTATTTGCGCATCTGACCCGCAACCTTATATTGCTTGGGCTGTACCTGTAAAAACTTCGAATATGCCCGATCTTTTCCGACGTTCGATTCTTTATGATGCATACAAAAATGATTGGCAACAATATATTCTAATACCATCCGTCCTGTAAGACATTCTAATGAACACTGCTTCGACACCACACAACACTACACCAGCAGTGACCAGCTACTTGCAACACCACCAGTCTGGCTATGTGACCTTCATATATGATTGTGTTGATACCTTCTGCACTTGCTTTACTATGTGACAGCGTTGATACCTTCTCTTTCTTTCTTTCTACTATTAGCTTCTTTTCTTCTATTTTAAGACAGCATGGTAATTTTTGTAAGAAAAATAATTAAAAAATATTTTTCTGTCGGCAATGGAACTTTTTACTGTGCTGTTTTACAAATTTTATGGAGCTAATATTACGGAGAGAACATTCTATCCTTTAAATTTTCTATGATTAATTATAATTTTTATATTTTTACCGTACAAAATTGAATATATTCGCCTTTTACACATCGATTGTAGTGCTGAGCACAGTAATTTTTATATTAATTTTCTCTCTGTGTAGCAAAATGATATTTAGTTATTTGTCTGGGTCAAAACTATTAAGAGGATAATTTCCATTTTGAAGCACTCAAAACTGAAATAAAAGACTGTTCATTGAAAGATAACACTGACTGAATAGAAATTATTAAATGGTCACTTGATGATTAAATTCTTATTTGGTAAACTTCCAACTGATCCGTCAGCGAAAGTATATTAAGTACAATCCAGAAACGAATAGGTGGAAGAATTCGAACTTTCGAAACTTTGCATTGTAAGGTTCTGGCAAACAAGATACCTGAAAAGACTTTTTCTGTAGAGTAGATTTCTCGTTTTTCTTCAAATTAGTTGCAACGGAAAGGTGGAATTTTATGATCTAAGATTTCAATCGTCATTTTTGAAAAAAAACTTGTAAATCAATTTGGACATTTTAAATTTTTGTGGTTAGTGCTACTCGAGGACTATCAAACGGTGCAAGAAAATTAATGGAGTCAAAATTTTCAAAATATAAATTTTTCATCGAGTTAGAGGGTTGTATATAAGGTGAATCAAATTCTAAAACTATGGGTTTTTGGGTGTTTCACTTTTCCAGAGAATTTTCTCAATTAAAAATACACAAATACAAGCGTGTCTGATGAAAAAGTTTTAAGTATTTTTAAAAGAATTTCCCAACTTTGGAAAGTTATTGCATATTTATTTGTTCATCTTCTTATTATGCAGATACTTTCTCAAGTCTATACCTACCTGTGAAAATTGGAATCTATGGAAATTTATTACTCAAAAGAATATGTTTAAAAAATCAACGATCGATTTTAGATAAACAAAAAGAATTTGAAGAAGGTAACAATATTTTTTTATAAAATATTTATAATTTTCTAACTTTTAAGTTAATATCGATAGCTCTCGAATGTATGTATAAGGTACATTATCCTATTATGTTTTGTTCCTAAGGGCAAAAAGTTTTTTTCGATGGTTTCGTATTCTTCTCATATGCATATCGTATATACTTATATACATTTATTGTAGGTATATTTAAATACCTTCAGGTGTTTTATTGCCATGCAAACATAAAACAAATATTTTTTATGGTTAATACAAAAATAATGTCCTGATAGGTCATGTGAAAAAAGTTCATTCAACTCTCGACTGCAGAAATTCAGCTTTTCTTAAGCGGCCGTACACGCTCAATAATATTGTGCAATAAACTTGTGCAATTTATTGAACGTTCCTCTAGGCAGTTTAATAATTTTGTTAAAGAAATTTGTGTAATAAACCAATGGCGTAGTGAACATAACCGGCGCCCGGGGCTCGACACTTTATTGGCGCCCCTGTAGGAAAAAGTATTGCTTTTTTTCCTCCCAAAAAACAAGTGACGAGCAAAAAAAAAAACTCATACCTAATTTTTTTGGCGCCCCCCAAAAACTGCCGTCTTCCGGCACATTTGACGCGCCTCTTTGGCACATATTTAGCGCCCCTCTGCGAATGGCACCCGGTGCATGATAGACCCCCTTGCACCCCCCTTGCTACGCCTCTGCAATAAACTAAATGTAGGAATTGTACTTAATTAAACTGTTGTTTAATTTTAAATATTAAGTGAGAAAAATGTTGCAAAGCAATAAATAATTATTCTTGCAAATTAATAATTTAAACTGGTTCAAATAATAGCCATCAAATGTGACATTACAGAATAACAAACAAATAAAGTAGTATTGCGCAATAATATCTACAAAGTTTACAGACGGTACAATATTCATTCATTGCACAATATATTTCAAACTGTTTTTGATCAGCATAATTTGTACAACTCTTCAATATAACCTACAGACGATTCATAATACTGTACAACCTCAGATTTTGTGCAATATTATTGAGCGTGTAGGGGCTCTTATTCATATTTACGGTTCCGTACCTTAAAAGGAAAACAGGATCCTCCTAAGACCATTTTTGAGTCCTTGTGTTGGTTTGTCGTAGACGTTTTTCTAAGAAACGTTGGTATAATGTTACTGGTGATACGCACATATATCGTCAGTCAACGACCAAAAAAAATTATTTTAGATTTAAAGATCAGTTTGGTGAAAAAAAATTTTTAAGTAATACAACCTGTGAGGTACATTTATACACTGTGAGCCAGTGACAGGTGAAAAGGTTGTGAATCTTTTTACCTGCCATTTTATTTATCCGTTACTTACAGCTTAACCTTCCCCTGTGTTAATTGGCTGGTAACAAAAAAGTCGTGGAAATTTTTTTAGCAAGTTATCACCCTGGGTAATTCCATGGTCACTTACATTACAATTGATTTAAAATTGAGATTAAAATCTTTGGATATTTTCGTATTTAATGAGTAAATTCACTAAAATTCACTCAAATTAAATCGAATACGATTTGAACTTTTAAACAAAGGAAATCAAACAACAGAAAATGCATAAAAAATTTTTTTTATACAAGATAAAGTAGGTGGTCACTTACATTACTCAAAAAGGAATACAATTTTTCATCTTTTATACAATGGAAATTTTTTGTTCTGTTTTGATAACAAACGGCTTCATTTAAATAAATTTAAAGAAATAATGTTTCAATAAATTATTTTAGTAAGAAATTTCATGAAATATTATATATTTTTGATAAAAATGTAACTTTTAGTCCGTCACTTACATTACACCCTTTTTGGTCACTTACATTAAAGTCACTTTAAAACAAGTTTTATTAAAAAGTAAGTATAGTTTATTAGTTTGATTTTTTGGAAAATATGATAGATAACAAAGATAAAAGTTTATTTTTAGTAATTAAAAAAACTTCTGTCGGTTTTGATAACCTCCATTACTCGATTTCGTAGCTCGACAAAAAATCAAAATAATACTCAAAACGAGTATAATGATTATTTCAGCACAAAGAAAAAAGTAGATTTAGCTGTATTTTAATATCACTTGAAAAAAATCGCAATTTACGGTAGGTATTTTTTTTATTAAGTAAAACATTTTTAAGCTAAATTTTCAGAATAAAAACGATTACAGATAAAAAATAAAATAAAAAAACACTGTAATCAGTTATTTAGTCTTTTGAGTATCAAGTAGGCATGATATGGATTAATTATTTTTATTTTTTAATTTTTACTAAAATTCGTTCATTTCATGGATTTTGCCCCCCTTATTTCCACTCTTTCGACCAGTGGAAACTTCTTGCTAATATTTTTCGATGTACATTATTACACCATTTCTTTCATTTTATGCAATGGCAGGTAAAAATAAAACATCAAAAATTCCCAAAAATGTGTTTTCGAAAAAATTGATTTTCCGTTTCCGCGTTACCGGGGCCACGATTAATACATTGCTTATCTTCATTGGCACGCGGGGGTTGATCGCTCCTCAAAAAGGCAGGTAAAAAAAATCGCCACCTTTTCACCTGTCATTGGCTCAAGGTCTATTATAATTGTTAGTCCAGTAGTCTTTTAATCATATACGTATATGTAGCTCAAAGTTTGTTAAAAATTTAAAAGTTATCTAGTTACTGCATTTCTATTTTCAAATAAATAATCTTGAGAAAAGTTTGTTGTGTAAAGTTAAAAGTCGAACATTTTAATATAATTATATGAGTATAGCTGCTAGGCTAGTATATAAAATAGCTAATTAGAATTACATTTTCGCACCAAGAAGTCGACATTGAAGTGTTTAAAAGCACTTTGTTTGATAAAGTAAAACAATGAGTATATTTCCTGTGTCATATCGTGTTCTTCTACTACTTCCACTGCCGTTTGGGTACATACTTGAGATATGTAGGGTAAATGGTATAGTTATTGGACAGTTAAGAAAAATTTTCAAAACAAAGTACAGAACATGTACGTGTTGTAGCTTTATTTCTAACGAAAAAATTCATAAATAAAGTAAGACCTGTCTATTTTAATGTACCATATAAAACTTTCATATTACATATTGATAAGTCTCTGAAACAAAAAATTTTAAAGTTGTGCGTGTAGAAAAATACAGTTATTGGACAAAGATTTTTTTAAAATAATTTCTGGCGTATTTTCACAGTCCACAAGTTCTGTAGATACTAGAAGGTTCTGTTTAACTAAAAAATCAGGAAGTTTTCTTTACTTATAATCTTCAAAAGAGAGTGTCTTGTACAATAACTGTCAACGTCCAATAATTATACCGTTTACCCTATGTACACATCGTAAGTAGGTACCTACACCGATTATATAATGTCTAACTGCATATTATATTGAAGATGTTCTATGGCTGATACTAATATAATATTAACAAAGGTGAACAAAGTTTACACGTTATGAAGTTTTATTTTACAATAAAGTGTTAATGATATTTTAAAAGTATGATTATTTGTTTATTACACGACTCAGCCAGTGGTGTTCAACCTTTCTTAATATGCCAGTTGTTTTTTTACCGTATACATAGATATAACCACCGAACATTCATGGTTTCGTCATGACTGTCATCCTTTCGCGGGGTTTGGCATGTAGGTACGTGTCATATCCAGGGCCGGCTTTGACTTTAAGAAACCCCTGCACACTTGTCATGTAGAGGCTTTTTGTAAGGCTATCAAATTGGAAAAAATTGTACAGTAGTTTCTGTACATACAATGATCTTCCTTCGGTTAGTGGAAACTTCCTGCTATTTTTTCCTGATGGACTTTATTACATCATGTCTTTCATTTTATGCAATGGCAGGTAAAAAGCAAAAGGTCAAAAAACCCACAAAATGTGTCTGCAGGAAAATACTATATTTCTCGGTTCCGCGTTACCGGGGTAACGGTTAAGCTGCTTATCTTCATTGTCACGCTGAGGTTTACCGCTCTTCGAAAAGGTATAGGTAAAAATATCACTTTTCACCTGTCGTTGGCTCATGATTTATAATAATAATAATAATATCAAAACTAAAATGTCACCGTTACTAGGAGAACCTAACAACAAAATTTAATTTTTAAAAGCTTTTATTTAACTTGCTATGTTAGTATGGTGGTTTAGATCAAATCTTGGACTCAAAATTTAGACAGGTTCTAATTGAGCTAGAGGTTTCCAATTTTGCATATGTGTATAACCTTGTTGACAATGCAATATTGTATAGTTAGTTTTGCCCTAAATCGTCCCAAACAAAAATTTTGATTTTTAGCCCTGTGCAACTTTTTGATACTTCGAATTGTCAAATATTGTCCATAAATTAACCGATTAAAATATTGGTAAAAAAATTACTTCTTCAATTTTTTTTAAAGCTTTTATTTAACTTGCTATGTTAGTATGTTGGTTTAGATCAAATCTTGGAATCAAAATTTAGACAGGTTCTAATTGAGCTAGAAGCTAGGTTCTAATTGAGCTAGAAAACCTTGATGACAATGGAATATTGTATAATTAGTTTTGTCCTAAATCGCCCCAAACCAATATTGATGATTTTTAGTCCTGTGCAACTTTTTGACATTTCGAATTGTCAAATATTGTCCACTGATTTTACATTACCATTTTTTGTTTCCATAGCTATGTTTGATTAGGGTAAATTAATTGGTTAAAATATAGGTAAAGGGTTACTTCTTTAATTTTTTTTAATTAATTGTAATCAGACTAAAAAGTAGAAAATAAAGTAAAAGAAAAATGTTTTTTAGAAAAAGTTTTTATTTAAAAATGGGTTAAAAAAATAAAATAACTTTTTTCTATAATCTTAGTGCAAAGAAGGCTTTTGCGCTCTGTGAAGAGAGCGCAAAATGTGTATTTGTCGAAGATTCTCGTTGCCGAGCAGCTAAGTACTACTTTGCGCTTTAAAGCGGAAAAGTAATACTTTGTCGCTCGCTCAACGTATATTTAATTACAAATTGGGTAGGCGTTGTTTATATTTTATATGGTAACAAATAAACAGATTCTAAAATTATTATTTTTATGATAATCGAGTGAAATATTAATTTTATTAAATTTCAAAATAACTACAAAATATTAATTAAAAATAATAAATATAATATTAATAAATAATAAGAATAAAAGTTTTTAAGAAATCTGTACATATATGATGGAAATATATAATAGTGACAGTAATTTTCTCAAGTACTCCTCCAGATATTTCTGAAGCTGCAAAAATTTTAACATTAATAAAGTAAATACTAACGTCCGTTATTATGTTTTCAAGTATCTTTTAAATAAAAAATACATTTTATAACATTATAGAAAACATTTTGTGTGTAATTCGAGCACAAAATGATATTGCGGCTCTTATGAGAATAGCGCGCTCCGCCTGCCGACGTCGCGCGTCAACATTCTCAATCGAGCGGCAATGTACCATTTTGCGGTCTTAATACACAAATAACTATTGAGTGAAGTTTGAAGCAATATGCAACATAATTTATAAAAGCTTGAGGCGTTTGCTAACTACTGAAAAGTAAAATAGCTACACTTATATTCAAAACATCCAAAACATAAATAATTAATGATAACGCCTCAAGCTTTTATAAATTATGTTGCATACTGTTTCAAACTTCACTCAAAAGTTCTTTTATTTTTTTAGCCCATTTTTAAATAAAAGCTTTTTCTTAAAAAAAAACAATTTTTTTACTTTAATTTATTTTTAGTTTTAAATTCACAATACACTTGAAATTATTTTATTACCTATATTTATCGATTAATTGTTTTTTAAACCAGTCAATACCTACAATAAAAAAATTTATCAAAACGGAAAGAAAAATCCAAAAATTTGGAAAACTGTATGATTACCACTGTTTTACTTGCTGTTCACTGGGAAAACATCGATCACTTTTTCACCCTCTTCTTTCAAAATTGCTAAATTCCCCCTTAAATCTGTCTTCAGTGACTATAAGCAAACAAATAATAACACAGCCTATAACAGATGCCACCCACATCACTATTTTCCTAGCTTTATTTATTTTATTACATATTACAATTCATTATGATGTGAGTGGAGGACAAGGGAAGTGGTGTGAAGGTTAGAATTTGGTAGGTATGCCGTATGCGTCTGCAGCCGTCTTCTTAAGGAACTATGTCGATATTCATTTGGATTTGTAAACGAAAACTGTAGAAAACCTTCACGAGCATATAGCCGGCCATGAGATTCGAATCCTCGACCGGCCAGTCAGCGTGCCAGTGCCTAAGCGCGCTCGGCCACTGCGACTACAAGCAAACAATGTAATTTATTTTTATTTTAATACATCACTTTGTTAGGTTGAACATTTCTTATAATTATAATCGTCATTCTAAAAAAAGGAAAAGTTTTTGTAATTATCAAGATCACCCTCCATTATGCTAATAAAGATTTAATTTTTCAAGTTTAACTAATGAAATTGTATAAAATGTTTGATAAAATCTCAATTGTGGGTTAAATTTTAATTACGAAAAACAGCCGACAAACTGAATAGTAAGCAAGTAAGCAAGCAATACGATGGGTGGGGAAGGGAAATCAAAAAATATTTATTTGTACTTTATTACAATCATTGAAATTATCAGATTAAAAGTTTTGTATTTAAGTTAATTGAATATAAGCGTACGTATTTTGAGATTTCGATATGAATGTATGTTTGATTCTTTGTTCTTTCCTAGTACATATCGTAAGTTTATTAATTTTGTTTTGTTAAAGTTATACTTGTAAATGTACTGCGATATAATTTGACCTTTGTGACTTTATTTATTTAAAGCTTCATTAGGTTTCTGTACAGAATTATTCTTGTGTATTTTTTTTTTACCACTCCTAAACGAAAAATGATGGAATTTGTAATTCTTACCCCGAGAGAGTTTGGACTTTAAAGAGATGAAACATTTTATAAAATTTAGATAGTTGTTATGTAAAATTGATTTTGTAGTTAGGACTTACAATTCTTTTTTGGTTGGTTGTGAGTTCGAAACTCGTAGAGAAAATACGTTATGAATACTACCAATGATTTACAATTTTAGTACTGTACAAAATAAATATGGTGTTTACTAGATTTTAGAACACTCCCTATTCCTCAGTAACAAAAATTCTCGGTCATGATAGAAATTCTCTATTAATTATATTTTATTACTTTTCAGAATTTGCTATAATAGTTTACTTGAACAATTTTGAAAATGTCTTCCAGAAATCTTCCAGGATAGCGAACCTATAATAATGAATCCGAAATTAAAATTTTTTAACATAGGGTAAGTGCGAGAGAGATGGCGCGTCGGGAGAGATACCGCAGTAGCCATAGTTTCGTCCGTTGATTGATAAATAGCGCTATTAATGGATTATATGTTTAAAATAAGTTAATTATTTAAGCTGTACATGATAACATTTATGATTAGTCCATCAGTTTAGTAATTATTTAACTTTTTATTATTGAAAAGTAAGTTTTTTAACATAATACTTTATCAAGCATTTAATCCATTACAATTTAAGAATGTATATTTCATTGTTTTAATGAAAATGAGTTTTGTTATTAATTTAAGTATATTTTAAAAGTACTGTATAAAATTTTAGGTTAGAATTCCGCACTATGCTTGCTATAGCAACATGCGGCATCTATCCCAATAAAAAGGAGAGATGCCGCATTTAAAGTTGGTATAGATGCCGCATTTAAAGTTGGTATAGATGCCGCATCATACTACATGTTAAAAACATAGACTTATACCTTAATTATGCATTTTTTTTTGGACTGTAAATTCTGCGACGTAAATATAAAAGATCCATTAATGGATCAAGAAGAGCTCTCATATTAGTGACGATAACGAAAATAATGATGATTGCCTGTGTATTGAATGATTCGAAAAGTACTCAGAAACAAAAAAAAGTTGACTGGTTAAGATGTATAAAGTGCCAAAAATGGTTAAATGTGGCATGCTTCATGTATGGAGATGTGTGTAAAATGCAAAATTTTTAATATTACCTATGCGGCGTCTCTCCTTCTTTGATGCGGCATCTCTCCTATAGGTGTGGGAGAGACGCCGCTTTGCAGGCTCTACAAAAATGTTAATTATGAATCCTTTATGACTCAAAATTTAAAATTATTTATAAATAATTTTAAAGAACCATGTTTACATTTATTATGTACCAAATTTCAAATCAATTAAATGCATACTTTAAGAATTATCAAGTGTTTTCAAAATGTGCGGCATCTCTCCCGCATTCACCCTACTTATATGTTTTAAGGACACTACAGTGTTTTCACACTGTTTTTAAAAGATGTAGGTAATTGTGTTTGTGTGTTCATACAAGATAATTTTTTCTTGCAGAATATTTCGCGAATAAATTGGTTTCGTTGGGATAGCGATCTAAAAAACAAAGACCACAGAAATATATAGTTTTTTTCCTCGGAACATTGGGAAGCTGATCGCGTGAACCTCAAGAGTCGTATGTAATTTTCAATACCAAATACAACTTACGTTTTTTTCTTGTGAAAATTTGTATTGCGAAAGTAGTTACTCTACGTAAATAAAATCTGTAATTTGAGAGGGTAATGAAATCTGTAATGGTCGATTGTGTTGTGAGAATGGTAATGCGGGGAAATGAGGGAACCGTATTGTGGGGAAAAAAGGGAACCGTGGCTCTAAAAAGTTTTCAGAACCCCTGTGTTAGTAGTTTGTTGATTATTGCTAATTGATATTTTACATTTTTGAATTATTTAACTTATTGATAAATTTCTTGATGTCATATTTTGATGTTATGAATTCTAATTCTAACGGTTTTTTTAAACGTAATTTAAACTGCATTTTTCGTCGTTGGCTTAACCTGTATAATAATATGTTACTTCAAATCGGTTGTCATAGAAGTTTTCACTTTGGTCGTGCAGTCTTAATCACATTCACTATTTTTCTTTTAAATATTTATATGGGTGTATAAGAGTGTAAGACCTTAACAATAATAATTTTTACTAATAACAACAGAAAATATTCATTATGTATTCTTTAAAACATTATCTGGGAACAATATATTCCAACAGTATTGGAGAAAGTGTTTTTATTTTGTTGATAAATGATCTTTTACAAAATTTATTTTACTGGTTTAAGAAAAGAATGAATTGCTGCATCGTTTCTTCTCCACATATTCGTATCCATCTATCGACCTAATCGAACTAAATTTATTAATCGTCCAAGGAATTATAATGTTTTCTTTCTGGTTGGCATAATTCCATTTTTAACGTAACATAAATAATCTAATTACAATTTCTTTAAAATTTTTGTTTGTAAGTAAAATGATATTTAGTTGTGCATATACGTGGAATGAAATCTAGAGCAAAAACATTGCCAATTTTTGTCTTTTTTAAGTGAAATATTTTTGTTTAGATAAATGTACTGTAATAATTGAAATAAAGTACATACATATAATTGTTATAAATTAAAATACTCCTGTTGCAGCATCCTGCGCAACATAGGAAATTTTTTCGGTTACAAAAATTACCTCACTTTGAAGCTTAATATTTTGCAAGCGGAGTTGAAAAATTAAAAATGGTAAAAGAAACATCAATTTCGATCTAAGAAGCTTTTCTATGAGAAGGTATTTCAGAAAAAAATAGTACCTAAAAAAATTAATTTTTTTTTGCTATATCTTAATTAAGATCTATACCTGTACATTCAAAATTTCATGAAGCTATAAGAGTTTCCAGAGTTTTCTTTAGAACCCTAAAATAACAAACAAAAATTAACTATGATAAGATACAAATAGTATATAGAAAGCATATGGTCTGTTGCCATAAAAGAATAAATATACTTTTTAACTTTTCTTGAAAATCGATTTACATAGCATAATGATTCAAAAACCTGTCTTATGTTATTTTTTCCATCTTTACGACGGTTTAAAGAAAGGTGCAAGGAAGATTTTGGAGAAAACCTCTTTTTTTTTTGAGGTTCCGGGCATAGTTTGTGAATGTCATTTTTGGTTTCTAGGGACCTCAAAATAAATTTGTATTATTGTAGTAGGCTCAAGTGTCACCATGAGAGTGACAGTAATAGCTTAATTTTCCATTCGGAGATTCGCTAATAAAATAATAAAATGTTTATTACTGGAGCGAAGTTAATTCCATGTGAAACTTTTATATGTTTATGTTCTCATGCGAAATGTATGGCCGTTTTGAATAAGTAAGACTAAGAAGAAAATCCTACGGTAAAAGCGCTGTAGTTTAATTCATTAGAGAAATACATTTATTTTCATAGAATATTAACAGTTTTTTATGCCTTCTTCTAGTTTCATCCATTTTCAGATGTTAATTAAAGTAAAGGTCAAACATTAAGCGAGGTTGGTTTTTATTTGTAGGTATATAGTTTTGAAAAGTGATTTCGCTCTCCAGAATTTTTTGAATGTTTTTAAAACGGTGAAAGGCTGAATAAAAGTTTTCACATAAGATATTTATATATACAGCTGAAAGCTGGCTTCTTACTTATAACTGACATGATTTGTAATCTTGAACTTACCATTTTTAGCTCCGTTTTCCACTAATGGGATATTCTCCTTGCAAACTTTCGGCGTCTATTCTAAGTAAATATTAGAAACACTTGAGGACTTGTTGTTGATACGGTCTAAATTAGCGTGAATTCAATTAACTATGGTCCTAGTATACTAATTATATCGACTCTGTTAATTTTTTGTTTTTTTGCTAATGTTTCACCTGTAGGATAAACTTTCCCCTATAGGTAACCATAAAATTGTATCGGTGAATTAAAATTTATGGACACAATTTCATGAAGAATCATTTCGACTTTGATTTAGAACTCTTTTGGAGATTAATACGAAATTATCTAAGATAAACTGGATTAAACTTGATGAGGGGTATTCTAAAATGGGTTTGGAGGATATTCAATTCAATAAGTAGATAATTCAGATTGTTAAATCTATCTTGACTCCTAACAGGACTGTGATAACAAACTCACTAGCTACTATATTAAATCTATAACTTCTACAAATTTCAATAGAAATTCTAGTTTAAAACCCACAGATAACACAGTTTATATTCGATTCTACTCGTGCTGTCTTAAGACGAAATAATTAGAATAATAATATACAGCATACACCGAGAAAAAAATACAGTAATTTTTACTGAAATTTCTGGTAAAAAATTACTGAGCTCTCTGGTAATGCGGACATAAGTGACAAGCTAAGCAAAAAGTACGATAATTTATAGTAAAAATTGTAAATTACCCTATAGCTCAGTAAAAATTACCGTATTATTTATAAATAAGGTTTTTTTTTTTATTTATTAATAAATAATTGAATTAAAATAGTTTAAAAGGATATTGATAGAAGGGTAAGCATTAAAATCAAATTATTAATATAGAAAAAATTTTTTGTGGTTTTTTATTATTTGTGGAAAAAAATATATAAATTCTTTATTTGACATATTACATGATAAAACAATAGGCACATTACAATAATTTGTATAAAAACATATTTCAATTAACATATCAATACATATAAAAAAAAAAACATACAAGAATTAACATAAAAACTAAACAAAAATTCATGAAACACAACAAACAAACACTTCATAAACATCCAGTCATGATGGTTGTTATTGCACAACTGAACGAAACCTGCTTAGTTGCTATGCCTGTAATTCGTGTTGCTCGTGTTAGACAATGCTCGGTGCGCTTGCGTGCTTGTCTTATTTATTCTCATGTCTGTGTGATGCTTGGTTGCAATGATATGTGAGAGGGATGAAATGCACAGCGACTCAGTAAAAATTATTCAATGTCTAGTATAATTTTACAAAAAATTAAGTAAATTTTCCCGGTGTCCACATGAAATTTTACTAGCCCATCGAATTTTACGCAGCTGTATAGGAAAAATTCTTAAGGTATACAGGAAAAATTCTTAAGGTGTACAGGAAAAATTTTTAAATGAATCGTAAAAAATAATGTTTGAAACGCATTTTTTATATTTTTTCTTAATAATTTCCTACGGACTGGTCACTTAAGACTCGTTTACCGGAGGCAGCTCAATAATTTTTACTGGAATTTTTTCTCTGTGTATACACATTGATCGGGTCTATAAAAGTGGCTGTACACAGAGAAAATATTGCTAATAACACAATGACAAGCTATCTACTTAATAAATTTCTAACACTGACTGACTGACAGACAACGCACAGCCTAAACTCTTGGGTTTAGAAGAATGAAATTTTGCACAGGAGTTCCCTATGTAACGTAGGTGACCACTAAGAAAGGAATTTTGAAAATTCGCCCCCTAAGTGAGTTAAACAGGGAGTGAAAATTTTTATGGAAATTCGACATTTTTGAAGTTAGAAAAATATGTTGCTATGACTATTAAAATAAAAAATATCTTATATAATGAATCTTTAACTTTGACTGACAGACAACGCACAACCTAAACTGTTGGGTTTAGAAGGACGAAATTAAGTACAGGAGTTATGAAAATTGGCGTTTAGGCTTCTATTTATAAACAAAAGTCAGTTGTTTCTGGAAATTTATTCCCTAAGGAGTTAAAACAGAAAATGAAAGTTCATATGGGAAGTTCGTAATTTTTGAAGTCAGAAACGTGGATATTGATTTAGGCTTTTGAAAAACATTAAAAGTGAGCAGAAAGTGAATACTTAATAAAAAGATGTTGCCGATGGGAAATCTCATCGGGCATACGGCTAGTTAACAATATTTTTGAATTATTTTTCAAATCGGTTAAATGGATGGACATTATTTGCTAGTTACAACAGGTTAAAATTTATTAATATTTAAATATTAGTAATAATGGGGTTTAACGTTTGTTTTTCAAATAAAAGTTTGTAACAGATACCATCCGCATTATTATTTTTCTAACTTTTTTTAATTCAGTTAAGCATATCCTATAATTTTATATCATTTTAACGTGGGTATAGAGGACAAGGAAATGGTTGGTATGCGTCTGCAGCCATCTTCTTAAGGAACTATGTCGATATTCATCTGGAATTGTGAGGGGAAACTACAGAAAACCTTCACGAATATTGTGTAACTGACTCCAAATATTAAAAACTCCATATTAAATTTCTCTAGTCAGTGTTTACCAGTAGCAAGGCCTAATGCACTTCTTGCGTGCATTCCATACTTTAAATGGTATGAGCAAATCCTCCGATGATACTTTGAATTGAAAAAAATTCTTAATTTCTCATAATTTCCTTTCTTAATTTTGTTATTATGGAAATTATAATCCTTATTGGATTTTTCAAAATTACTTTTAATGACAGTAATTTCTTGTAAAATTCCACTTATCTGATCTTTTTTAAAAATCCCAAGATATCATTAGCTTTTCCACCCAAATCGTCAACAGGTACTTTATTCAATGCACACAAAAAAGGCAAAACGTTTGCTGGCACATTATTTAAAAATATCTGTTCTCATAATTTGAAATATTTACAAAAATTTTTTTTTTACAAAATCCGCCCGTATCCGTTCTGATGTAGTTTAAAATTGAACATTTTGATTTATCAGTGGCATTTTTGTTTTGTTTTGAAAACAAATATTTTCAAAAGCAAGCAGAATATAATAAATATTAAAAAATAAATGGTTAACGACTGACTCCAAGTATCTTCTCGAAATAAAAAACCAAATATCTGCTTCGAACGTCAGCATTAGACTGACTTTTATTTTATTATTTTAGTTGCTAGGAAAACCAAATCAATAGAAATCATTTTTAACTTTTATATTTTACAAGGAAAACTATTTGCCAATTAATTAAAATTTTTACAATTAGAAAATTTACATTTTCACGGCAATCTTGTGCCGGTACACGAGCATAGCCGATTGGGGAATATAATATGTTAAAATTTATTGAAATATTTAATAACATCTTTGTTAATAACATTTGCTTTTGGCATTTGTTATATGTATTTGCATTAACATGTTAAAAACCACTTTGGTAATATTATTAACAGCATAGTTTTTGTGATCAGCCTAGAGGCGGTCTAGATCAAAATATGTCAGTATGTAATAAAATATTTAAAACAATATTGTTAATAAAACATTTCACAGTAGCTTTACACATGTTGGTTGATTAATTATATTTTATCTGTACGATGCGTCTCTCATTTTTGAAGACACAGACGAACAGCTCATGATCTCCGCGTATGTGTGTAGGGCCGGCGAGAGAAATGATGTGCTCCCGGACACAACAAAAACTTTTTTAACATATTTTTCCATTTTTTTCTCCAAAAATACAGTTGACGAACAAAAAAGAAAAAACCTCTTCTTACTTTGTACGGGCCTCTAACTGAGTTTCGGGCATCCGGGCAACTGCCTCACCTGACCTTCCATCTCACCGGCCTTACATGTGTGTTTGTGTGTGTGGTGTGTTTGTGCACATAAATTGAGAAAAAAAATTCATTGACTCAGTGAAATAAATTCATCCAACAGTGCCTAAGAAATATTTCTTTGCTTCAAAGAAATTTTATTTAGAACCAAAACATTACTTTTAAAACAAAAATATTTCTATTCGCAACAAAAAAAAAATTTCTTTGAAGCGAAGAAATATTTTTTAGGCATAGTATTAGATGAATCATTTCTTTGATTCAATGACATTTTTTTCTCAGTGTAAATATTCGATATTTAATGTAGAATATATAGGGTTAAAAGAAATTCTGATAAATAACCCTATCTTATTGTTAGTAACTACTTGAATGAAAAAAATATCTGTTTCAGTTTTAGTCTCAAAGTTGGTTCAAAAATACATATAAACTACATGATATAATAGTTATTATTTATTATTCATAATATACTAGTATATTATTCAATTACTGAATGATAATGATAGTTATTACTCACGAAGATGAAATTGCGACACGAGCCGAGTTTACGAGGCTAGTGTCGTACTCCATCTGAGTGAGTAATAGCCATTGCAAGCGAGTAGAATACTATATTTTTTTACAATTTTCTTTCTTTTTGATTTAAATAAAATTGAATATAAATTTAAAATGAAAAGAATAAAATTTTTAATCTATCTCTAATTTCATTAAATGTTTGTATATGTGTCTATGGAAACGATCAAAATAAAATTAAAATTATTTTGTTTACTTACACGTTACTACGCAACGTATATAAAATTAAAATTTCTTAATATATTATTCACAAAACAATTGCAAGCCCATTGAATAATGGTTAGTACGGTGATTTCATTAGTCGAAAGGTATTGAGGTCATTCCTACACACCTTTAAATAATGCCTAACTTTCTCAATCGTTAACGGATGTGTAATGAGTGTGTTCTTCAACAGGAGTAGAAAAGTTCTATTTTCACCTTCTAGCCGCCTTTAATGTAGAAATTAATTCAACGTTGAATTTGTGTTTTTGAGTCAGATATTGATCATGAAACAGTTACCTATTCAATTTTTTACCGCAATAAAAAAACACTAGTGAATAAAAGTGAATAATTGATAAAGTGTCAATTATGCGCCAAAAGTAGCTAGGGTTGCGGTATAGTGTAAATATTAGTGACGGGCATAACCGTTTTATTTCAATAATCGAATTCTTGAATTATGAATGATATATAATTCAAACTATAGGTATAATTCGAATTATTTGCTAGTCTAGTACCTAATAATATGGTTGTATGTTACGAAAGATTCAAACAATATACTTCTCCACTTTCATATTTTATTTAGGTAAAGTTGGGACTAACATTCAAGAAGAATACAATATTTACAATTGACAACATTATCTATTATACACTGTATTTTACTGTATATTATAGATGCAGTATACAAATCATGATGTTATCTACTTGCATACATAGAATACGTATGGTGATATGTACATATTTTATCCCTTACTTCATACACTCGTAAAAAGTCATGTTAGTTGAGAAAAAGGTACACACATATAGTTTCTCCTGTATCACATTATTTTTTTTTGAGTTATTTCCATAATCGGATGTTACCGATTGTTTAAAAAAATCGCTTTATCAATTACTTTTTGTTCGAATTAACCCATCATTAGTAAATATCACTACTATATGCGGTAGTTTTTGATATTGATAATTGCATGTAGCTATTTTACATAATATACTAACTATATGTTAAATTTGATATATGTATTCCAGTCTCAATTGAGGCATAGCCAGCCAGATTGTATAGTTGTGATAGTTGTTTAGTAAAGAACATCAAACGAGTTTTAACTCACTAAATGACAGTACTTGTTACGCTACGTTTCTCTGTATTTATGTGTGTGCGCAGTACGGCAGTACATATACTTCTACCAAACACACATACATATTATATGTCTGCGTATGTATTGAATTTAAAACAGAATTACATGACCAATTTGACCATTAAACTGCAATACGAATCCGGATTAAATCATATGTAGATATTGTGTTGCTTGCCTTGTGCTCTCTGTAAATGGTTAAAACTATAAAGTGGAAAGTTTTGTTATACAGCTATTCAATTCACACTCTAACCGTATTGTTGTATCTCTGTGGATTGTTTACACTCTAAAAATCTTTCAAAATAATCAGAAGAAATTGTTCTGATGTATAGGTAAAGACGCAAAGGAAATGTTATAGAGTTATAGACCATCAGGAGTTGGTAACGTTTTTTTCGGTAAAGAGCCATCTTTAGATTTCAACTTACCAAAATAACACTTTAGAGCTGTAACTCAGTAACCTAAATTTACAAAAGATATATTTTTGGAAATTTTTTTGAAAATTTTCTTTTCTTATTTGTTTTTATCTGTTTTGTAAATTAAAAATCACAAAGTGATTGAAAAAATTATCCGGATCGGCCGGGAATCGAACCCAGGATCTCCTGGTAACTAGCAAGGCGTGCTAACCTCTACACCAACGATCCTAGGCACGGCAAGCGTCCAAGCCGGACACCCATTCAATCACCTATGTGTATTAGTACTCTCTCTGATTCGAGAAACAGTTACAATTTTAATTTCAAATATTATCGAGTGCTTGTGAGACATTTATCTGTTTTGTTTAAATATAGTGTATCCACTGAGACCAAATTACTAAATGAGAAAGTCAAAGATCACGGGCGTCAATGTTTCTGATTTATATATTTGTATGATTTACTGTTACAAGCTATTACTTAGACACTAACACATTCAAATATATTTTTGGCGATTTTGGGGGATTTTGGCGAAAGGTTTTTGGCGATAAGAATCGCATGTTTTGAAATTTAGTTTTTTTATTTACGACCCAAAATCGTACACATTTAGCAAAGTAGAGTACAACATTTTTTGTTTAAAACAATGCTTAAAAAGTGTCGATATTTATCTGAATTACATGGTCAACCAAGTGGTCGGAAAACGACATTTCATGTTACACTAGTAAATGTTATTCCAACTAATGGCCGAAATGATTCCTAGCTACAAGAATTCCATTTAAAATACGATAATTGCTATTAGACATTTCTCGAATACTTAAAAAAGTATCGGTACTTATCTGAATTACATGATAGACCAAGTGGTCGGAATACGACATTTCATATTACACGATTAAATGTTATTCTAATGGCGGCAATGATCCCAGACAACAAGAATTCTGTTCAAAATTAAATAACTGCTTCTAAACATTATTTTAATTCTTAAAAAAGTGTAAAAATTTATCTGAATTACATGATCGGTCAAGTGAATACATAATTATAGAGAAATAGTGAATTTAGCTTCAATTTTTTTTTCAGAAAAAATAAAGGTATATTAGGTGTAAAGGCCCAAATAGGCACCTACCTGTTTAATACTTTATTCTTAATTATTTTTAAGTCTCACCAGTCCTGAAAATACATTATAGAAGAAGAAGCTACTTAATAAAAATGAGTACTAGATACAGATAAAATTATATGATAACTAGAATTCAATAATATTTACAATATAATTTTAAATACAAAATTTACATCAACGCTAAACTATACTCACTTTTGTAAATAGTCATAATAAAGAAATAATTCAATTAAAAATAACACGTTTTTGTAAAAAATAATTTTATTTATAAAATAAAGTATGCGTACACATCCTCATCGAATGCCCTCAACATGATGCGATCCAAAATAAATATAAAATGCCCAACACGCTCCAGGATATACTGCACCCAGAACGAAATCAAATAATACAAACTATTCGTTTTCTTAAGGACATTGCAATTTACCATAGAATATAATTATGTACCTATAAATATTTGAGTATTCTACTCTATGCTGCAATAATTATATTATGTATTTTATTTGTAATTTGAATGGGTGCCAATGACCATTGTAGTTGAGGCACTCTCAAATAAATTTAAATAAAAAAAAAGTATGCGTACATATACATATGTTCAATGTCGTGCTTATCTAGATAACGTTATCTGAAATTTTATCTAGATAACGTTTCCGTTATCTATTATCTTTTATCTAGATATTTTTAAAAGAAGTTATCTTTTAGACCCGATGTACATTAACGCTCCGCTCTCGATACGATATCACTCCGTTCCCGGTTCGATAAAATATTTTTACACAATAAACAATGAGTGTATTCACATCATCGCTCTGACATTGGTCCGATATCAGTCACGGTTCGCTCTCGCTCCAATGTCACTCCAATATCAATACCATTCAGGTGATATTTTATCGGAGCTATATTATACTTGTTATGTCTTGTACCTATAGTGTAAACACTTTTTTGATTCCACTCCACTCCGCTTGCACTCAGTTGTTATGAAAATATATTTGTATCGAACTGAGACCGAACTGGGAGTGTACCCAGAGCAGCATTATAATGTCAATAGAGAACGAATAGGTACCGGCATGATATCAGTACTGTAATGTGAACACAACAAGATTATATTGGAGCGAGAGTGGAGTGGGAGTGTATCGAGAGCGAAATGTTAATGTAAATCGGGCCTTACTTTATCTTTTTATTAAGCGAAGGAAAAAGATAAAAGATAACTTCTTTTAAAAATATCTAGATAAAAGATAATAGATAACGAAAACGCTATGTAGATAAAATTTCAGATAACGTTATCTAGACAAGCACAACATTGGTTACAATAATTATATCTGTATTATAACTACTTTTGAACAAAAATAAATTTTGAAATGACGCTAGCTTGAATATAGCAGTTATACAATAAAAATAGTTTTGTGTCGACGGGATTTGTAGTTAGCATGTAATTAAATTTGTCCTTTTTAATATGACTTCTTTTCATACCATCTCACCCCTATGATTTACAGTTTCTACTTTTTTTTTGTTAGTTGCAACCATCACCTCCTAACTTTCAAATAGAAACGGAACGGAAAAGTCACATAACTATGTTGTGAAGTACTTTTTTTGCTTATTTATGCTTTTAGAGTGATGAAATTTTTTCACCCTTCTGTTGTAAAAATATGTATGTAATAACTGTAGCAGTGCGTAGCTTCAGATTCTATTGATGAGTTATAAGTTATAACCTATAATGACAAAACGCTCAACTGGTACACTATTTTAACAGCTAATAAACCTTATATGGAATTATTGACGTCGTACAACAATCAGGTTTCACTTGACATCGTACCACGTTCATGATGGTCAACGTGTTAAAAAATGTATGCAAAAAATTTGTTGTTATTCACATTTCCCGGTGCCTCCACTTTTGCCTATTGAATTAAAGAAATTTGCTCGGGACCAAATTTTTAGAGTGTACATAATATACGTATGTTTTGTATAGTAATGTTTGAATAGTTTAGCCTTTGCCAGAATAGTAGTAGTAACACACATGAATTTGTACAGACACAATATATAAGGGTAATTTATTGTACTGTATCTTATCGTAAAATAGACAGTATTACTTCTAGTATTTGAGCGTATATTGTTAGTATATGGTAGCAAAATATGTGACATAAAGATTGTGTTTTTAGTAAGCATGTCAATTAGGAAAATTAGGATAAGGATTTTATCACTGATTTTTTAATGATTTTAAACTTTATTACAACACTTTGATCCCCTTTGCGCATCATTCTTTAATGATTTTACTTCAGTAGCGAAATTCTATTGTTTAAGGCTTCTAATGATTCATCAAGATTCTTTGTTTATGCAGGAAAGTTATGATACCTGAGTATAATTGTTTTTAAATGATTCAGATTTTATACTGTATTTTAGTAATTTTCTTTCGTGATAAAAGAGACCATTGAAACAAAATTTCTGCTATAGACATTTATACAATTAATTGTAAGCAAAACTCATTCTATACCTATACAAATTGTATTTTTTTGTTAATATTTACCTTCATAATTTTGACGTACAGTGTGTTTGATCCGATTTCATTTATAGACTGAATATAGGTCAAATCAATTAAACATTGTCTAACATCATCAAACGAATGTAACAAATGAAACAAAATCAGACGTGCCTATAGTTTTTTAGGTTCTTTTTCATTTCAGTGTCTTTTTATTATTTTTATATCAGAGTAACTATAGTAACTCAAAATTGTACGTCCAGTCTTGCTTCATTTGTTAATAAAATCAGATTGTTTTTAGATGATTGCGTTACGGCCCAAGAGATTCATGTCAAAAATACTTTCTATTGCGAAGAATGAAAGCAACAGTGAAAAAAAAAACTTATGCCAATATTATTGTCAACAAATCAATTAAATAAAATGATTGGGAACAAGAAATGATAGAACTTTTATCAACAAGAAAATCCAGTATTTTCTGACACATTTTAAAAACACCTTCATTTTTTCTTCTTAGCCTAATTCTTCTCCTCTGGTCTCGTCATCATCAGGTAAAAACTAATTTATCAAAAAATTGACATTATTAGGTTCAAGTAATAATTTTTTGTTACTAGAGCTTATAGCTTTTCGTTGTCGATAATATAATTCTTTATAAAAATTTATAAAAGCTACCATTTTATCCATTGGACATATAATAATAATAATAATAATAATAATTCTACACGATGCTACGAACGTTCCTTCCAACGGTAGATCGAACGTTTGAGGCAATTAAGTTCGATAGTTGGTGCGACGAATGTATCTGCTACACGGTGAATCGAATGTTTGATCCAATACGAATGATGATGTGTTGCTAGGTTTATTCAGTGGACGAGGCTGTTATCTGTCTGATGTTATCTCTAATGTTATACACTGATGTTGTCTCTCTTCACATGAACGAGTCGTGCAACTGCTGAGTCGAACCAACTAACGCAACCAACATTGACCTTCAAACGTTCAAAGCATCCCTTTGACTCGGTGCAAGAATACCGACATCGAGCGGGACATGGCCAAATGCGAATGTTTGACGCTCGACATTGGACACTCGTAGGTTCGAACAACGGCCACACGATGCGATGAACCATCGAACGTCCAATGTTGGAAGGTGTTCGTAGCATCGTAGAACCCGCTTTAGTGTTAGCTGCCAGCGCTAATGACAAACCTTCTAATCATAGCGTTTCCCTGAACAAGTGTTTGAAAGAACAATGTGCGTTACAAATCCGTACGCGTTCAGAGGACGGGGGATTTGAATTAGGCATGTGTTTGGACAAAGAGCCTAGCGTTACAAAACCGTGTGGGTTTCGAAACAACAGTGCCTCTTATTGGACACGCAAACGATTTACAATAAAAAGTAGAGACATTTAACAACATATTAATGTAATAATATACGTGGTAGAATTAGACACCCTGTAAGTATATAGCAATTGTTTTTTTCTTTTTTTTGTTTTAAATTAAAAAAAAGCATTGTGTATGTTCCCAGCTCACTTTTGTTTTTATATAGGTATAACGTATACGTACGTATACGACATATTATAAGATAAAGTATATTGTGGCATACAGTAATATTAAAGTATGTAAATTAAATTTTACGAAAAAAATAAAATAAAAACTTTGCATTTGACATTTTTTATTATTGTGCATGACAAGGATTAGTCGTTTTGTTTTAATAAAGTTGTACTAATTATGATTAATATGGAAAAAAAACTCTGCCGTACTTATATGTATATGTAGTAGGTTGTAGCACTAGTAGCATTTCCATATGTGCCCTCTGCTCGTATTATATTAAAATCAATCTTGTTGACGGGAAACGAAATGACAATGTTAAATTCCTATTATAAATAAAATGAATTTTGAAAAATTTATTTAACCGCATGTTACAAAATTTGATGTGTTTGATACGACGCAATTAAATCTCTTTCTGTTTCATTAGGAGTAAATTTTAGTTATAAAAGATGTGAAAGTCTGAATTAAATTTGTTTAGCTTATTTTATATTTTTTCGAACGTGGGTTCAAATCGTCGAATTCCACGTCAGCTATGCTTGTGAAGGTTTTCCTTACAGTTTCCGATCACAAATCCAAATGAAGATCGGGATGGTTCCCTTAGGTTCCCATATTAAGTACGATAAAAAGTAGTGTTGTTTACTTTGCGGACTAAATTGTAGATACCAAGATTTTTGGTGGGTCCAAAATTTTATAGGAAGAAAATATGCCAATAGGGTGTGGCATACAGCTTCCTCGTACTCGTAAAAGCACCTTGGTAATTTAATGCCCAATATATCTTTGTATAATTTAATATAGGTATATAAATTAATAAAAATAAATAAACAAAACGATTCATAAAAAATTGAGTGAAGTGGAACTAGCAGTAAATAAGATATTGAAATTTAATGGTATTTCATGGTTGCGCCGTGGATACCATTACTCCGAATCTAATGAAATTAGTAGG
Organism: Brachynemurus nebulosus; assembly: GCA_035578155.1. Classification (NCBI taxonomy): domain Eukaryota; kingdom Metazoa; phylum Arthropoda; class Insecta; order Neuroptera; family Myrmeleontidae; genus Brachynemurus; species Brachynemurus nebulosus. Next base: position 32,913,432 of record JAPWDM010000006.1, read on the forward strand.
GAACCATCTAGGAACCAGATCGCATAATTTCTGACAATTTCGTAAAAAAGAATTAAATAGTTCAGAAGTTATGGCACTTGGTGCAATTTAGTATGTTAATGGAATATCATGGTAGCGGCGTAGCCGCGTAGCTACCGTTACTCCGATTTCGATTAAATTCATAGGGGACCACCTAGGAACCAAACTGCATAATTTCTGAAAATTTCATTAAAAACAATCGAATAGTTCAGAAGTTATACTACTTGGTGCAAACTGGCGACACACAGACCGACAGACAGACGGACGGACACACAGACACCAAACCGAAATTGTTCAAGAGGCTCTAAAACGTAAAATGTGCGTAAAAAATTTTATTTTGGAGGGAAAAAATTTTTTATTTTTCAAAAGTGATCACAATGTTTCCGCTACCTTAGTAGTCTCGGAAGCAATATGTTAGTTTACTTAAACTCCGCGGTTTCGGTGAAAAAACTGTACATACAGGTAGTATTCAACTCGTTGATTGCAAAACAAATGTCGATTCATTTCCTCTTCTAATTTACAAACTGGAAATAAGAGGCTAGTGTAACACCAAAATGATATCCGAAAAACAAATCATATGTATTTTACAGGATAAATGAAAATTTGCCACTGAAATTCCCTAAATTTTACCAACAAATGTAACTTATTTCATTTTTGTATAGGTATTATATTTAAAAAAGATAAAGTTGGACTTGATGGCGTCATCACGTACACCATTTTTTTTAAAAACTTTAACAATTATGCCTTTTTCAATTTTTATAAAATCAGAACTGTAAAAAACAAACGAAAAATTACATGCGGAAATTCACATAATGAAAAAGGTTGAGCATCACAGATATTAATCTATGTTACAATATAATATTGCATGCTAAAAATGCTAAACAGCTAAACTATATAATATAGTACCTATACTGATTTTCTGAACAAAATGACGATCTGGCATTGTTTGTTGCGTTTAGCCCCAGTACCACACCCTGGGCATTCCTGCTCTAAATAAGCAAAATAATTAGATTTTAAAGTTTATTTATAGTTTTTTCAAAAACATAAGTTGCCGAATTACTTAAATATATCAATATTAAACTATAGAAAAGAACCACAATTATCGTGTAATCAAAATCCATACCAATTTGTTCTAAACCAAAAAGGTACATTATATTTAACAAGTACCCTTATATCTACTTACCTTTTAGTATTCATATTGATGCTAATCGAACAAAAGCGGGAATAAATATTAAGCTACTAGTCCAGGAGGTATCGGCGCGTGAGTACCGAAAACTATTCCATACTTGTGAGGGCGCGAAATTGACAATTAAAAAACAGGTATAAACAATGAAATTTTTTTAAATCTCTATTAAGGATATTATTAATTATTGTATAAAGAATTTGAATTTTTTTTTTAATATATTTTTTATGGGTCAAAAGTACCCAAATTTGAGATTTTTCGAACATTTAAAAATTCATATCTCTAAAAATGTTAACTTTATCGTGAAAAGCCATAGGACCTTTTTTATTTGTATTTCAATAAAGAATATAAAAAGAAAATGTTCGGTTGCAAAATAACAATTCCTTGCATTTGTTTAAACAATTTCGATGTAAACAATATAGCCCCAGGTTGCCCCATGGCAACATGCATTTATATCATCAGTAGGACAATTTGAACAGGATCGCATAAAAAATTGAGGTGGAATAATTTTCGGTACTCATGCGCCGATACTTCCTGGACTATACTATCTAGATACATACTATGTAACAATTGTAACATGAAGTAACAGAATTTATAATAAAAGGAATATTTATTATAATCCAACCGCATTATTACAATAATTTACTACAATTTTACTAGGTGATTTTTATATCTTTGAATTACATAAAATACTTAATTCTTATGTTTTCAGTATCAATTATAAAAAACACACTGCCAGTGGGGTGTCGCACACAGCATTTTCGTACTCTTAACCAATCCAATCTTTTATTCAATTTTTAAAATTATTTTTTATTAACTCTTTAAACGCTTAAGATGAGTTAACTCGTCCTGCAATATGGCGGCTCAAAATGCTGTGATATGTATATATTCACTGGTACAGGTGCCGCCGTCTGTGACAGATTTTTCGAAATACAGTATAATTCTAAGCAGTGTTCAATTTTATCAACATAGATTAGTATAATTTATATTTTACAAATTCCTAGGGTTCACTTTTTTGATGTTGAGGTCTTTGATTTTCTTTCTTTTTCTTTTTTTTTATAATGTCATGTATTGTACTTGTATGACGATTCCTCGTTCCGGCTTGAATTGTCAACGAAAACTCCAGTTAAATAGCAGCGAAATAAAAACACTTTTATATCTTTTCAACTGTCGTATTAGAATTCCTTTAGCTTATTATTTTAGGAGCTAGGAAAACTAAATAGTAATAATTTTGATTTTTATATTTTACACGGCAAACTATATGCCAATTATTAAAATTTCCAAAATTAGGAAATTTACATTTTCACGGCAATCTTTGTGTCGGTACACTTGTCACTGGCAGTAAAAGGTCCGGCATTTTGAAAAAAAAAATTTTCTCTATGGTTAAAACAAAAGGGTTAAAAATTAAAAATTGATACAAAAACTATTGTAAAAAAACATAAAATTGGTTTTTTTAAAATATGCTTTATAGTCAAAAAATAAAGTGTGGATTCAGCCTATTAAATAGTTCTAAATGTGATAACGTTTCCAAAACATTCTGCGAAAGATTAAAAGAAAAATTAATGGTAAGTTAGCTGAAGAATAGTAAAATATTTCTAATTATGATTGTGTTCATAAAAATGACTAAATTATAAAATAATAGCAAAATATACTTTACAAACTAACCCTCAAATACTCTCAAAATTTAAGCGAAGCGGGGCTAGTAGCGAGTAAGATATCGACATTTAATGATGTCAAAAGGGATTTCATGGTCACGCTGTGGCTACCAATACTTCGATTGCGATGAAATTCGTATAGGGTGATCATCTGAGAACTAAACCTCCTAATTTCTAAAAATTTCATAACAAACAATGGAATAATTCAGAAGTTATACCATCTAGTGTTATCGAGTGAGATAGAGATGAACTGACAGACAGACACGAAACCAAAATTATATTTCAATAGTGATCACAATGCTCTCGGTACCTTAGTAGTCTCGGAAACAAAACAAATGAATAATTTCATCTTCACCAAGACACTTTCATCTGTATAGTTTTCTTTCCGATTGTTTAATAATAAAAGGGAACGGAATTGTTTTTGTTTCCTTGTTCTAAAAATAACATCACTATGATGATATAAAAAAACCCCGTGAGCAGCGGGGCCCCATTACGGAAGTCGAATTTTTCCTTTCATCTTCGGTATTGAGAGTCTACAAGCGAAATGTAATTGAAAGTCCACAAGCGATTTGTCATTTTGGTGGTTTCAAAACTTATGATGAGTGTCCGGTTGATCGGGGCTTTAAAAAAAGGTTCTAAGCTTTTAAGGGCTGAATCTCAGTAAATTTCAATTTTGTACCGATAGCAGTTAGCAGGAAAAAAGCCAACACAATTCGTACGAGGGCATTCCTACCAATGCTAATCCGCCAGTTGCCTTTGTGTTTTATTATTTATTATTAAATATTAAAAAATTCGTCAAGTGCGTGGTTGACACGCATTAAGAAGGGCCCTCAGTTATATATATGGAACTTTTTTGCAAAGCGTCAGTTGGACTACAATATTGTCGTTCAACTTTTTGTCCTATATTGAATAGTTTAATCCTATTTCAAAATTTACCCCCAATTTTACCTGAACAGTCCCTCTAGTCGGTCCAATCCAGGATTTATATACATCACTAGAAAGCTCTCCAAAAACAAAGTGTTGTGTTAATACGGTACTTGACTGCATTTAAAATTTGTGTCAAATGTTAAATAATTCTATGCATTATCATTACATATTTAGTTAATATTTAAAAACATAGTTAATATGAAAAATATTATTTTAATAGTTTTATTTAATTCTAATTTTTAAAAAATTTTTCTGTTCCAATAGTTAAAAAGCGTTTTTATTTATAAATTAAAATGAGTTAATGTTTTATATATCAAAATTGAATGTATAAGACGTTAAACATTAATTTAAAATGCAGTTGTACCATTTTTTGCCTGAACGTCTTGAGTGTCAAAATGGTACAAGTCAGAAAAAATGCTTAGAAAATTCATATGGCTTGACATTTTCAAAAAATCATATTGATACGGAAATCTGTATAATGGTCCGGGAGCTGTTTTCATCATTGATTACCACTCCTCCTTAACTTCGTGTGCGGCTTCGTTTTGACGAGTCTTTCAAGTCTTTTATCTACGAAAATTCTTATAAGTGCGGCGTTTACTAAATACGCAGTTGTGAAAGGCGTTAATTCGACGATGTTATAAACAGTTATTACCAACGTTTTACTTTTAAATTTACGTAAAAGGCAATGAAATAACAAGCCAAGTTACAGACGGTGGACACGGCGAACGACGCACCGTTTTTGTCGGACAAATATATTTTCGCGTAGGTTATTTCATTATCTTTTACGTAAATTTAAAAGTAAAACGTTGGCAATAACTGTTTATAACATCGTCGAATTAACGCCTTTCGCAACTGCGTATTTAGTAAACGTCGCACTTATAAGAATTTTCGTAGATAAAAGACTTGGAAGACTCGTCAAAATGAAGCCGTACACGAAGTTACAGAGGAGTGGTAATCAATGATGAAAACACCCCCTGGCCCCCAGACTATAATATATACGACCGAAATTTTTTGAAAAATAAATTATTGTTCACCAACAGATTTTTCTATCACATTTAAACTTTACAATTAAATTTCTCAATATTTAAGTTTATTCACTTGTACCGCCTTTCCACTGAGGACCTCATATAATATGTTCACTGGTCTGTGGTTCAGCCATATATTTTGCGTCTTATTTGGAGCTATAGAAACCTTTCTGATTTTTATTACTATTTTATCAACTGTAAATCCGCTTACTGTTAAATAAAAAATAATAAAAATAGTTATATTAAATGTGTTTTAATTTTATTTTTCTGATTGATACTTGATTTAATTGAATATGTTGATTTTTTTTATTTAAATTGTATTTTCAGATACTTCATTTGCAGTACTTTTCTAAAAATAATTTTTTTCAATGTAATTAAATCAAATATCAATCAGAAATATGCGTATAAGAGTAAAAATGTAAAATGAAATTTGAGTGTAGTGGCATTTCAAATGCGCGCTTCTAAAATTTTGTTTTCTCTCAAACCGAGAGATGGCATCTAAATACAGGGTGGGGCAGGGAAACATCCCTACTTTCGAGGTGGCATTGTGAGTAGTGGGGACATGTTGGAGGAGTGGGGGTAGGTTCGAATGACGCTGTGGCCACGGAATTTTCCGATAGTAGCGCTGTCAGTTGTAGACATGGCTTGGTCGAATAAGCAACGCGCTTTTGCTGTCGAGACGTATTTTTCTCAGAATAAGTCTATTGTTGCAGTGCAGCGTGCGTTGCGAACCCGTTATCGGATTCCCCCTCGCAACCCTGTTCCTGACCGCAAATCCATTTTGTTGTGGGTGGAAAACTTCCGTGCATGTGGTAGTGTAGTGAAAAAGAGAGTTGGGGCTCGGAGAACTGTCCGAACTCCAGAAAACATTGACCGTGTCAGAAGATCGATCTTGCAGTCTCCTAAGCGTTCTTCCCGCAAGCATGCATCCGCCCTTGCATTGTCTAATCGCACTGTGCGTCGTATTCTCCACGAAGAACTCCACTTCCATCCATACAAGATGGTCATCGTTCAAGAACTCACACAACGGGACTGGCAACAACGAGTACAACGGGATATCTCAAGAGTGAAGTGTTTAAACATCGACCCAGAACCCTACAAGACTTGAAGGATGCAATTCGCGTTGAAGTTGCCCGCATTCCACAACAAATGCTTCGCAGAGTTATGCAGAACTTCAGAACCAGACTAGATCAGTGTGTTGACAATGAGGGACATCACTTGAATGATGTATTGTTTAAAACAAAGTAAGAATTAACTTCCATCTGTACCCTTTTGATGCCACAATAAAGTTTTGTTCTAACACTTTTCGTTTTTTTTTAATTTACCTTCAAAGTTAGGGATACTTCCCTGCCCCACCCTGTAGTCTTTCAGCTAGAGTCCCTATAATAAATAGAGTCGTGCCATGTCTGCTGAACGCTGATTGGTTCCGGCATTTTGTATCCAAAAACCGCGTAATATAAATTGATGAAATGTTAAAAAAATTTTTAACAATCAAAACAATAATATATCAAGTAGCTTATTTAATTATGTATTTAAGTACATACATAATTTGTTAATTTTGTTTTAATAAATAAAATAAAAAAAATAAAAAAAACAGCAGTTAAGTAATAAGTACATGTCATAATTATATAAAAAATGCGTAAAAGTGAATGGCGTAATATAATTTTTTCTCATCTTATTGAAAAATGACCGGTTGTTCCGCACCTTATTGTAAAAATCGTTCCGAAACTGGTGTAAAATTTGTATGTTTTCCTAGTAATCCTAAGAGACGAAACTTATGGATTAAAAAAATTGGAAGATATGACGTCCTGCCAACAACAAAGTTATGCTTATGTGAGGTTAGTTTGCAAATGAGAAACATTTTATTTTAAATAAAAAAAATTAATTATCTTTTGCAAGAATACTTTTTTTTTTGTTAATTATAGTATCATTTTACGGAAGATATGTGGGAAAAACCTCGCGTTGATGGAAAAAGAAAATTGAAAATAAATGCTGTTCCAACGATTTTTAATAATACAACACAAAGATATTCGGAGAGTTCCAATGCCTTCAATACGGAATATGAAATAATTAACAAAAATAATAAAATCGTTAATTGTCAGAATAATGAAAATGAAATCGAAGTAATATATTTCATAATATATTAAAGAAAAAAAAGCAATTTGTATAATTCTAAAAATGTTTAAATCTTTTTTCTTTTAGAATACAAATTCTATCATCAACAGTGATATTTCTGATAATGTCAACTGGAAGCAAAAGTATTTGGAGTTAGTGGAAAACTATAGAAATATTAAGAAGGAACTGAAACAGAAACAAAACAAATATGAGGCAAGGAATAGCCAATTTTGCCGGCTTTACAGTATTATGAAAGAAACGGTGAATAAATTGAAATCAGAAAATGAAAAGTTACGATTGACAGTTGATGCAAATTATATACCATTTAAAAAAGTTTTTACTGAAGATCAAATAAGAGCTTTAAGTAATAACTGCAATCGGCCAAGGTATTGGTCCAATGAAACTATAAAGAAAGCCATGGAATTAAAATTTGCGTCTGGAAGTAGCGGCTATGATACACTTCGAAAATATAATATACCTTTGCCATCAAGAAGGACATTGAGTCGATCTCTAGCACACACAATTGAAATTAAACCCGGAATTTTAAGTGACGTTCTCAATGTTTTAAAAATTCAAGTTAATCAGTTTCCAGATGATCGTTATAAACATTGTACCATTGTCATGGACGAAATGGCTATAACACCAACCGTAGATGCTGTTAATGAATCTACAAAAAGTAAAACTGGTGAGGTAACTTTTTCTGCCGTATTGCATGATATTAACATGAATTTGCAGCAAACAAAATCCAGAACGTATTCTAAAATTACTCCTGTAGTTTCCCTGACACCCCAAAACATCCCAAATTATATCGTGAAACCACCTGCATGTAAAGCTTTAGTTTTCATGGTAGCTGGTATAATGCACCGCTGGAAACAAGTAATCGCTTATCAGTTTACTAATGAAGGTTATGATGGAAATTGTTTGAAAGAATTCATCTTTCAGATTATTCAAAAAGTTGATGAAATTGGTCTGGTTGTCATTAGTATTACGTCAGATATGGGCTCCATGAATCAGAGTTTTTGGCGTTCTATAGGTGTTACTGCTGGTAGACATACGGAAATAAAAAATTCTATCCGTCACCCGTTATCTGAAATAATAGACAGGGAAATATTTATAACACCAGATGTTTGTCATTTATATAAAAATATACGGGCATGTCTTCGTAACAATAAGTACATCATCATACCTGAAGATTTTGTTAAAAAATATAATTTACCAACTAATCGAGTGGAGTTTCAACATATTGTAGATGTCATTTCAATTCAAGAAACTGAGGATACTGAATTTAAATTCATACCCAAATTAAGTGTTGAAGACCTTCTAAACACTGGACACTTTTTTGGAATGAAAGTAAACAAGTGTCGAAATGTTTTAAATCATAATGTCAGTTGTGGAATAAATTTTGCATCATTTATTTTAAAAAAACCAGAATATGTTACAACGGCTTGGTTAATTGAACGAATCGATAAATGGTTTAAATTAATGACTTCAAGATGTTCGAAATTTGCAATAAGTAAATTTGATAAAAATAAGTATAAAGAAATAGTTAATTTTTTAGAAGAAACTATAATTTTATTTCGTGACATAAAGATAGCCAATAAAGAATCATTTAAACCGGTTCAAAGGGGTGTTATAATTGCTACAAAATCTGTGCTTGACATTAGTAAATATCTGTTAGAAAAAGAACAATATGGCTTTGTCTTAACGTCAAGGTTTACTCAAGATTGTGTTGAAAATATTTTTTCTACTATTAGATCAAAACATCCTGTACCGAATTGTGTTCAGTTCGAGGCAGATTTGAAAATAATAATAGTGTCACAATTCATGAAAAATACTGTCGCTAGTAGTTACGATACTGATGATGGTGAAATTATAGGTGACTTTTTGAAATTTCGTGAGCAATCTATTTATGAAAAACGTAAAGAAGATGCAGCTAATATAGAAACATTGCCAGATATTAAAAATTTAACGCCATCTCCTTTTTTGGATCTCAGTATTTGGGATCAAAATAGCCTGTATAATATAGGTGGTTATTTAATAACTTCATTAATAAAAACTAGTACAGTTTGTAATAAATGTATATCTGCAACAGGAAGTAAAACAGTATTAAAAACGCCATATACAATTTTATTGAGGTATCGAAATATTTCCAATTCTTTGTTTTTTATAAATCCGCAAACATACACATTTTTTATTGAAATGGAAAAAACGTTTCGTATGTACTATAAATCACTACCATCTAATACAGATATTGTTAAATTTTTTATGAAAGAATTTAAAAAAATATCTTGTGAACATATTCCCAATTGCCATAATTTAAAAATGAAAATTATAAGAAAATTTATCATGTTTAGACTTCGAATTACAAAAAAAAAATATAAAAAGTCTGATTGTCAGTATAATAGTAAAACTATGGCTGCAATTTATAATGTGAAATAAAATTAATAATTTGTATTTCTATTTACTTGTAGTTTTATTTTATAAACAATTTCCTCCGTTTTATCACTCTTTTCACAGGAATGGTAAAAGCAACAAATTATTAATTTAATACCATCGATATGGGATACCATAAATTGCAAATAAATTTAATATTTAACAAAAATGGTTTAATTTAATCTAGAAAGAATCATTAAAACTTTTAAATTGTTCATTAACTTATAACTTATTAACCTTATTAACAATCATTATGTACTCAAACATGTGATAATTAATTTTGAAATTTCCCGCTTTGTTTTGGATACAAAATGGCTGACATGGCACGACTCTATTTATTATAGGGACTCTACTTTCAGCTACAGAGTACAGAGATAGTGATCTTTAGTGTATTTGTCTATGGTTGTGTTTACATGTGACCATGTGCAAACTTGATACATCACTTAATAGTCAATTACAACTTACTAAGTTATAAATTCCAATAAATTAGCTTTTGAACATGCAAAATGGATAAAAAAATATATTTAATTTGCTATTAAATGTCCTCAAAGCTATTATAGGAAATTAATATTGTTCAGTATCAAATTTAAAGATATTTTGGAATTATGGGACAGTAAGAAAAAATTATTGTATCGTGTAAACTACGCTTTCAACATCAGTATAATACATATATTTGTACACAGGGACGTGGGAAATTTTTTAATGTTATTTGTTTGTTTTCTTGCCTCTGGTTGTTAAGTTAACCTTAAATTTAATAATAGTACGACTATTTGAATGTCAAACTACCTGTTTTGGTTAAAAAATTTCATTAATAGTTTTTTTTTTTCTGTTTTAAAAATAGCCCCACAAAAGTGAGAATATATTTTCATAGAAATGTCAATGAAGTTTTCGACACATTAATAATAATGATGCTAATAATATTCCATTGGTCACACAAGTAAATTAATAGGGTCCCTTCGGGCCCTAAAAAGGACCTTAAATAGTAAACTGGAAGGTCTTTATGAAGATATTTTTTCGTTCCAAAAAAGATCCAAAAATTCTATTTTATAAATAATAAAAATCCAAAATTCCTACCTTATAAATAAACAGTGACTTTAATAACATTTTTAAATTACTTAATATTTGTGTATTATCATTTGTCATAAAAGTATTTTCATTTTTTTTAAAATTTTTTAAAATTACTATTCGTCTGCTTGTATTTGGAATAAAAATAATGCATTTAAAACACATTTAACAATACCATTGAATTCCGATGTAAAAATGGGAGAAGTGGGGGGAAAAGTAATGTGGAATCCCTAAAAGGCACTAGCTGGATACTAACTCAATACACGTACAAAATTTCAGCCCTCCAGGTTTCCTTAGAGATCTCTAGACGTGTTAGAAAAAAGCAAAAAAATTAAGGAAATATTGGCGTAAAAACCGTGGATGGCGTAAAATTTCAGCCCTCTAGGTTTATTTGAGTGACCTGTGCGAGTGGTACAAATTTCGAAAACGTCAATAAACCATGAAATTGTAACATAAAAATTAGGGGGGTGGGGGTAAAATATTAAAACCTTCAAAAAGTACAAACTATGTACGAACTTTATCAACACACCAAATTTCAACCCTCTGCGTTAATTCTGGGCGGCTGTGGGCGTGTTATATCCAGCCAAAATACTTTTTTCCCCCTTTACTCCCTCCAAATCATCCTAGGAAGCTGAATCTTGGGTATGTTGTAAATAATTGACCGAAACATTATTTCCAACCGGTTTGGAAAAGTTTTATTGTTTTACCGCCCCTCACCACTCCCTTAAAAGTTGGGTCGGATCCAAAATTTGCCCAAAATTTGACTCCAGGTTGATAGCATTGTTGTGCACCGGAATGAGCCTCACTTATTAAATTTCAGCTCTTAACTTCCAGAGGGGAGCTCTACACATATTCAAAGGTAGCGGGAATTTATATATATATATATATATATATATATATATATATATATATATATATATATATATATATATATATATATATATGACATTTTTTTTCTACAGAATCGTGTTCTACGGGTCCAAAAACGGATAGGGCCCCTACTCTCGCCTCTCGCCGTTCTTATCGTATAGGCTGTATAAGTCTAATCTTTTCAAGGAAAAATTCGAATAAAAATAAAATCGATCAGGCTGTAGTTACCTATTTATTTTATTATATGTAAAATCAACAATTCATCTTTTGATTTTTCTTATAAAATAGTGGGATTGATAATGCTACTTACGAATGTATTCAATTCCACATATCTACGCCTTTTTCTAGTAAATAAAAGCAAAAAAGTATCTCCTCTCTTGCATTGTAAAAAATTACATTTATTATTATTTCTAGGTAAAATACAAATACTATTTCAAATACGATTTATTGATTCGAATCTACATCGAAAGCAAAATGAAGGTACGTTGAATGTGTATCCACATCTATTCATGTTGATCAAACTTATCATTAGTGAAATGTTAGTCAGGTGCAGCGAAGCATGGTGTGCAAGAAAGAGATTCATTCATTTTTCTTTCATAATTTCAAAAGAAATAAAAATGTATTATTGAGGAAACGCTGTAGCACGGAGATGAATAGTGAATTTGAAATGAAATATATTATATATTGTTTGGGTCTAGAAAAATGGTTGCATGGATTTGAAATTGATTTTCATAATGCAAAACTATTAAAATTTCAATTCTTTTTAGACATAAGTATATTTTTGGGTTGGGCACAGTTGGAAAAATTCGTGACGCTTAAAAACTGGTGTCAAAGAAATAACATTTAAGTACGAGTACTTGAAAATTATGTAGAATCCAATGCATTTAACTATAAATCGTTTGGCAACGTTGCTAGATAATGAACTGTTTAAAATAATAAACAAAGATAAACAATTATGTCGTCTAGTTTGTTTAATCTGTCCACAGTATAGTCTATGTTATATTATTCCACACAGTTTAAGTGACATTTTAATTTTTCTTGAAATTTTAATTGGGATGTTTGTTGGCTAGGATATAGGTGATAGTATGTGAGTAAACCAGATAAATAACGAATATTTTTTTTTTGTTCTCTCTATGTGTACCTTTTGAACTATAAAATATATTCATAATTCAATGTTATTATGATAATTGAGTTTAATAATAATAGTTAAGATAAAAGCCCCTATACCGGAACGCGATCATATGTCTGAATAATTTTGACATTTATATATTAATGAAGTTATTTCTGAAAGAAACCTCTTATAACAAAAATCATTATTAGTAGAATGATTGTTTTTCAATTTAAATTCACCTCGCATTTAATGTTTCCTTACTTAATTCAAGAAATACCTATATATATTAAACAATTTTTGGTTGAATACAGCATTTTTATCCTTTATTTACATCTAATACTTAAACCATTTTATGTTTCTTACTTTGACGTCTAGATGTCACTCCAGGTGTCATATTTCTCATGTTAGACGTCTGTTTGTATCTCGGTTCCCAACTCCTAGTGTCATTGATATTTTTTTGCTTGAATATAGATGACATTTTGTAAAAGAAAAACATTAATAAATAACAATTTTTAGATTATATTTTTTTAAAAACATATTCATTGGATTAAAAAAACTTTCTTTCATGTTTACTAAGAAAAAAAATGGGTATTTAATTTATTTGTCAATTTTTATACGCCACTTTAATTTCACACCTAAAAATAGTGTTCCAGTATAGGAGTTTTTACGTTATATTGAATCATAATTAATATTAGCTATTTTAAATTGCTAATTACGATTGTTTAAATCAAATCTGTTGGGAATGGAACGGAATTTGCTGTAGGCCATTTCCTTTGTATGTTTAAACTATTTTCTAATATTTAATAATGTTTTGTGTCCGAAATGAAACTCATATTACAGCTGGTAATGCAATGTTGATTTTACATATAACTATTGAATGATTCGTTGAATTAATTTATATTTATTCGTACAAATATATTCATGCATACGGTCAAAAAATTGCTGTTTGTTCAATATTTCTATTATCGGTTACGCTTTAAGAGTTAAAATTTTTCAAAAAGCTCGAAAAACCATAATTTTGATACACCTAGGTTTTCAATACTGAGTTTTTGTTTTACACAAAATCGGAATTCTAACAAAACACATACAAATTGCATGCAGAAATTAAATCATATTTACTGAAGGAATTCATGAAATTGCAATATAACATATGAGATTTGATATTTTTCAATGGCAAAATGTTAAATTTAACGAATTCGAGATTGGCCACCTTGGGAATCCCCGATTGTCAATGTGACACTAATTTATTACTTATGCAACAAGTTCTCGACACAAACCTGACAAAGTGTATTACTTTTGCTGGATGATATTCTGTAGAATTGTACGAAACTTATTTTCGAAAAAGTCAAAGAAAACCGCTGATAATGATATATTACAAGTTAGTTAGTAAAAATATCTGGTTGTCTGTATCTATTCTATTTGTACCTTCTTCTATACAGCGGCTAGTGGTATTTGTGTGTGTACCTAGCTACTACTCTCGACAACAATACCTGGTTATTACACACTCTTTTGCTTGTTGGTCGCTCTATTATTTGTTATATAACTTGTCAGAGAGTTAGTTTTAGTACGTAAGTATTAGAGATGTGATAAGTATTGTATTCGTATTCGCACTCACGAATATTCGGTTTCTCAAACATTCGCAGTCGCTAAAAAGTAGAGATGTCGATTTTAAATCGATTAATCGAAAATCGATTAATCGAAGCTTAAAAAATCGATTCTTTTTTCCATTTTTTTCATTTGAATCGATTCATGAATCGATTATTAAAAGTAAGAGATCGATAACCGATTTTTTCCAAAAATAACTTCATTTTAATAGTAATTCTACAAAGAAACATATGTTAAAATGAAACACCAAAAATTCTATTGTTAATTGTCACTTTTTACTCGTTATATCAACGAACCCCTCCTATGGCTCTATATAAGTCAGACTGTTAATAAAAAAGGAAGGAAGAGACCACCTATCTGTGCAACCGATGATCTCTTTCCCACAAAAGCGACTTATTTAGAAAACATTTTTTTGTTAATTTGTTGGAAATTTTTGAATAAACTTGGTTCAGTTCGTGGTATTCGTCCATACGTACATATTCAATTGCTTTATTTTTTATAATTATAATTGAAAAGTTAACTTAGTCATTCCTTTACAAATATATTGTAAGGCGTTTTTACACGATATTACCGATATTACCTATGTACTATCAAGTAAGTCTCTTAAACCAAAAATTATCTGCTTATTTTATTAAGCTTTTCAAAATTTCGATTTTTTAGATCGATCTCACAGAATCGATTTATTTTTAGCCGATTTTTTTTTAATCGATTTTTTTGATTTCGATTTAAATCGATCCAAAAATCGATCTTTTTTTTTGGAGAATCGACATCTCTACTAAAAAGTGGGAATATTTGTATTGTGCATTTTAGTTAAGAGATAAATCGAAGCGAATAATTTATTCTTAAAAATTCAAAAATTCTCAAAAACTATTTGTACACGGTAAAAAACATTTGTGTTTGTGTACAAAAAAACCAGTGGTTAAAATCTTTGTGTTAAATAAGTAACAAATCCCTGTGTTATTATAACATTTCGTGTTTGTGTTAAATTAAAATATTAACAAAAATTTTGATTTAACAGAATAAAAATGTTAATCTGTTTTAAACAACAAAAATTAACATCATATTTGTGTCAAATGAAAGATAACATCATATTTGTGTAGTTTCAACACAAACAAACTGGTTTTGCGCGCTGGTTTCGTATGGTTGAGTAGCTATGACAATACTCAGTTGGTGAACACCAACAACACTAGTCAAATAAATGGTTCTATGAAGTTGGCACACCGAATGTGAGAAATTTAAATTTTTTTTAGAGTTCTGGCATCCTTATGAATAGTTGTAGAGTTCCCTATACATATTTTAATTAGTTCCGATGATTTAGTATCAAAAAATCAACTTTAAAAATTAGGTGTGCCAACTTCACGCAGCGCACCGAATCGTAAAAATCAATTATTTTTTTAGAGTTCCGGCATCCTTATAAATAGTTCTAGAGTTCCCTATACATATTTTAAATAGTTCCGATGATTTAGTACCAAAAAATCAACTTTAAAATTAGGTGTGCCAACTTCACGCAGCGCACCGAATCGTAGAAATCAATTATTTTTTTAGAGTTCTAGCATCCTTATGAATAGTTCTAGAGTTTCCTATACATATTTTAAATAGTTCCGATGATTTAGTACCAAAAAATCAACTTTTAAAAATTAAGTGCGCCAACTTCACGCAGCGCACCGAATTGTAAAAATCAATTATTTTTTTAGAGTTCTGGCATCCTTATTAATAGTTCTAGAGTTCCCTATACATATTTTAAATAGTTCCGATGATTTAGTACCAAAAAATCAACTTTTAAAAATTAGGTGTGCCAAGTTCACGCAGCGCACCGAATCGTAAAAATAAATAATATTTTTAGAGTTCTGGCATCCTTATAAATAGTTCTAGAGTTCCCTATACATATTTTAAATAGTTCCGATGATTTAGTACCAAAAAATTTCAAAAATTAGATGTGCCAACTTCACACAGCACACCGAATCATAAAAATCAATTATTTTTTTAGAGTTCTAGCATCCTTATGAATAGTTCTAGTGTTTCCTATACATATTTTAAATAGTTCCGATGATTAAGTACCAAAAATTTAACTTCAGCTAGCTAGCTTAATAATAGTCTTAGAGTTCTTTGCCAAAAATATCAATAGTTCTGGTAATTAGGAGTATAAAATCGGTTTTTGAAAATCAAATATATGACAATGAAATTTTATGTGATTTTTTTTTCCAAGTTCTGGTTGGCGTAATAAGAGTTCTGAATGATGCTCCAAGAGTTCTACAGAAAAACGGTATGACGCTTGAGTATAAAATAGGCAATTACTTTGAAAGTTAACGAAATTCTTAACAATCAAAAGTTAACGGTTCTGAGAAGTTGGCACACCGAGTGTCAGAACATTCAAATTTTTTTAGAGTTATGGCATCCTTATAATTAGTTCTAAAGTTCCCTACACATATTTTAAATAGTTCCGATGATCAATACCAGAAAAACACATTTTTTAACTAAGTTTACTTCTAACATACACATATTGATTGTTGTAGTTCAGATAATTCTAAGTAAACAATTGGTTTTGGAAATTCTGATATCCATTTTTTATTTGGAAATCCTTGTTTACAGACTTTGGTTAATCTAGGCTGAGTTCTAAATAGCGCTTCAAAAGTTCTGCAGAAAAGTCATATGACTTTCCTGTAAGATAATTACCTTTTAAATAAATAAATGTTTTTTTGAAGCGTTTTTCTGTAGCACTCTTGAAGCATCATTCAGAACTTTCATCACACCAATCAGAACTTAGAAAAAAATTTTATATAAAATTTAATTTTAATACACATATAACTTTATTTTTTGGTATTTAATCATCGGAAATATTTGAAATATTTATAAAAACTCTAGTACTATTCATAGGGATGCCAGAACTCTAAAAAAATAATTGATTTTTACGATTCGGTGCGCTGCGTGAACTTGGCACACCTAATTTTTAAAAGTTGATTTTTTGGTACTAAATCATCGGAACTATTTAAAATATGTATAGGGAACTCTAGAACTATTAATAAGGATGCCAGAACTCTAAAAAAATAATTGATTTTTACAATTCGGTGCGCTGCGTGAAGTTGGCGCACCTAATTTTTAAAAGTTGATTTTTTGGTACTAAATCATCGGAACTATTTAAAATATGTATAGGAAACTCTAGAACTATTCATAAGGATGCTAGAACTCTAAAAAAGAATTAATTTTTACGATTCGGTGCGCTGCGTGAAGTTGACACACCCAATTTTTTAATTTGATTTTTTGATACTAAATCACCGGAACTATTTAAAATATGTATAGGGAACTCTAGAACTATTTATAAGGATGCCAGAACTCTAAAAAAATAATTGATTTTTACGATTCGGTGCGCTGCGTGAAGTTGGCACACCTAATTTTTAAAGTTGATTTTTTGGTACTAAATCATCGGAACTATTTAAAATATGTATAAGGAACTCTAGAACTATTCATAAGGATGTCAGAACTCTAAAAAAAAATTTAAATTTCTCACATTCGGTGTGCCAACTTCACAGGATCCAAATAAATTCCTCCAACGGAAGAGGTATATTGGCAGAATAATACAATATATAGCACACACATTCATATTTTTCATGTTCATACATATTATGTGCTTAATAATTTTGTATTTTTATAGACTTAATAGTAATTACATTATAAATATTCTAATTGGAAGCATCAAAGAAACAAGTTATTTTTGTTATTAAATAATAAATGCGTTCATTGTGTTGTTTCTAACATTTCATCAAATTGGAGTTAGATATCGCATTGCCAGTGTATCAGTCAGCTAATTTCCATCAGTCACAACCAGAGAAGTCACAACAGTGAAATCGACAAAAATCATACAGATATTAAATATTCATTATTAGGTAAGTTAATTAAAAATATTATAGATTGAATTTTTATAGACTAAATTTTTTTCTTTGTTTGCAGAATTTATTTCAATTAATTAAAAGATTATCGAATATTCGACGTTTAAGTGGTACGTTCCATTTTGTCTTCCACGTTAACTTTGACAACGATCTTCACAATTTTTGGGTATTGCTTCAACATTATTTTCATCAAATACCAAGTGAATTTCACCTACATCATCGTCGAAATCTTTACAAAAATTGTAGCAATATTAAATAAAAAAGTTTAAGTACTGAAAAATTATTTTTTACTATTTTCTTTCATTTACATAATAAATAAATAACAAAATACCTATACCAACACATTTATTGCGTAAACTTCTACATTCTAAATCAGTTAGTTTTACACATCATTGTGTTAAAAAGATACACTAAATAATGGTTATATTAACATGTTTACTGGTAAAATTATAACTAAGTAATTGTGTAAAATTAACACAAAATATATGTCCTCTTGTGTGTTAAATCATTAACACAAATCTTGTGTATAGATTTGACACATATGCTTTGTGTTAAAATGACACAAAAAATTGAGTGGACCGTTGTGAACATGTGAAATGTGTTAATTTTAACACAAATTTTTTGACTGTATAAGCATTTCCCTTGTATGTTAAGAATTTTTCTGTATTGTGTGCACTAATTTATAAATTTTGTACTGAGTTTTTAGTTACAATTTACCGTCTTTTAAGGAGAAAGTTTTCTGTTCCACATCTGTTTGCGATAGAACATTATATTATTCTTTTTATTGATAAGGAACCAAAGTTCAAAAATGACGACAAGCCCGCAAAATCAAGTGATAAAAAGAATCACCACATAAAATTCAAAAACAAAGAAATGAAATTAAAAAAAAATCAATAAAGAATCAATAAAGGTTAAGTTTGACTAGTTTCGACCGTATTAACAGTTATTTTCAAAAACAGCAGACCCTAAATTGTAGTCAGAAAACGTAACAATTAAGAAAACGTTTTCAAATTGTCAAAGGTAAAAATTTTTGTATATGGTGTGAAAAACAAAAAATATCCATATAGTTGCGAAATTCTATGGTTAATTAAAGTTAGAACTAAATTACACTTTAAGTTTAAAATTTTTAAATTTTTAGAGAGGTTTAAACACAAAGAAAATACGAAAATACCACGCCCAAACATCAGACAAAAAAATTATCTGAAAAACAGTGAATTGATAAATTTATAGAATACATTTTAAATAAAATGCGAAAAAACGTTGAACAATAAAAGAAAAAATTTTAAAAATTAGAAGAAAACACTGACAAAATCACAGTTTGAAATCCAATATCACAGAATAACAAAATTATAGTAAAAATCAACATTATGGAAATTGTTAACAACGGATGAAATTACACAAAGCAAAACGATCAATAAGCAAATGACCGCCGACAAACATGTACTTAGACTGAAACAGATGATGAAGTTCAAAAACGATCGCGCATGAGCTGAACAATATGCAGTGACGTATTGAAATCGTACAGTTGAGAAGTTTCGTTCAGAATAGGGATGTCCAGAATTACATCTTGTGCTATTCTGAGAGTTTCCAAGTGATTCATAAGGTTTCCTTTTGTACAAAGGAATTGCAAAGTTTCGAAATTAGATTCTAGATTAAAAACGTGATCAGTATCAATAATGTGCTGAGCTATGGCGGAATGATTTCTGGTGTTTGCTGATTTTATGGCTCACAAATGTTTATTGAACCTGGTAATAAATTTTCTCCCAGTCTGACCCGTGTAACAAATTCCACAGGAACAGACATATTTATAAAAACATAACAAACAACATAATATAATTTATTATAAAATAAAATAAAACATTTCCCCTCCACGTCCCAACACACAACACCCCAACATCCCGAAAAAAGCATTAACAGGGGCCAAGGGCGTCCATATGATAATTTGTAGGGGAAGGCCGAAAACTGGGGTAAGGAGTATTTTTAATATTTTGAATGACGAATGACGATTTGTTAGTAGCCATAAGACATTCCAATTTCAACCATGTTGTAAAACTTTATCCGGTTGCTAAAATACTAGCCTACGTTAAAGAAAAAACACTTGACTGCCACTACACTTATGTCTTATCGTTTCCGTAACAGCTAAGGTGAAGCGTCCTCCTCTTGCTCCCGGGTATGAGAGCCCTTGACAGGGGCTTTTAGCCAGGCGGCTTACTAGAGTATGGTTACAATAGTGGGTTTTTGCTTTATTTCTTTACGTGCGTTACAAAAAATTCGTTGATAATATCGTCATAATTAGTGTCATCCATAGACATTAGAAATGAAAGGACCAGTAATTTATATTACGTACGAAAAATATTACGTACACGTTAAAAAGACACAAATATTACTTATAAATAGCATGTAAACTGCCAATATATATTTCTCTTTCTAAGATACCCTAGACTTAAAAATTAAAATTGAAGCGTAGTCAGCCATGTTTTGTATTACAAATTTAAAAAAATAATGTAAAAATTTTCATTATTTTCACTTTTTAAATTGCGTTTTTCGTTATAATTTTTTAAAGAAAATATTATGGCAACTTGTTCCGCTTACAAATATAAAAACCCTATTAGAAAAAAAGTACAAAAAATAACATTTCATGGATAAGATTTTTTTGACATATTTTTGACATATATTAATTAGCATTCTCTTTGAAAAAATATTTGCGAATGTACATTTTATGTTAAATAATAATTTAATATTACATATCAAATATGCAAAGGATATAAAGCATGATAAAGTTCACTTATAATAAATTGACCACTTTTCTTATGTGAATTCAACGGTAAATGTAGTCAGCTTGTTTAAAATGAATTTCTACATACATATATAATAATGTTGTTACAGGTCATTTTCTAATACATAATATATATTCTTTCGTCATTGGTGTTATCATAAGTGAGCAGTGCCGGGCTTTATGCGCTGTACCGTTTACACCTACCTCTAGCCGGCCCTGTTCACAGGTTATATACTAAGTTGAAATTCGCATTCGCATTCACATTTGCGAATATAAAAAATTGTAACATTCATTACATCTTTAAATATAGAAGAAGCAAACGAATGCGGATGGATCAATAGCCTCGGAGAGTGAAAAGCTCAGCGAGTGAACGGTGTACATAGAACGAACGGTATTATTATCAAGGTAACATGAACACAAAACAGAGATAAACAAGACATCATCAGCACAAGCATCGTATCGCCGCATCCAACGACGACGTTTCTTGTAATGGCTGCATGGTGCGGGGGGGGGGGGCGGCATGACGCGACCGACTGGTTGCTCTCGTCCACCGACAAAACAATATGTTTCAATTATGTCTCAACGAAATCTGTTACAAATATCCACACACAGTTCAATACTGTATATGGGAAACAAAAAGTGTCAATTAATGTGATACGATATATTGATATTTGTATTATACACGTCGGAATGTATATATCTATGTGTGAGTTTGATTATATTCTGTGCATATGGATGTATTGTTGATAATAAATGATCTTTTTAGTATTCCGTACTAAAATCTGCAAAAGAAAACACTCATAGAATCACTTTGAAACTATTAAACGTGAAAAGTATAAATAAAAGATTATTACCATAGGCGATAGCGAAACGCACTTTTTTGATATAAGTACAAACAATTATGTACGTCCATTTTTACTTATGTGATTGTATGTGCTTGTACATGTGAGATTAAGGGTTGATAATGGTCATGTTAAATTATATGAACAACTAAAAGCAACTTTCTTCAAAATGAATTGAGCAAACGCGAAATTGATGACAGTATTCAACACGAGAATTTAGATCGTCACGACCTATTAGCACCAACCACTGTCGAAATCGAAAATATTAACTGAATTATTATAAAATATTAATAATTATTTATTATTTAACGTATTTTTACATAAGCCTTCAAATTATAATAATACTTACAAATTTGCATCAAACAGCACTCAGAAAAAACATAAATTGCAATTTTGTTTTGAATTATTTAAACAAAATTTAGCAGCACAAGAGTTATCACCAGACATTTTAAGCCACAATAATAATTAAATACATATCAGAAATATCTTACAGATCACAAAACACACTAAAATTACAAGGAAATATCAAAAATAACTGATGACAAGCTTTAAATAAAAAAATTTAATGACAGTTAAAATTCCACTGCCATCGTTGTTAAAAATTTTAAAAAAGTCAGTGAAACAGACAAAATTAAATAATTTACATAATTATCACCTGTAAATTTTCACAAAATAATTTGACCTGCAAATTTATTTTTCTAAATTAAATTTACTTTAGTGATGATATTTGCACTGTATTAGTATGCATAATGTTATGCATTATTTGGGTACACAACATGGATAACCTTTGGAATTTTTGAATTCCAAATGACACTCTTACGTCATCTCGTTTCGTAACTCTTTGTGAAACAAACTATAATTTAAACTGTGGTGAAAATTTGCAATTCTTAGCACAGAGATCAAGTGTGATGGTCCAATTATAGATGTGAGACCAGGTTTCACGATCCTGGCACAGCATCTAAAAAGATGAACATTGAAAAAATTTTGTCTAGTATTAATTATTTAAAAAATTTTGTCTAATAGGTCACAAATTGGTCATAATTGGTCACTTAGTCCCACTAATTGGTCAGCAAGAGATAATTATTAAATAAATTTTAAAAAAATTGTAAAAATTTCAAGGTCACTCAAAAATTTTGGCACACCATTTAAAGAAAAAAACAAAAATAATAAGAGCAATCGATACGATTTTTAACCTTGATAATTAGTCAGTTAAAATAAAAAATTGGTTAGGTCCCCAGAATTTAAAAAATTTAAAAAATGGCTTTTTCATACAGTGACGCATGCGTGAAATCTCTACTGGTAAATCTAGCTGTCGGTAAATCTAGTCGATACGTTGAATTCTTCAATAGGGTAAAGCCACCAGTATTTGATTAGCCTATATTAGCATTATTTTTATATATTAAGGCATTGATTATATTTGGAGCATCATGGAGCCGTGAGACAACCCAGAATTTTATAGAAAATGCGTTCTAGAAGAAGGAATGCGTAACTAACAAATCTACACGCGAGAAATTATAACTATTTCTGCACACCAGCAAGCATAGGTTACTACTTCTATATATTGTAAACGTATACGTAGAAATAAATTCTAAATATCCAAAGAAATTAATAGAAAGCTTCGGACACAGACTAATGAACATATTATACATTATATAGACTAATTATATAAATGTATAATTGAGGCAGCCAGATACGGCCAGGATACGACCGAATAGTATTCTGTAATATAGTAATCAATGCAATAATTAATGGTACCCGTAGATTTCAAATAATTATTGTCAAAATATAATATTGATAGAAAATTTTTATTTTTTTGAGAAGAGACTGCAAAGTTTTGAAAAAAAAAAGACGTGGTATTCGCTTTATTTTCAAAATACGTACGTGTACAAATTATGTCCTGCAATAACTATAGTGGCATTTGTTCAAAAATTGACATTATATTCCTTAAATCTCACCCCTTCACAGCCTGTTACCTGCTTCAAGCAAAATGCTTACAAACTGCCTTTACGTTTTGTCTAATATACCCTGTTTCAAATACAATTGGTCATGAGTCATCGTTAAAAAATTAAATAGTTCTTAAATTTACTTAAGTGCAATAGTTAAAGAGATAAAGCCAAGAAAACGGAAATTTTTTAAATTCATAACTGATGAATCATGGTTAAATTTAAGTGAAATGGACCATAGTATAATAGAATAGTGTTCATTGGTCTGTATCCCTCTTTTTTGGTAAGGATAAACAGATCAAGATAAAGATATAATCAGGAATAAAATGTACTCATCAGAAAAATATTTGGCTAAAAAATAATATCACCATTATGTGATGATATTATATAAAATCGATAATAAAAACCGATGCTACGGAATACAACTTGGGCAGGTACAACTTGCACCTGACGACTATCTTAGGTATTTGAATTGTAATTTTTTTGAATATGTAGTAAAAAATTAAACATAAATAATAATTTGGAGCACATTTTTCATTCAAGTAAAAATTAATTTCAATATTTTTATACGGGAATTTTTTTTTGCATGTATAAAATTTCATTGTAAAAAAATAATTAAATAGAGTGAATTTAATAAAAATTTGTTCGAATTGAACCTTTGTAGCGATAGCACAAAAGAGAAAGCAATATTTTTGCTAAAATATAAGATATCTTAAAATTTTACCAGATATTGTTATGAAGATATTAGAAATATATCTAATACGTCTTACAAATTAATAATCTATTAAAATTTTTGAACATTTCTTAATAACCTCCGTCGCAACTTACGATTACAGTATTTTTAAAACTTTAATGGTATTGAAGGGAAACATTTTGTCGAATTTGGCAGCAGTTCCTTTTACCATAATATGTGCTATAAAGGCTCAAATTTAGCCATTTTATTGTCATTCCATAATGGTGGCGGTGCTGGTAAATTTACTTTTACTATATTCTCTTCACTTTCACCTGCTACATATACTTGAAAAAACCGTGAATCAATTAATTATGTTTATAGTCACTTTCATAAATAAGTTACGTTAGGTTGCATTTAGTTTTTCATGGTCGGTACCAAATGTTGTGACCATTCCATTCTTCTACTACAAATTTAGTTTGTCTATAGTCGTTTTTACTATTTTATTTTCAGTATCGACAATTTAAAAAAAAAAAAACTATAATAGAAATGTTTTTTAAAAAGATATTGTAAATAGAAGTTAAATATAATTAAAATTTAAAAAATATTAATCCCCGCCTTAATTATTCTTTGCAATAATAATAAATTTACGTAAAAATAAATTTAGACATGCCCTTTTAAACATTTTTGTTACACAAGCATATAAAACATTTGTATTAAAAACCGAAAATCCCAATTTTCTTATTACACCTTGGACCTTTTGTATCAGTGTAATTAGTGGGATGCATTCGGTTCATTTAATTTTCTAATCCAAACTTATCAAATTTATTATTACCTTATATTTTGATAAAATATGGTACAGTTAGTGTAAAAATAAATTATGTAAGATAAAAGTAAATATAAATCTTTCTTCGGATAATATGGCAACCATTTACAATGATTAAAAGTCAATTTCATATTTACATCTTCCTATAAAAAAATTCTCAGATATAACTAAATGGAAATGCGTTCATTATTTAAACGAATGTAAACAAAATATCACAAAAGTTAAAGTATAATATTGTTGGTTTGGTCGAAGACATATGTGTCGATGATAACCAATACTGTTTAATGCATAAACGATAAACGTAGGCAGTATGGTGTGTCGTTACTAGCATCTGTTACTTAAAAATGATTGGAATTTCAAAGATGCAAAGAATTCGCCCTACATATGGTATTGACTATATTTACTGGATATTTTTGGTCAAATACACTTTGGAAAATATTTCTAAAATTCCGTGCTTTTAGATAAATCTAATTTATTGTAGAATTAGGAACAAAATTTATCCAAATTTTTTTGTCACTTTTTAACATTAAAAATATATTTCAGTCAATTACAATAAATAAAATTGTCAGAAAATATTATTTAATAAATTCACCCAAAAAAAAGAAAATGTTGAAAAATGCAACGATAAACTTTACGACATTTCCGGCTATTTTTCGTTGTCGGCTATCGTCAATAAAAATTATAATTTAGAGTATTTTCTTCGATATCAAATAAAATAAGAAATGGAACAAAAAGTTTTTTTTTATGTCTCGAAAATTAAACATCTTGGTGTTGAAGATGTTTAACTCACATACAATGAACAAAAGAACAGTGAAACAAAACAGTTGATAACTACATTGAAGAAAATTGTTGATAACTCCATCAGAGAAAAATGGCTTTTATTTTCCTTTTTATGCGGCCCATTTTGTATAAAACTGTACTTTTTACTTTGTTATTCGCAATTTCTTTGTTTCTTTGTCACATGTACCTAACTCGTTTGAACATGTTTTTCTTGGGTTTGATACCTCCTACTACTTCCATCTCTACTATTTTCCCATCCAGCACTATTACCATTTATAGGATGCATTTAGTAGGTGAAAGAAGTGAGAATGAACTGTAATATGTTTGACAATGATAATCTTAATCGAAACATATGATAGGAGTTTTAAAAAATAAAGGTTTTTTTTGCAAATTGTTTTGTTCATACAGAAAGGAAATAGGAAAACCTAGCGAGACTGAAAGCATACTAGAAATCATATCGAAATAAGAAATATTCGTTTATATTGTTTGCAATCTTTGAAGATTTTCTTACAATTGAAGAGGTGGATTCCAAAGCGCGCTAAGTCACTTTTTGCAATTTTTCAGGAAATGTAAAAAACTATCTAAGTAGGCAAATGTAGTAATCTGTTTAAATTATTTTCAAGTTCTTAGATAATAATTGTTATTGATGTTATTTATTTGTTCTTATTTATACATATAATATTCAATAGATTATATTGAAAAAAAAAACCTTTAAAAAGTTGGGTTGAGTTGGTTAAAATAAACCTAGTTTGGTTAAATACAGATATATTTTATTCGAGAAACATTTTAAACAGTGCCTTATTAGCTATTTCATGTGTTTGACATAACAGAAAATCTGTCTACAAGCAAATTTGGAAGAAAATACCAGCTATTATTGGAAAAAAAATGCAATGGTTGACGAGTAAATTTGACTTAGAGCGTTTTGAAATAAAACTGTCACTGACTTAGCGCTTTTTTGGAATACATTCCATTTTTCGTCATTCATTTTACAGTAGACTAAGCTCATTTTGAAGGGTGGCACTACGAAAATCATGTAGAGCTGGACTTAAACATTCTGCATCAACTAAAATCTCACATTAGACAAAAATTGACTTAGCGCCTTTTGGAATCCACCGCTTCAATTAGTTGTTTTCTGTTCCCAACACCAAGATGTATAATTTCTATTTTTGTATTTGTATGCACGTACACATATTTATTCTTAGTAGGTATATAGTAGCACTATAGTGTTATATAAAATTCTTCAATATTTTATTATCAGAAATATGTTGTGAATGTAAATCGTTCGATATCATTTTATAATAATTTTTGTAAAGATGAAAAATAAAGAGAATTTGAAGAACATGTATGTACGTCTGGCGTGTAAAACTAAGCGGCACTTGCCTCTGTGAGTACACGGTTAATTTTATTACGTTCACGTTATTTCTGTAAGAGTGTTTTTTAAAATTAACAGATAACTTGTACCTACACAGAGAAAAAATTCCAGTAAAAATTACTGAGCTGCCTCCGGTAAACGAGTCTTAAGTGACTAGTCCGTAGGAAATTATTAAGCAAAAATATAAAAAATGCGTTTCAAACATTATTTTTTACGATTCATTTGAAAATTTTTCCTGTACACCTTAAGAATTTTTCCTATACACCTTAAGAATTTTTCCTATACAGCTGCGTAAAATTCGATGGGCTAGTAAAATTTCAAGTGGACACCGGGAAAATTTACTTAATTTTTTGTAAAATATACTGGACATATGAATAATTTTTACTGAGTCGTTGTGCATTTGCTATTTGTCACACACCACTGCATAGCCAAGCATCACATAAACTGAGAATAAATAAAACAAGCATGCGCAATAGCACCGAGCATGCGCAATAACACGACCAACACGACTTCAGACTGCAACTAACCAGGACTGGTTCATTTAGTTGTTCAATAACCAACGTGACTGGATGTTTATATAGTGTTTTTTTTTTTTTTTTTTTTTTTTTTTTTTTTATAATAAATTTTTAAAACAAAAAATTGTTGTTTCATGAATTTTTGTATAGTTTTGATATGTTAATTGAAATATGTTTTTATACAAATTATTGTAATGTGCTTATTGTTAAAAATTTTTATCATGTAATACCTATGTCAAATAAAGAATTTATATATTTTTTTCCACAAATAATAAAAAACCACAAAAATTTTTTTCTATATTAATAATTTGATTTTAATGCTTACCCTTCTATCAATATCCTTTTAAACTATTTTAATTCAATTATTTATTAATAAATAAAAAAAAGCCTTATTTATAAATAATACGGTAATTTTTACTGAGCTATAGGATAATTTAAAATTTTTACTATAAATTATCGTATTTTTTGCTTAGCCTGTCACTTATGTCCGCATTACCAGAGAGCTCAGTAATTTTTTACCAGAAATTTCAGTAAAAATTACTGTATTTTTTTCTCAGTGTAGAGATGATCGATATTCATCGATGGCAGAAAAATATCGATGTTTAAGGGGAAAACATCGATGTAAAGACATCGATGTTATGTCCTTGATAACATCGACACATCGATGTTACGAGAATAATATCGAGACATCGATATTACTCTAAACTATCCAGTAGTTAAAAAGTCTATAGCTGATTTAAAACAAGATCCATTACTTTTATGGCAAGTTCTGGGATCCACTTATCCAAACTTGAAAAGAATTGCCATTAAATATTTGTGTTTCACAGCAACTTAAACAGCTTCAGAGAGACTTTTTTCAAAAGCTGGGCAGTATTTGTATCAACAAAGGAACAGATTAGAAGGGAAACTTCTTAAAAAGTGTACCATATAAATACTGGCAATGTTAATTTTTAATAAATAAAATAATAGATTATAATGGTTGTTTATTTTGCTACATAAGTATCGATGTTTTCGAACATCGATGTCTTTCTTTCGATATATATCGTATATCGATACCCTTCCATGTTAACATCGATGTCAATGTCAATGTTTTTCTAATATCGATGATCCCTACTTGTACCTGGTGTATTTAGTGCCGCCCTGAGCTAGTTAGCTCTGGTCGCCCCCATCATCGACATTTCTTTATATGGTTGTTATAAAATTTACTTATTGGCTATGAAAAGATAATTACAAACAGCTGCGTATACAAGGAAGGGTCAAGGGTCTCCGAGAATAAAAAATTTACATTAGAATTATTAAATTTTGGGCACCATATCGGTAAAATTTCGGATTATTGAACTAGTTGATTTTTTTTACTCATCAAGTGAATTTTATGAATATGTACATCGATAACTTCTGGTGTGCGTCACTCCTCTCAAGAAAATATTTCTGGGCAATTGAGTTATTAATTTCTCGTTTTTTTCTTTTTTCAGAGGAAGAATTCGTAACAAAAATTCCTGTAGCTCTTTCATTTCCTGTGTAAATCCTCTCGTCCCTCCCATCTTTTACTTCATAAATTTCATTTTTAACTCAATATTTTTGTTAATTAAGCAAAATTTGACAGAAAAACTTATAATATACACGATTCCTAGAAAATTTTCTGGGGAAAAATAGAGGTTGACGTAGTTGCTCTGAGATAGTCAGATACAAAAGTATATCTCAAAAAAAATTTCCTTTTATCAAAAATTAAATAATGTATTAATATTCTTCAGTAAATATATTTATATATCGCTTGTCTTTTTTAATTCGCGCGCGCTTATGTTGTAGCAATATAGAAACATTGTTGGAAAAGCGTTGTAAAAACGTTATAAAATGATGTTTATAAGTTATATTTCAAAAATGGCGTGGTGAATAATTTTTATTTCTTATTAAATATGGTTTGTGATTTTGTATTTTATAACATTAACTTTCTATCAAATTCCTTTGATACATTTTCATTTTATTCAAAAAAAATAGAGTTTTCCCATAAGAGCCCGTGTTAATATTACAAAACTTTGAAATAATTTTTCTCAAAATTGGGGTGGTTAATTTTTTTTTCGGTAAGGTCTCGTATTATTGGTATTGAATTAAATAAATATCTAGAGACCAACTACCTTAAAACACATTTCGACTTTGACTTTATTTTTTACATAAAAATGCGGAAGAATTTGCTGCTCTCACAATTCTGCTTCCCTAGATTATAGCCCAGTCAGTACGTAACTGTGCTTCTGCATATTACTGAGATGAAGAATGTACAAACCTCGTAGATTCTTGCTTTATTTCAACTTCTGAAAAACTGTAAGTACAATGTTGCTATGATACAGTTGCTACATATAACCATCGTGTTATTGGGCGATCGAGTGTACATCGAAGGCATGTTCGAAAACTATAGGTATTTAAAATGTAAAAACAATAAAAAAACGAGTCTTTGCCGGTATTGTATGCAATGCATGTATATTTGATTCTAAAGTCATGTTCGACTCATAATTTTTATATAATTTAATATAAAATTCATATTATGTTTTTTTATAATGTTTTCGAAAGTGCTTTTTTGCTACATTTAATCTACGCTGCAATAATACGTATTTTATGCAGCTACAATTTTTTTGCTCACATTTATTTGAAAATTTAGGTCCTAGCCTCTTCAGAATGTTACATACACGATGCGAGCTTTTATCGTTTAGATATGTTGAATTAATTTTTTTAAATGAAACACCCGACATCGATATATTTGAACATGCTAAAATCGAAAATTGTGAGATCTATGTATTTACATCAGGTTTCTCTATACCAAAAACTATATAATATTTTAGAATTTATAAGTATTCTTTATTTAACAGTCTAGACGATTATTTTCAATTTCCAAAATTATCCCTTAAAGTTCTTCTAAAGTTATTTTTGAATTCTACACGTCAAAAAACTGTAAAAGAGAGAATGATCATTTTACCTGCTACTAAAATTGATATTAATCAGAATTTACTTATTAACGAATTAACCCGGCGTGTGTACACTATATTTTCAAGAACACGGTGTGTACACTGGGTCTTTCAAGGAACGGTAGTGTTTTCAAAGTTTTGTAGGCTTCCAAAAAATCTCAAAAAATTCTGAGTTACTTTTTGGAGTACCTGCTACATGGCCCAGCAGTTGCCAGAGTCAAAAGTTTAAAACTGTTATTAATAAAAATCGACCAGTAGTGCAAAAAGCATGAAAAATAAAATTTTGTAAAAAAATTCCTAACTCTACAATGAAGGAATATTAAAACAAATGGTTTTAGACTTTTGTAGCTTACACTATGCGCTTTCAAATGAATGTCGTTTTTTTGGAATCGGCACAAAAAAGCTGAATTATTCAAGCACCTGAAAATGGGGAATATTTACAGGCAAGTCATAATAAACGGAACAGTAATTATTTGACACAAAATGAGTTTTTATTATTGAAAATATAAAAGAAATTAAATACTAATAGAAAAAAACCGAAAAAGCAAGAAAGTAAAGAAAAGAAATGGAGCAAAACTTTGTTTTATATAAAAAAAAAAATGAAAAAATAAAGCCACGATTCCACTGCTGTGCACGTTATCCATGTCATCTAACGTGGATCCATCAATGAATTATAACGGTGTACAATAATTTATTCTAGCCTTAAAAACACTGAAAAACTACGGGGGAAGATAAAAATAACACCATTCACTTACCTTCGAAAATACTGACGCCGTGTGTACACTGACCCTTTTAGGGAACGGATGGAACTTTCACTCGCTCGCATCAGCAAGTCAGTCGCCAGACCCAGGCATCCATTGGACCTTGAGTCCCCACTACTAACTAGACTTTTTACGGAGGGTAGTCAAAGCCCGCGCTTTATTCATAAGAGAGAAATTTGAGTCTTAAATTTCAACTGTTCCTTTAAAGACCCAATATACACACGCCGGGTTAACAAAATTGAAAATATTGTAGTAAGTATTCTTATGTTAAAACGGTTGTAAAATCAAAAAAACTTTTTTCGAAAACAATTAAAGATGACCAAGAAAAATACATTTGGATTTTAATTACTATTATAGTTTATTATTAAATAAATCAATCTCAGAAACTTTACTTGTTTAAGTGATAATAAATTTTTTTTAAATAAAATTTTAAGATAAAAAAAACGCTGTTTCACTTTAAATTGATTTTTAATAGTTGTTCATCCAACTTCAAACTTAGTTGCTAATGCTATTCAAAACACTAATTAATTATCCTACTATAGTTTATGGAAGTTATACATTTGTCCTGACGTGTTTTTAAATCAAATTCATGGGTAACTTGTTTCGTTTTGTCCCAGTTCACATTTATGTCGCAACTCACTCGGAAATTGTTATACACAGATACAGAGGGTAAAAATTGGTTGCGAGTAAAAAATTTATATTTATATTTTCCGGGAAACAGCTAGAATACGTAGGACTGCTTCTAATTTCCATTCTTTTAAATATTTTGTTCATACAATTGTGCATGTTCTATACATGAATTTCCATTTTAGAAAATGATGACAACAACCATTTAGAATTTTTAGTCGAATTTTCTCCGAAAAATTAGACTTATACAGTCTATACGATAAGAGCTGCGAGAGGCGAGAGTAGGGGCGCTATCCGTTTTCGGACCCGTAGAACACGAATATGTAGAAAAAAAAATGTCTGATATATATATATATATATATATATATATATATATATATATATATATATATATATTCCCGCCACCTTTTAATTTGTCTAGGGCCCCCCTATGGAAGTTAAGAGATGAAATTTGGTAAATGGGGCTCATTTTCGAGGCACCTCATACTATCAAAGTGGGGTCAAATTTTGGGCAAATTTTTTTTCTGACCCGACGTTTAAGGGGGTGGTGGGGGGCGGAAAAGCAATAAAACTTTTTCAAACCGGTTTTAAATAATGTTTCGGTCAATTATCTACAACATATCCAAAATTCAGCTTCCTAGGATGATATGGTGGGAGTAGAGGGGGGAAAAACGATTTTCGCTGGATCTAACAGGCCCCCAGCCCCCCAGAATTAACGTAGAGGGTTGAAATTTGGTGTGTTGATAAAGTTCGTACCTAGGTTGTGCTTTTTGGAGGTTTTAATATTTTACCCCCACCCCCCTCATTTTTAAGCTACAATTTCATGCATTTTCGACGTTTTCGAAGTTTGTACCACTCGCACAGGTCACCCGAATAAACCTAGAGGGCTGAAATTTGGTATTCGGATTGAGTTAGTATCAAGGGGGTGCCTTTTGGGAGTCTCGACTTTCAAACCCTACCGCCACCATTTTTATACCCAAAAACACATGATTTTTCTTGTTTTTTAACAGTTTCGTTCGGGTCAAAATCTCCCCAAATAAACCTAGAGGGCTGAAATTTGGTGTACAGGTTAAGCTAATAGCCAGACACTGTTTTTTGGAGGTTTCAACTTTTAACCCTTACCCCCACGATTTTTACGCCAATATTTCCTTAATTTTTTTGCTTGTTTTCTAACACGTCTAGAGACTCCATAAGGAAACCTAGAGGGCTGAAATTTTGTACGTGTATTCAGTTAGTATCCAGCTAGTACCTTGTAGGGAGTCCACATCACTTTTCCCCCCACTTCTCCCATTTTTACATCGGAATTGAATGCTATTGTTAAATGTGTTTTAAAAGCATTATGTTTATTCTAAATACAAGTAGGCGAATAGTAATTTTAAAAAATTTAAAAAAAAGTGAACTTACTTTTATGACAAATGAAATACATACATATTAAGTAATTTAAAAATGTTATTAAAGTCACTGTTTATTTATAAATTAGGAATTTTGAATTTTTAGTATTTATAAAATAGAAATTTTGGATTTTTTTGGAAAGAAAAAATATCTTTATAAAGGCCTTCCAGTTTACTATTTAAGGTCCTTTTTTAATATTTAAAACTAAAACATAAAGGCAATTAGCGGATAAACATGGGCAGGAATGTCCTCGTACGAATTGTGTTGGCTTTTTTTCTGCTACCTGTTTTCGGCACAAAATTGAAATTTACTAAGATACAGCCCTTAAATACTTAAAACCTTTTTTTAAAGCCTCGATCAGCCGAACATTCATCACCAGTTTTGAAACCAACAAAATGACAATTCGGTTGTAGACTTTCAATCACATTTCGCTTGTAGACATTCAATACCGAAGATGAAGGGGAAAATTCGACTACCGTGATGGGGCCCCGCTGCTCACGGCGTTTTTTGATAATCTTGTTAACCTAAAATTTAGTTGCAAATAGTATCAAATTTACTTAGGTATACGCATCAATAGAAGTTAACTTCAATATACTAAATATTACGTTAACTAAAAATCATAATATAGTAATAGAAAAATTGTCGAACTGTATGGGTTGGGACTGGAATTCACGATTTCTTGTTAACTAGTCAAGTGTTTTAACATTAAGCTAACGGTCCTTGTTCGAGAACTACTCCAGTAAGACAACCTATCAATCACATATTTTTACTCTTTTAATTGTGAGAGGCAGTTATTTTAATTTCAATATTGTCGATGTGCTTGTGAACATTTTTGTTGCAAACCTAGTAAATTTACATACACTACCGTTCAAAAGTTTGGAACGGTCAAATAAGTCAAAATATTTTAACAAATTAGTTTGTAAATTAGTTCGTACCATAATAACAACTAAAAATTTAAGAAGCTTTTATATTTTTTGTCGGTAGTTTCTTGTATTGTTTTTGATCAATGCACGTGTTTTGTTACGGTCTCCTTAATGACACAACAGACAACTGTTCCCTTACAGTAGCTGCGTAGCTGGTGAAAAATCGTTCTTCGTTTGGTGCATCACAGCTCTGGATATTCTTAAAAGATTAATGAAAAAATTGGAGAAAGAATATTTTAACAAATTTCTGAACAGGATGTCCAGAATTTCTGAATAAGTCTTCGATAAAAGAGGTTGGTACTTTAATGAAGCCAGAATCTAATATTTATGGCACAAATTTATGTTTTTTTTTGTAGCAATATTAGTATAATTATAAATTAAAGTAAAAAAAATGTTTTTTAAGAAAATGAGCTAAATAAAATAAAATAACTTTTGAGTGAAGTTTGAAACAATATGCAACATAATTTATAAAACTTGAGAAGCTATCAGTAATTATTTCTGTTTTTGATATAAGTGTAGCTATTTTACTTTTCAGTAGTTATCAAACTTAATTAAACGCCTCAAGCTTTTATAAATTATGTTGCATATTGGTTTAAATTTCACTCAAAAGTTATTTTATTTTTTTTTAGCCCATTTTTAAATAAAAGCTTTTCCTTAAAAAACATTTTTTTTACTTTATTTTCAATTTTTTAGTCAAATTACAATTAATTTAAAAAAAATTAAAGAAGTAATTTTTTTACCTATATTTTAATCGATTAATTTATCGTAATCAAACATAACTATGGAAACAAAAAATTCCAATGTAAAATCGATGGACAATATTTGACAATTCGAAATGTCAAAAAGTTGCACAGGACTAAGAATCAACAATTTTGGTTTGGGGCGATTTAGGACAAAACTAATTATACAATATTGCATTGTCGTCAAGGTTATACACGTACGAAAAATTTGAAACCTCTAGCTCAATTAGAACCTGTCTAAATTTTGATTCCAAGATTTGATCTAAACCAACATACTAACATAGCAAGTTAAATAAAAGCTTTTAAATAAATATGATTAACATGTCCAAATAAAATTCAAATTTTACACCAATATAATGTGATTAATATCCACACACCAATGAACATATTTATATATTATATAGATTAATTATATAAATGTATAATTGAGGCAGCCAGATACGACCTAATAGTATTCTGAAA
The DNA here is from genome assembly GCA_035578155.1 of Brachynemurus nebulosus. Taxonomy (NCBI): domain Eukaryota; kingdom Metazoa; phylum Arthropoda; class Insecta; order Neuroptera; family Myrmeleontidae; genus Brachynemurus; species Brachynemurus nebulosus. The sequence continues at coordinate 32,948,906 of JAPWDM010000006.1, forward strand.
TATAATAATCAATGCAATTAACTGATGGTATCCGTAGTAACGTTTTCAAATAACTATTGTAAAAATATTATATTGATAATAAAATTTTACTTTTTTGAGAAGAAACTGCAAAATTTTCAAAGAAAAAGAGTGAAATTCGTTTTATTTTGAAAATGCGTACGTATAAAAATTATGTGCTGCAATAATTATAGTCACATTTGCTCAAAAATGGATAATACATTATGTTCCTTAAATCTCATCCATTTCACCTCGTTACCTGTGTCAAGGAAAATGCCTACAAACTATAATATAATAGTGTTCGTCGGTCTATGTTAATATATATTCACTGAAGGTTCTTTGAATTTTCTTAATGCTTCCGAACTTTTGGACAGTAGTGTAGGTATACCGCAGCAACAGAAGTTAACTTCATTACACTGGTTAATACTCCGATCCTTTTTAAATTACATTACGTTAATTAATTCATTAATTTTTTTAAAATCAAATTTCAATCAAAACTCTATTTTATCTCCGACTGTCATGTCTGTATACCTATAACAAATTTCGGCAAAATTAAAAAACATACATACGTCGGATTTTTATATAAAAAAATCATCATCGACTAAAGTCAAAATTATCATCATAATTAAAATAATTACATGTAACGCTGAAAGCTGCCTGGCTGCCATACATACTCTGCCATGACTCTTTAGCTCCGTTAAATAAGTTTATTTAACGAAATATCACAAAACTAGCTACATGTTGGCTGCGAGGTGGTTTGTGCTGGGTGAGAGTCTATACCTGTGCACATCTAAGTACTAACCTAGAGCTAAAGTTATGTAGGTACATACGTACATATGTCAGTTACCCTTGTTAAATGAAAATGTTCGCTAACCTCCCCCGGTGCAAAAGATTGAGTGTGACGTTGTGAATGTTAGTATGGAGTCTGTAGGTAGGTATAAGCATTTCGAAAACATCGTGAAGACGTAAAGTTATTTCGTTTAGGAAATACGACGTTGCGGCTTATCTATTTTCTTTGTTATGTTATCTACAATTAGAGGGGAGTTGGATATTGTTTTGTTTAGTTGGGAAAATTACCATTAATTCTATCCCTGTAACCGCAATATGCTAGGACAATGACTGAATTTCTTTCTAAGATATTGCGTTGTTGGTAAGAAGCATTAAGAGGTGTTAAAGAAGGCGACTGATTGTTGGTGTGAGTCTTTGTTTGATTTAATTTTTGTGTTTAAGGTTGATCGAATTTCTCGGAAGGTTAGTTTTGATTAAGGGAGGAGTTCAAATAAAAAAGCAACTTTTTTATTAATGATTATTTTGCTTGTTGAAATTTTTTTCGAATTAGGGAGGGTTTCAAATAGAAAATTTTGCTTTTGTAACATTCATTACTCTTCCCTGTGGGGGGAGGGGGCCCTTTTTCACAAGTTTTTAAGCGTTTACAAGGAACAGCATCTCTCAAAAAGTAATGAATATTTTTTAAATATTTTTTCATTATTTTATTCCTAATGGACCTGTCCATAAAGCTGAGTATGGGTTTCAGGTAATTTTAAAAATTAACTATAAAATTGTAATCCCAAACTTCTAAAAATTATAAAACGCAATTTTTTATTTAAAAAAAGTGTTTAAAAATAGTTACAATTGTTCAAATGGAAAAAGCATACTCCACTTTATGCGCAATATCTTTATGAACAAAATTTACTTTGCGTTGTCTGCAAAGGAGCAGCAACTTGGCTGTGCCGCGTCTCACAAATAAATATTTTTCTACTTGAAGTACAATTTTTTTGGCCATGTTTTATATATCACCGTGTTTGTAAAGAACCGTAGAACAAAATAAGTTCAAATTTATTGATATGTAATCCTTAGAAATTCCGAATATCAGCAGCCTAATGATTAAAAAAATTAAAATTGGGAAAGATCAATACACGGTTATGAAAAAATCTTGGTTGTGGAGACTACTTCCGGATTTATAGCCACTATTGAATCAGAAACAATAATTAATTACACTCTCAAAACGATTTCCTTGTCCAAAGAATAAAAATTTCTTAATTTTTTTTTATTAACAAAAGTAATTTCTTTTTTTCAAAGAAATATTTCTTTGGACTACTGACAAAAAAAAGTAGAAAATATTTTTTTGTATTATAAAATTATTATTTTTTTTGATTCAGAGAAAAAATTTTTAATCTTTGAACAAAGAAATCGTTTTAAGAGTGTAAATTAGGTAAGAATACACTCGCCTATTTCTGTTATACTAATAATAGAGGTAACAGTTAAGAATAATGAGTGAGTAATAATATTAACCTAAATTTTTAAAAAAATTGTACGCTCGCTCTTTGGCCTATTTTTGACAGGGTATTACTTTTTAATCATAAGTTATGGTCATCAAGGAGAATGTTAGGCCTGGATATCATGGTTTTGGCTAATTTATCCAAGTAATTGGTTAAGGCATTTCGGTTTGGAAGTCTCTGGTGGCCTCACATTTTATAAGTGTAACAAAAAAAAATTCACCTTTTCAGAGATCGTAATTAATTTTATGATTTATTTTGATAAAAAATTTTTTATATTTTTAAATTGTGTTAAAAAAAGTTTAAGTTTAATATGGATTTATATGTAACAAAGCAAAAAATCATAAATCCTTGATATTGACTACGTTCAGCAGAACTCAACAGTTGCAAAACGGTTTATGATTTTATGCTGAATGGTACTTATTTTTCCGTTGAGTTTCAACATGTTTACTCAGCGGTCGCCATGTTTTCCATCATATTTAAAGTACGCTGCAAAGAAGTGGAATGTGCTATCGGAAATAGTCAACACTGATTGGCTGATTGCTTGTCAAATATTAACTGTCATCGTCATCATATAAAAAACATTCACCAGAATAAAAAAAAAAAAAAAACTGTTGCAATTGATCACAAATCTTTTACTGAGCGCTTAAATCTGTTGAACGTAACCATTGCTTGCATTAAAGTTGGGAATTTAAAAATACAAACTAGATTATGAACTATAAATTTTTACCAAAATAATTTTTACCAAATTAATTACGGTCTCTGAAAAGGTGAATTTTTTTTTTTATTACACTTATAAAATGTGAAGCCACCAGAGACTTTCAAACCGGCATTTCTATCTGTAATGATTTTGGATTCCTTAATAAGCTAAAAATTTTCGGGCTAAAAATATAGGTAGATTAGTTAATGAATATACTTTCGTACTCTCTGCGGAATGAAAAATCATGAAAATTCTGGGTGTGACGTATTTGTAAAGGAAAATTTTCCACAATATTTTACTTACTATGCAAGTATGTACATTTATAAGTACATATTATGTATGTATACATATGCATAAAGTGAAGAGGAGAACTGAGACTGTACTATCTTCCCATTTACAACAAACATTACAGGGGTAGTAAATGTTTTCTGCTCCATAATCCCAAAACACGTAGCACATTATAAATACACTGATATAACATTTTATGTACGTATGGCTCATATACACGTATGGATAGAGTATATTGTAGGTATATACCTCTAAGTATAATATAAACCAAGTTAAATATACTTTTTAATATTTATAAACAGAAAATTTCTCAAAATAAAAAGAGAAAGAATGTAATATATGTACGTATAATGTGACATTAACTTCCAAAATTTATGGAAATAGATATTTAAATGTGTTTTATAACTGGCTGAGGTGTGGTTTGAAGTGATAACAATATTAATAGATAATTTTATTGGGTTGAAGTTGAAGCGGTTTTAGAATTATTATTTTTTGGTATTTTAAACTTATTTAGCTTTACCTATTGCACATAGCTTTACCACAAAGAGGTAAAACTAAAAAACTTATAGAAATAGATATACATTGCCATCAGCTATCAGTTAAGCTTGGTATCTATTTCCGTAAATTTTTTTATCTCTTTATATAAAATATTTGTTCTTTGATGGTATGATAAAGTTACGTTTAAATTTTTATCGAAAATCAAAATTTTTATTTTGAAACGCTATGAAAAATTGAAATTTCATTTTTTAAACCCTTTGTTCAAGTACAGGTCATGAGCATCTATCTACTAATAGAAAAAATTATGTTTTTTGATTTCAGATAAGAATTTCACGAGTTACTCTACCTACGGCAAAAAGTTATCGATTTTCGACAACTAGCTGCCAATGGCCTAATTCAAATTTTTTTTCAGGAAAATATTTTTACAGTATCTTAAACTGACATAAAATGGGTAATAATATGCCAAAAGCTCGAATAAATCACATTTTCCTATATATTGCAAAAAAAATCAAAAATATCGTGTTTTTTAGTTTTTGCTAAAAAAAAACCCATGTAACGCCTTAATATATAAAGTTATGTGAGTTCACGGTAGACCCAATTTTTTGCCGTTTTATAAAACATGTTTTTATGCTTAATTTTTGTCCAAGTATGCATTTTTATTGCATAATTTTAAAATGGAAGAAATAGTGGTTCTAAGAAACATTTGTAAACAAACCAATTAAGTGAATTACATACAATTTAGGAGAGCTTTCTGTATCGTAAACTATAAACTTGGCGACTTGGTATACAGGATTAGTCAAAAGTATGGAAACGGTGCAAAATCTTAGCGTAAAAGCATTTCTGGGGTAAATGATGGTGACAAAAGTTCATCATTTTAACGTTCGGCAGTAGGTGCAGACAGGATGTAGATCTGCGAAGTTGGTGTAGCCAGAATGTAGGCCTGCGCAATACGTGTAGCAAGGATGTAGACATGCGCCCTAGGTGCAGGTAATACTTAGACATGCGCAGTAAGTGAAGTAGATAGGAATGAAGTTGTAGGAAGAATACAAAAATTTTAAAGTTACCACATAAAATTGTAACCTTACAACATATTAGACGAACAAGTTAGCCTATAGGGTTCAATATTTTAAAGTTACAATTTTATGGGATAATTTTGAAATATTTTATTTTCAATTTCTTCTTTCAACCTCATTCCTACCTACTTCACTTACTGCGCACGTCTACGTCTTACCTGCATCTGGTGCGCATGTCTACCTTCTAGCTACACCTACTGCGCAGGTCTACCTCTTGTCTACACTTACTATGGAACGTTAAAATTAAACCAATTATAGCAGAAACTCCAATTAAAAATTATTACAGTAAAAATCAGAATTTGACCTTAATTTGACAGTGATCACTGACTTCAAGGTCATATTCGAATGCAGAATTTTTCACTCGTTCCATTTCCGAGGTCGAAAAGGGAGGTTGCCATTTAAAAAAACGGAGTTGACCTTGATACGACCTTGATCCTTGGCCTTGAGGTCAAAGTCAAGATCACCATCATCGGATGCGCCGTAAAAAATGCTGAAACTTTTTACACCATCATTTATCCCAAAAATGCTTCCTCGCTGAGATTTCTCCTCGTTTCCATACTTTTGACTAATCCTATGTATATAAGTATTTAATTAGGCCTGAGTTTGAGGCCACAGGAGATTGAAGCTTAGTAATTATGTCAAATAAGTTTAATGAAAAATAAATATAAATCTCAATAACTGAGATTTATTCATCCATCTAAGGTACGAATATATCTAAGTTATACAATTGATTGTAACTGTTTTTTTTCCAAAAAATAACAATTCTAACATACTGTGTATTTATCGGATCATGGCTGATTTTAAACCCGATTTGATTCTTTTTATAGTAAAAAAAACCTTGTTTAGCAGAAGCTGTATTTATAGATTTTACCGAAAAAATTAGTACTTTTCTTTCTTATTAATTTCTAATTTTCGTTTCTATTATTTTGTTTACTTTTTTTTCTTAAGTCTTTCAAAATTTTTTGGGTACACCTAGGTCTACCCGGCCAACCCGTTAAAACCACCATCGGGGCAAAGTCTAATTTATAAGATATTAGGAAACGTTACACCTTAAATGTTTGCATATATTACCTACTAGAATGTTTGAGAAATACTCATGTCGAGTGCAACACTATAGTCATTGTCTGTGCCTGGAAGGGTTGCGCTGAGAGTAATGGGTAAAGTAATTTTTGTAGTTTTTACAATAATGACTAATTTATAATGTTTTTTCTTAGGCTGATTACAGTAGGTAGGACAAGGAAACTGGAGACAGAAAGCTACGTAGAGTTGTGTTAATTGACAGTACTTAAATATTGATAACACTAAAGATTTTAATGAACTATAATTCTGCGAAACGCCAATGTATAACACAACTACCAAATAAACCTATACAAAAGAATAAAAATACCATTTTGCACGATCGTGTGTTTCCATGCATTTACCGATGCTGTTGACAATGCTGGTAAGTTACGTTTCCCGAATGTTTGTTTATATCCATGGAAACAAAAAAATAACAGTGCGGTAAGTGAAATAGATGCGTGGTAAGTTAATAGGAGTGTAGTAAGTGAAATTAGCTCAAAAATGATTGTAATTATTTATTTATATTGAAATTAAAAGTACAATTTCAACAATTAGGAAAATAAATCTATTAATATGATAATTTTCACTAGTTTTCACATTATTATTATTATTGTTGCCATTTTTAGTCTTCATATTTTATTGAGATTTCAAAAGGTCGTTCAATCGTTAAAATTTTCTGCGGTTTTCATAATCTTTTTTTCATTTTACGAGAATAAGTTTGCAGCCAAAAATAAAATGCTTCATCAATTCCATTATTCTCACTAATATTATAGTTTAACAAACTATTTTCCTCAATTTTTTTAATAGAAAATTCAAAAAAAATATTCACGTCGATGAAATATTAACACTGCATTTTTTAAAACATGGGATCGTTGCTTTGTCACTTTTCACATTGCTGTGAAAAGTGACAAAGTAACGATCCCATGTTTTAATATGGATTTTCACAAAGTAAACTTCATTTTTTACTTACAAATATATGTAGTTGTCAGTTGTCACTATAAAGATTCGTATTATTGCTATAAATATTTATAATATTTATTCATGGCATTCTATGTCATAACATAGAAATATAAATTTCATCTTTATTATCCGAAATTTATTTTTTATTTAATATATTTTTATTCATTAATTATTTTAAATCGATCGTGCAAAAAATATTATACAATACACGATGCGTTAAGTGCCTTTACTGACTTCGAAAATTGCAAAAACTCGACTCTGCGGGTCTCGTTTTCGCAACATTTTCTTGATCAGTAAAAGCAACTTACTGAACTTATATTGTAATATACTATTTTCTACGACTGCTATGAAATTGCTTCTTTATTGTACAAAATACTATTTAAGTAAGCGACGTTTTACATACGTTTCAAGTATGGATTGTGCGATTTTCCTTATTTTACGTGCATGTATGCTTAAAAAATCATAGGTAACTATACACTTTTATTAAAATTTATACCATATTTTGCTTATTTAAATTTATGTTTATTTAACAACTGAAAGTAGAGAATGTTGATGCCTATATTTCAGTACACATCTTTTTTGACAAATATTAATAATTTTATTCAAAAAAAGTAAGCAATATTTGGTCTATTTATTTTTTGCTAATTTTAAATATTTCATTATTTCATATCTACATTTATTTACTTATTTATTTATTTTATTATAAAATATTATTTATTTTTAGTCAGATATGTCAAACAGCAGTGATGACGAGATTGTTAGGCTGTCTACACAATCAGTGAAATAAGGAATAAGAAATAAGAAATAAGGAATAAGAAGTATGTCACCTAGTGACGTTGAATGGAATTTTAATGAAATAAGAAATAAGGAATAAGGAATAAGAAATAAGGAGTATGCCATCTAGTGACGTTGAATGAAACTTTAAAACTTAACTGCTCATGGGTAAATGTATTTAGGTATTTTTGTACATCAGAATTCATGAAAAAGTAACGTTCGTGATGACTTTTTTGTCACTAAATTTTGACGTAAAAAAATATCTACATATTTATATCTGTGACCAGTTACGTTAAAGTTCCATTCAACATCACTAGATGGCATACTCCTTATTTCCTATTTCTTATTTCTTATTCCTTATTTCTTATTTCATTAAAGTTCCATTTAACGTCACTAGATGGCATACTTCATATTCCTTATTTTTTATTTCTTATTCCTTATTTCACTGATTGTGTACACAGCCTTACATCCACTCCACCTGACATATATTTAAAAGCAAAAACCGCAACACTTAACTTATTACGTTTAAAATCCCGTCAAAGATATGAACATATTTACCAGAAATTAATGGACTGGCGAATTAAAAATAAAGTTCAATCGTTCTCAGAAAACATATTTTTAGCATATTTTGAAGATTTGTCCAAGGACATGAAAGCGTCTTCACTTTGGTCCATATATTATATGCAGCTAGCAAAGGTTCGGTTGCACTAACAGGACCGGCCTTAGGTTTTCAAGTATAAATTAATATATATCAAATAAAATATTGAGGAATTGTAATCTATTTTTGTGCTTGGATTAATGCTCTCTTAATAAGAAATTTAGCGCCTTAGTTTTATATATAAAAATAGGTTACAATTTCTTAATATTTTATTTTATATATCTTAATTATAGTTGGAAACTTAAAGCCGGTGCTGTTCGTGCAACCGAACCTTCGCTCCCTGATTATATGTTAAGAACAACAACAAACATACACCATAATACGTACACCAACACACATTAACATTCCGCTTTTAAAATATTGTTCACACTTGCGAAAAGACCTCGTAGGTTTTTTACTCTTTCATAAATGTCCAACAGAAAAGCCATCACAAAATTTTTATAAAGCAATGAATTAATATTAATTATATGTCATATAGCAGTTTCACAAACGCTCACCAGGGAAATTTTATCATCGCCAATAATTATATAAATTGCATCGTACTTCGTAATTCAATAAATAAAATTATTTTAATTTTTAAAATGATATTTTGACTCATTTTGTAAATAGACGCCTTTTTCCTTCAGACTCTTCATTTTTAAAGAGTTACATTATAAGAGTGTTGTGGATAAAATAAATGAATAAATACTGTTGGTATATAGTTTTTTTAATTGCGACATTAGCGTTATGGATATGCCGAAATTATATATTATGTACAAATTATACAAATATCGTATTTAATGTACTTGACTTGTATTGAATTTAAGTATGTTATTTAGCCAAAATTCTTTCAGTCGTAGAAAAAGTATAGTACGTAACTCGGTTGTAAGGCATATTACACACTCGCGCAATGACGCACTCGCCGCTGCGCGGTTCTTGCGTAACTTTTCCGCTCATGTGTATAATATGAATCTTACAACACTTGCTACGTAATATACTATTGATGACAAATGAAGAAAGTTGTAAAAAAAAATACTTTTTCTTATTTTTCTTTTATATGTGCTAACGAAGCGCATGATATTAAAAAAAACTATGCCTGAAAGAAATATTAACTAAATGATAACTGGCGGATGACCTTTAGATAAAAAAAAAAGAAAAACGTAAATTTTTAAAAAATATTCAACAAACAACACATGTCATACCTATTACAGGAAAACGGTTTTAAACGAAACATTTTGGGTTTTGGAATATATAGTATATTGTGCAATAAGTGCGGGAAATTTGCGATTGCCCACGAAAGCGAAGTTGAGCGCACGAACGTTGTGACTGCGCTCATTCGCTTGAGTGGGGCAATCGACAATCCCGCACGAGTTGCACATACTATTTTTTATTACGAATTTCACATACTTTTTTCTATTATTATTACTATTTTTGACATTTTTATTACTTTTTAAAATATTATTTTTGAGTGTTCGTCTTTTTTTTTTCTGAATTAAATATTGTATAAATTACTTTGTTGGTGGTTTCTATAGAAATAATTATGAAATATTTATTAAATGAAAAATCAAGACGCAGCTTTGCGTGTTCTGATTAAATTTTGCGTGTTTTATTGTTAATAAAACTTCAAGTCAAATAAACTTTCCGCACGCAAAAAAGTATGTGGGAAAAGTACAGTGGGCAAACAGCTATTTTGCGTATAGAAATGTCTGCGCAAGTTAGTACTTCTCCGGCATGAGTAATAACAAGTATTTTTTTAAATACAGTACACTCCCGATTATCCGCGAGCGGATTATCCGCGGTGCGGATTATCCGCGCGTGCTACGGAAACCGAGAAAATAAGTATTTATAAAAAAGGACTGAACTGACAAGTTTATTGAGTACAAAACGTGCGCAGGCCTTGAGTACAAAACGTGCGAACTCGCGCAGTAGGCTGGCGCGGAAACTTATTCTACGCAAAATTCAATCGCGGATTAAGAAAAAATGTTTCCAAAGCAAGAAACAGAAACAAGTGACCGATTTTTTTAAGAGGTTGTAATTACTATTTATGTTTACATTGTATTTTACGTCTTAATGTATAGTAGACTCTATTAAATAGATTGTTTTTTATGTTAAAATAGTTTTTCTCTTTTGTTCTCTCCCATTTTCGGTATTTTTACGGATTATCCGCGATTTTCGTTATCCGCGGTAGTCGCGCCACCCAATTCCGCGGATAATCGGGAGTTTACTGTATTTTATTTTGTAATATTGTTTTAAAATATTTTGGATGTTCTATTAACTATGGAAAACCAAATTTAAAATGGCTTCATACCCCAAAAAATTAGACAAATTAGCAAAACACTGGATTTATTCTATTATTATCGTTCAGATTAATGAATCGAAGGTAGGAGAGAAATGGCATGCAAGAGGCACTTTTGTTTTGGGGATTTTAGTAACTAATTGAAATAAGAACTTAGATAGTTACGATTCGAATTAGAAACCTTAGTTATATCACTGTTAAAAGAAAATACAATGATAGACCTGTATTTAATCTTAGTTGTACATATTACAAGTTTTTCTAAAAAGGTGTGTTTTGCCCCTTTTATCAATAGGTTGCACTGACGGGGATAAGATAATTCATGAAAAGGACAGTGCTAAACATCCCTCATATTTCATTCGATTGTTCTAATTCCGGAACTTTCATCGGAAAAGAAAATAAAATATGAAAACGTAAGAAACAGAAAAGTAAAAATAAAAATTATTATTTTTTATTTTACTCAAATTTATTAATCTTATTGAACTGATCGGGCTGGTCTTATTCTTAATTAATATTCGTTGTACACTTGCGGTATTGAAATTTTATACATAATTACAGTACACTCCCGATTATCCGAGCCCCGGTTATTCGGGTCTCCGGATTCTCCCAGCTGGTCAATATTTTTTTTACAGATTTTGTAAATTGTATTTGAGTCTTAACGATTGTAAATTTCTAATTTTCTTTCCTCAGATTAAATAAATTACACTTTAGGATTTATATAAATTAAAAAAGTTACACTTCATTAAGGTTACAAGTCATTAAAATATTTGCACCCATTAAAATATAAAATATATAGTGAAAAGTACATATTGTACACAAAAAAATCAAAGATATTTTCTCGCTTTAAGCGCCAACAGTAATCTCCTAACATAGCTGCATCCCAAGGACCTTGAAACCGTTTTTCAAGTCTTTTTATATCCTGGTGAAACCGCTCCCTTTTTCATCACTTACAGCTCCAAGATTTGAAGGAAGAAAAGAGAAATGGGAATGAAGAAAATGAATTTTCAATGGCATCTGGAAACCCATCTTTTTGTATGCATTTAACAAATTGTTCACAAAGGCTGCTTGTACACGATCAGTAATACTGTCAGTATTTAGAAATACTGACATTATATTATTTTTGTCAGTATTACATTAAATACTAAGAGCATTACTTATCGCGTACAGGCAGCCTAAGAGTTCTGCGTTTTCGGCTCTGTGATTACCTATCCATATGGCCAATACATACGCATTTTTCTTTCCCTCAATCGAAGCAGTAGTGTACTAATATGGACGCAATAAGGATCGTTCAATAGTTATTTATGTATTAAGAGCGCAAAATGGGACATTGCCGCTCGATTGAGAATGTCGACGCGCGACGCCGCCAGGCGGAGCGCGTTATTCTCATGAGAGCGGCAATGTCTTTTTGTGCTCGAATTACACACAAAATTTTTCCTACAATCTTATAAAATGTATTTTTTATTTAAAAGATACTTGAAAAAATAATAATCGACGTTAATATTTACTTTAATGTTATAATTTTTGCAGCTTCAGAAATATCTGGAGGTTTACTTGACAAATCACTGTCACTATTACATATTTTCATCATATATGTATAGATTTTTTTAAATTTTTTATTTTTATTATTTATTAATTATAGTTATTTATTATTATTAATTAATATTTTGTAGTTATTTTGAAATTTAATAAAATTAATATTTCATTGATTAGCATAAAATAACAATTTTAGAATCTGTTTATTTGTTAGCATAGAAAATATAAACAACGCCTACCCGATTTGTAATTAAATATACGTTGAGCTTTAAAGCGAAAAGTAATACTTTGTTGCTCGGCAACTAGAGTCCTTGGCAAATACTCTCACAGAGCTTCTCACAGGCTCTCTTCACAGAGTGCAGAAGTTTACTTTCCACTAAGATTGTAGAAAAAAAAGTTACCTAACCGGGTATGTGTACCTAAAAAACAAGACGTGATAGAAACAGAAGACAAACACTACCACTATATCCTAGTTAACAGAAAACTATAATAGCAATCAGTTTTCCGGGTACCGGAATCGTGTCACGCAGTGATATCCGAGGTAGACTCAGTCCCAACGACCTCGGATAATCTAGAGTCTCATCTATTAACGATTAAATTACTACCAACAATCAATAACTTTTGCGGAGACGTTCCACTGTATTTATTTTTATAAACTATGATTTTAAGTACAGCTTAACAAACCTACTACATTCAAACAGACATACAGACGCGCATACAGAGACAGGTATCTCCACGGTTACCACTAGCTTCCTAGTTGTTTATTATGTTTCATGTTCCAATGTAAAACTAAGTGTAACCAACCATTTTAAATACCATTTTGTAGTTGTGTAGCTTTGTGTAGCTTTCTGGTTTTCAACAAATGTACACCATCATACACATTTTATATACAATATTTACATAGATATATACCTGTGTATTTGAATAGAAGCTGACGGTTTCTTTTTTGTATCTAGGTTATACATATTTCTATTATTTGTAGTATTTGTTGCCACTGAATGAATTACATATTGTGTTAGGTTTGTTGAAATATTCTCTCATATAAGACTGTGTGATAAAATAATTTTATTGTTAGACGGTAACTTTTAAATTTAATAATAATAATAACAATCACAATAGAGCGTGGATGAAATGGTTGGGAACGAGCACGAGTGCACACCTATGTATATGACAATATAACCTAGTTTTAAATAATAATTTAAATATATCAATGCATAGTTAGTTAGTTACTTAGGTACCTATATTTATGCAGAGTATGTAGGTACCTACAATTTTAAATTAATTACAAAATATAGGTTATTTCTGCTGTTACATTTTCAAATTGCATCGAAAAAGTTTATTTTTAATGTTCTGTACCAAAATTAACAAAATAGAACATTTAGGGAATCACTTCGGTGACGATTCGTCTCTCTGAAACTATTCGACGTGAAAATTTGGAAGCAGAGAGATAGAGTGTGGTGGTCCAATTATAGATGTGAAGCTGAATTTCGATTCTGAAGGTTAGTTTCAGGAGATAATGCAAAAAGTCGAAAAAGATTTTTTTATCAAGAGCGCTCGTACTCAGGGGCAAGTCCTCCTCCCCGAGATGTTAGGGAAACGTTAAAATATATAAGTGTAGTGGTAGTAAAGTGTTTTTTCTTTAACAAAGTTTTACATCATAGTCGAAATTGAAACTTTTTATGGCTACTTACAAATGGCAATTCGTCATCCAAAATATTAAAAATTAGTTTAAAATAATTTTAAAATGTTGTCGAGCAACATATGAAAAGAAAATCTACTTTTTGTTAGTTTTTATTTTGTTTTTGAACAACCTTTTAAAAATTTTTATTTCCGACCATTATCTACTCTCATGTGCTATTATATTAAATCCATAATAATAACTGAGAGTACGGAACACTGCTGATTCAAGTACAACTTGCACGTAACGAGTTGTTTTTTTTCTAAGTTAAAAAAATATCAGTCAAATATTTTATTGGATTGAATATTGAAATGAGTTATTGATGCATAAAGCTCATAAAGCTTATCGATATTGAAAATCAGCTACATTTATTTTCCTTTTTTACTTTACAACTTTAAAATTTACATAATCTATAAGAATGTTTTAAGTGTTGAAAACTGATACTAAACTAAATCAGATAAAAGCTTCTTTTACATATTGAATATAATTTTCTGAACTAAATCAAAATTAAATAGTATAAACGAGTTAATAGATTTAATACTCGACAAAGAACTTTTTTGTATATATGTAGTCTATTTTTATTCCCGGTCTCCCACCATATTTTATATAGTTTTATTGTTACTATAGCCGGTAATCTCGATCTGAATATTTTTATAAATTATATCTACTTCCAAATATTTAATACATTTTTCTAAAAACTTAAGTAATCTGTGGAAAAAATTTTGTTTAAAACGATCTTTACAGTTCTTCCAATGAAAAGTAGATTCTTTTGAACTAAATTAAGAAAGAAGTATCTTTCCTCGGAAATAGTTAAACACTCTTAAAGAAATTCTTAATTGTTTTCTGCAAGAAAGAAAAAATAATTATGTCTAAGAATAATTGATCACTCTTAAAGTTATTCAAATTTTTCTCTTCATGAGAGATGTAATTATTTCCGGGAGTAACTAACCCCCTCTACAATGTTGCTTAAACTGAATTTTGAAATCGAAAATTTCATTTCTACATTATTCTAATTGTCTTAAACTATTTTCCATGAAGAAGAACTTCTTGGACTACCCAACTAGTACGACTATTCGACACAGTCACCCCCTAGTTAACTATCCCTAGACTTAATATTAGGACATTGAGCAAAAACAGGTCAATTCGATTTTTTTTAACGTAGATTTCAAATCTGTAAACAAAATTTTTATATTTTGTAATTTTCACTCCCTTCTTGCAAAATTAACCTCCAATCACTCTTGTTGATGTAAATTGAACAAATTGCATATCAATAGATAGCTCTTTAAAAACGAGCAATATCGCCAATTTAAACTTTTGCTCTATCTCTTACTGTTTTCGAGATATTTGAAAAATTAAATTTTTACCTCATTTTTTTAAGGGCGATTTCACACTTTCAGACCGTTTTCCCACCGATAAAGCCAAATACGTTTCTCTTAGATTTCGACGTAGAATAACATATTTCAGCGGGCAGTGAAATCGGAGGCGGACACCTGGGAATCTTTCCTTGTAAGTAAGAAATGGGGAGGGAAAGCACCTAAATATATATTATGTAGTTTTCATAAAAAAATCTCAAAAAAACTCATTTTTTTATAATAAATTATAGTTACAAAGTGTTTTTGTGACGACTAAACTTCAATGAGCCTCAGTTGTTAATAATTACTTTTATTTGAAAGTGAGGTTTTAGTGATGCTTTCCCCTTCATTTTTCATTTAATTTTATCTATGTGAACTTTAACATACCATTAGAAAATTTTGGCTTTCTTTCATTTTTCCATCTTTTGCTTGCTTTAATCAATGAAAGCTTTAATAGGCCATTAAAAAAATTTTGGAATGGCTAAATGTGAGGAGCTGCAATTGTAAGTAAATATTGTATAGTCATTCTCGGTAACAGCCAAATACTCTTAAAAGAATTGAAATTCCTTCTGCAAGAAAGAAATAAATGTTCGCGAGATTATCAACAAAAAAGTAATTAATTTCGGGAATAAAATTTCTTAAAATATTATTTTCATTACATTTTTTTTGATAGGTACATATAGATATTTCATTCTAACTCGTTAAAAATAATTTCAGTTTTGTTGTAAGAAGCTAAAGTAGTAACATAGAAAAATATTATGAAGCATCATGGATGTAGAAACACTGAAGAAATTGCAATTTTTATTATTTATATCTTATTTAATTTTTATATTTTAAATTTTATTTTCAATACTATAACGACTTACCATTTATGAGTTTCACCACCTTCTAAATAATATGATCTCTAAAACTCTATAGTCTGTCTTTAAAACAATATCTATTTACAACTATAAGTCAACAAAATAATAACAAAAATAAATATTTAGTAGGTATATATAGTAATAATAATAATAATAATAATAATAATCATATATTAAACTAAAGAACTCTGTACATTCTTATTACGTTATTATTGAAGTTTTATATAAATATAATAATACGTATGCTTACATAAAGACATATACAAACTGAAATGAATAAATGTTTTTTTTTAGGAGAAATGCGCAGTAGAACGCAAATAAAGCATTCATTACCATACAGTAATTAATAATTTAATACCTATATTTATAATATTATTGAACACAGAGGATAGTTTAATTGAAAAAATTATTTAAAATAGTTATACATTAAAAGTATGCATCATCTACGCAGCTTAAAAAGTTGGAAGCAATGTTATTACTGCCAAAGCTTGGATATGCATGTTCGTAGTCATATTATACACATAAAAGCTGCAAAATGGTGCAGTTGCTATCTATTTTATCCCTTAACAACATCCCACGGGATGATTTGAAATTATATTATTATTTCGTTACATTATTTTAAAATTAAACTGAATTTGTCACATAGAGGAAGTTGGAAATCGGTTATAGAATACACCATAATATAACGATGAGGTATATATGAGGTTTACTATTGAGTAGGAATATATGATTTTTTTTCGATATTATTGAAAAATTGTTGAAGATTTTTTCCGTAATTTTTATTAAAATAAAATAAGTATTTTTTAGAAGACAATGGTCAAAACTATGTGGGGAGCTGCCTCCTAGCGTCCAAGGTTGAGACCGGTGCCGATCGATAGCCCTGGTCAAGTAGTCCAACTTTGTCAATGGGCACGTTCATGGAGAACCTGGCCTTCAAAAGTTATAGGGCATCAAATGTACAAAAAGTCTGCACGTAGCCGTAGTTAAACGGGATACTCTGTATAGGTACAAATGGGTTAAGAGACATGTCATGGGCCGGCCTATCACTGTGTAAAACTACTTTCTCGGCAAGTGGCCTAACCGCGATTTTTCACGTGGCCTATGACAGAAGACGTACCGAGCGGCTTCAAACCTGTACATTGGCAGTATCCGAAGAAAAGTTTGGGAGTGATTTCTGGCAGACCCCTTGGTAGATTTCCGAAATAAGGTAGTCCGAAGTGCACCTTCCCGAGGGGGACTCTAATACCCGCTGCAGGTCAACACACATTATTTCCTTAAGAATTATCCACGTGGAGTATGCAAAACCTACTGCACGTCAGAACTTTTGAAAGCTAGGTTCTCCATATCTAAGATGGGTATATTAGTGACCTATTAAAAATGGGCTTTCAGAAAATAAATATCTCACCAGTGAGCGCTGGGGGGCAATTTTGCGCATTATTCTTTTCTTTTGATTTGTTGCTTTATATCTGTTCTTAAATGATCAATTGTTCTTGGAATTGATTTTACGATTATCTTGCTAGTAAGTAGTTGGTTTTTTTTTTGTTCCTGTAACAATCAATTGTTCTTAGAACTCATTAGTACAACAAACAAAATATGTAATAATTCAATTTAATTATTTCTATGAAAAACTAACCTTTTTTGTATAAAATATGTAATATTACCGATATGAGCTGACTTATTTTCCCAATTACTTCAATCGTACAGGTTGTCTAAGTCTGAGAACGAAAGCACGAAAAGCAGAGTTAAGAGTAGTTGCGCATAAACTGATTATAATGGTAAACATCACAAAAAAGTGCGCAGTATTACCTATGTACAAAATGTTTTAAAAAGGGACAAATTGTAATATACGTAACCATAGCTACAGTGTTACAACTTGCTGTTATGAACAGTATGTAATTGTTCTTGTTACTAATAGGCTAGCGACGTACTGTAATTTTTAACAAAAAGTGCCACGAGTGCTCTAGTGACTGAATTTCAGTCAGTGGTAGACTAAATGGTCGAAAAACGACATTTCAAATTACACGACCCCATGTTATTCCAACTGCCTAATGGCGGAAATGATTCCAGGCTTGATTTTTTCTGAATTGCATGGCAGACCAACTTGTCGGAAAACGACATTTCATATTACACGACCTAATGTTGTTCCAGTTAATGACGGAAATGATTCCAGGCTACAAGAATTCTAAATAAAATTAAAGAATCGCTTTTAAACATTTCTCTATGTAGTGTTAATATTTAGCTGAATTATTCGATATTCGAAAGAAGAAGAAACGAAAAGTCTTGCTACAAAAGCTACGAAAACTATGGCTGCATTAAATTAGTATAGCACAAGTTTTCGTTGTTAGATCACGGAGCTTCATTGCCTTTGTCTTCTTGCACTCTATGAAATAGTTCACAAGCAAATTTTCAAAATTTAATTTTTACTGGGGTATTCGC
The DNA here is from genome assembly GCA_035578155.1 of Brachynemurus nebulosus. Classification (NCBI taxonomy): domain Eukaryota; kingdom Metazoa; phylum Arthropoda; class Insecta; order Neuroptera; family Myrmeleontidae; genus Brachynemurus; species Brachynemurus nebulosus. Next base: position 32,967,320 of record JAPWDM010000006.1, read on the forward strand.
TTAGAGATTTGAAAATTTCGAAAAAAATGTAAGAAACATATACAGGATGAAAGGTAGAGAAATGAGAAAGCCAGAAAAAATCGGGTACTTGTCGCTGTCTCACAAAATTAGAGGGTCGCGCTTCAAACATAACCAGATGCACGATACGAATGAGGTATTTACCGTGCTGAACCCCGTCATATTTTTTGTAAAGTAATTAAGCTACTATATATAATATTAAGCTTTCAAAATGTTAGTAATAACAGGAGTAAATAATAATACTTGATTGAAAATGATTTAATATTGTTCTAGACTCTAGAGTATCAATTTCAATGTGTGCTGTTTAGTATTATAGGTAACTTCAGATAATTTGTACAATTGGACCGCAATTTTCTATGTAATATCTATTCATATATAAGGTTGTACCTACTCTAGGTTCCTTCTTCGTTCAGTGTTGTAAATAACAGAAAAACACACGAGTGCTGTACAGCGTTAAGTTTAACCGACCTAGCTTCGACAGAACGCTGTATACCGCTTCAACAATCTCCTATAATGTGTATACCAATATGCTTGAAAATCCATTACGTATTTTGTAGCGGACCTGTGGTATCTACTGTTTCTATCGTACCTGTTGTGTCTAGACAGAGAGCGACTGGCGCAAACTATGTAGTGTATGTATTAGTTGGGCGTTTCGCCATAATACATCATAACCATCAACTAAATTCTAGTAAAATGGATTTGAACACTATCAATCTGTTAGAGTTATCTAAGGGTCAGTAACCGCAGTCATTCTTTCCAGGGTCGGCTGTGGACCTATTAAAGATTGAGTTGAGCCCCGTTTAGCTAATTTATCTACTCTCTCATTTCCATCTATTCCCGTATGGGCTGATACTCATACCAAAGTAACTGGACAATGGACTGGGAGTTGATCCAACGTTTGTTGGTACTCACGTACCAATCTTGATGTTGTCCCAACGCCCTTACAGGCACTGATGTGAGAGCGGCCTGGCTGTCCGAGCAAATTGCCTGTGTACTTGTATGTCTGCCATTCGTATCTGTTACGTTCAGTATATTTGTAGGTATAAACGAAGCTTAACTCGTAAATGCGACAGGACAAAGTCTTAAAGCTTTAAAATTAGGTTTATTGTTCTAACCTAATTTCAAAGTTTTACTACCCAATCTTATACGAGTACAATTACTTCTCGGGAAATGGGACATATTGTACGCAATACATAAATGTGAATGATCTATGCATAGGTATTCCGTGGTATGGTTCAAGTTACATGAACTTTGATACCCTTTTATACAATAATAGGCTTAAATTCATCGTTGGAAGTAATTCGTTCATATAAAATTTATATACCCATATTCATACATGTGTGTATGTTTACATGTTTACGCGAAATATATATGTGCATAGGGTGTATGTACATATTTGTATAAAGCAAAACAGATAATTAAATAAGATGGCTTTTGATACGATCTTTTACGTTTAAGTATAATATGTACTATTATTAAATTGTGAACTAATTTATAATATTCTATACACATGTTCAATATATTAAGGGGAGGTTTACTTGAGCGTCGTTAAAAAAAAAATCGATTTTTTTTTGCAGAAATTGGTAGCTAATTATGTGTAGAATATGTTCCCAAAGTGATTTTGCTGAAAGTAATTTAAGGGAAGGTTTACTTGAGATTTGATAAAAAAAAATCGATTTTTTTTTGCCAAAATTGATAGCAAATTATGTGTAGAATATGTTCCCAAAGTGATTTTACTGAAAATAAAATAGTTCACGCAATAATGAGTATTAAATATAAAATTTTGAAAATACGTTTATATATATTTTATAATATCTCGGAACTACATTTTTGGAACTGGTGGACACGATAACTCAAAAACTATTCGATGGATCCTTTTTTTAATTTTTTATTTTAAAGATAATTCATTTCTTCGGCACCTCTACCTAAGTTCGATACACTTTCAATATTTTTTTTATTTTTAAATTTACTTTAAAGAGCGAAAATAAGACAAAAATCGTAATCAAAAGTTCAAACATCCGCCATTTTTTTTCTTTCAGCAATTGATTGATATTATAGGTAGAGGTGCCGGTACTCTTCATATATTTTATAAATCTTTTTTGTTTTTGGATTTCGGTGGTTTATTACCGGCTCTAGGATGTCCACCAACAAGGCATTGGATTTTCGGATCGTCACACTGCACTATCTATAAAATGGACACTTTTTTATATTTTTCCTTGAAAAATTTCTTTTGTGTAGTTTGATACTTAATAAATATGTGAACAAAATTTGAAATTGGTATTTGCTTCCGTTCTTGAGAAAAAAATTCTAGAAAAATACATAATTTTTAAGGACTCTCGAGTAAACCTCCCCTTAAAGAATTAAGAAAATTCAACTTACATAGCCACTGTCTTGGTAGGATTTGATCTCAAGACTATGATGGAAATTAGTTTTTAGGTCCCTAGAAGCTGAAAATTTCATTTACTTAAATTTACTTATACACTGAGAAAACTGTATAATTGCTCTAATAACTTTTTGTATTTCACAATAGTTAAATAAAGTTACCCAAACAAAAAAAAAATTAGTTGTGATTGTGTAAAAAGTGTTTTTATTGTAAATAGTGCAATATTGTTGTTCCTACAAAAATATATTTTGCTAATACAACAGAATATTTAAAGAAAGAAAGAGAAATATTTAAAACTCTCAAAATATTTAATTTTTATCTAGTTATCAAATTTCTGAATTTAACAATTTTTAAATTTATCTATTTTAATTTTTATTTAATAAAGTCAAGTTGATTTTTCGAGAGCTAGCTTGTAATCAAACAGTTTAATTTAATGAAAAGTAACTAAATAAACTATTCTCATATTTTATAATATAGATTTTCAAAATGTAAATTTTTCATATGTTCATTAAATTTTATATGATAAAATCTTTGAATCTATAATTTAATATATATACCGATGTACTTTTTCTTAAAAAATGGAAAATTTGCAGAAATATGTATATTTTTTATAAACAATTTTAAAATACATAGAATTTTGACGCATATGCAAAATATGCAAATTTAAAATAGTTATAATTAATTTGACAATACAGTAGAAGCCCCGTAAATTTGCGCTCCATAAACTTGCTGTCTCTCTATAATCTCGACTGGATAATTTCTCTACTCTTGACAATATATTCTCCCACTATGATACTTCCGCAATCAATTTTTTTTTAGATTTAAATTGCGTATGTTGCGCATTCAGTGCGCATAGGGGTAGTAAATAGTGGAAATGTCAAGACTAGAGAATGGTCCGGGACATGCTTGTCAATATTAGGGTGACTCTGGTATATACGAAATTCTATTGGCATATTACCGGAATTTATCGATATGTAAAATACGGAAATTCCACTCTCTTATGGCTTTCACGCAATGAATGGAATAAGAGAAATAAGAGATAATTGATGTTCGTCATCGAGTGACGTTGAATAAAACTTTAACTTAACTGCTCATATGTATATGTTGGTATTTTTGTACATCATGATGTACAAAAATACTTACATATACCTATGAGCAGTTAAGTTAAAGTTTTATTCAACGTCACTCGATGGCGAACACCCATTATCTCTTATTTCTTATTTCATTCATTGTATGAAAGCCCTAATCATAAAGCATACACTACACTACCTGTGAAATTGCTTGAAGTTTATCAAGCACGAGAGTGCAGAAGGTCACTTCGTGTTGTCTCGCTTTGATTCTTCGCCAACTTCCACTCTGGTCTTTTTATTACTTTACTTTAGTATACAGTATACATCAATGTCATTGATGTCAAGTTCTACAAATATCTGAGGACGTTACTCAGACCTCGGCTAACTTTAACTAATGCTTTGACGAGCAACTTAGTTCGAGAGTGTATAGAGAAGGCATAAGTTGAAACCAAATGAGCCTTTCTAGTTCCCAAATGTCCAGTATCGTCCTTCATATGCATGTTTCGATCACATATAAATTAGTCTCGGTGTGATAGAGTATATATTTACATCATCAATAATAATTTCGTACAGTTAAGCGCAGTAAGATTGAAATAATTTCTACCGAAGAGTATAGGGTGTTGAACATACAACAAGATATATTAATATGTGTACATTTCTATCTATAGCGTACCGGCGTATAATATATAAAGGAAATCTCCAGTGGATTTAGTACACTTCAGTGGAATACATAATAAATTAGATCGATGTTTGAACTGTATTAGGTGGCACATATTTCATACGGGGACACTTCCATCGCCGTGGTATTACACTAAATATTCACTAATAATATCAAAGGGGATATTAAATTTGCGTGAACATAAAATATCACTATGTCGCTTATATGTATAGTTATTAATTTATTAAGTATTTTTTTATCCATTAATTTTAATCATGTCTGAATTGTTTATTGTATATTTCCCGTTACACGTAGGTAAGCTTTAAAAATATTTTATTAAATTTTGCAGAATATCAAATTATATTTCCTGGATATTGAAATATATGTAGGAGTAATTTGTTTGGTTTTTCCCGTCACTGAATAATTTTGTTAACGAAATGGATATGTACAAATTTTTTTTCCGTTATTACTGACACATTGAATACCACATTAATTTTACATGATTTGCGCGTAGTGCCATAATTAATTCGTTATCGTAATCTATTGAAATATTACTCGCATGAGATAGGTTAAAGTGTATGATGATGTGTAACACATTTCTCTTACCGGGGGGGGGGAGGTCACCGCTGACTGAAATACTCTACTCAGAGTACATAATATAATTATGTAACTTGTTATTAATACACACATATTATACATATATATTTTGTTTATTGTGTTTGGAATATGAATCTGTTCTGCAAAACAGAGAAGGAAATATGGTGTTCATAGGTATATATATATATATATATATATATATATATATATATATATATATATATATATATATATATATATATATATATATATATATATATATATATATACCTATATATAGCTTTTTATTTTGTTTGGAATATGAACACCTGGAATGAACACCATATTTCCTTTTCTGTTTTGCAGAACAGATTCATATTCCAAACACAATAAACAAAATATAGTTATGTGTTCATTTGTCAATGTATCAAGTTAGTGTGGTAAAAGCTTGGTTGATAAAAAATATTTGCTAGTAGTTTATCATTGACTGCCATTTTGGTTTGGACCAGCATGGAAAATCACGTTTTTTAAGGTACCATCGCAGTGTAGAATTTTGAAAAAATCAATTTTTTTTGGTCTTATCTTAAATTTTTGATATGTTTTCTTAAAAACTTTTGGTTGCTACGACCACGGATCAATGGATCCAGTTTAAATACAAAATTCTGTGGATCTGTGGATTCTCAATGTATGTACCTATGGAAACTTTTTTTTTTGAAATCTTCCTATTTTGTCACACGGAAAACTGTTGAAAAAAGGCCTAAATTTTGTGAAATTTATTCAAACCACAGCCATTTTTTTAAATTTAAAAAAAAAAAAAAAACACCCTAGGAACATAGCGGTTTACCTACAGATTGATAATCTATTTGAATCTTTTTTCTCAAATGGAAACTGCGGCGGCAATCGTGGGCACCAATAGTCGCCCTTTTTGAAGACACTTTTCTCAAAAAATTATAATAATTATAAAAAAACATTGCGAAAATTGACTATTTTTCGGCCAGTCACACTGTGATGGTACCTTAATAGAATATTTAATTTTTACTTTTCCGTCAAAATAGACTATTATAACGAAGCTGTTTGACGTTTTCAAGTCTAAGGAATCCAACAATCCCATAAATCTGGATGGAAATTTTCTGCATTTTAATGTATATTTGTTAGCGTTGTTGTAAATCAATAAATATCTGCATGTCTACTAGGATTATAGATATAAAAATCCCATATGCATGTCTACTAGGATTATAGACATAAAAATCCCATAAATCTGGATGGAAATTTTCTACACTTTAATGTATGTTTGTTGGCGTTGTTGTAAGTCAATAAATATCTGCATGTCTACTAGGCTTATGAACATAAAAATTCCATATGCATGTCTACTAGGATTATAGACATAAAAATCCCATAAATCTGGATGGAAATTTTCTGCACTTTAATGTATGTTTGTTGGCGTTGTTGTAAGTCAATAAATATCTGCATGTCTACTAGGCTTATGAACATAAAAATTCCATATGCATGTCTACTAGGCTTATAAACATAAAAATCCCATATGCATGTCTACTAGGATTATAGACATGAAACCAAGCTTAAAATAATTATATGTTTGGGATCTTTAAAGGAACAAAATTTGGACACATTTTATCCAGTGGTTCGGAAGTTACCGCCATTTTTAATAATTTTGAAAAATTTGGATTTGGTTATTTTCGATTTTCTCTCAACTTTATTTATAAAAATCGATGAAACTTGCATGAATGCTGTCACAAAAGATCCCCCATTATTTTAAGGACAACATTTTTTTCATAAGCCATGTAACTTAAGAAAATTTTAAATTTCTTCGTTTTTCTCTTCCTCTGGAAGACTTTTATTGTAGATGAAAAATTTTTGAAATTTTGGAAAAAGGTAGGAGTCATAGCAAAATTTCAGGTGGCAATCAATTTTTTTTTAAAACAGTGTGACAGTGTAGGGGTGGGGTAACTTGAAATATGAAATTTCTTACCTCGGGAAAACCGGGGTAAAAATTTCGGAAAATTATATAAAGTAGCATGGCATTTCGTGGCGAAAATGTATTTTTTGATCGTTAAAGGTATACGAACTTAGGAAAATATATTCTTTAATACACATCCACCAGTATTTTGAACAAAAATGAATACTTCGCTGTTTCGGGTAGTTTATTTAGATTTTTTTTTATATCACAATAACCAATCAAATCTCATCGTATATACCTATATACTTAAATATAAATAAATACAAATAAAATGGCTTCCCTCATACACAATTCGTATTAACAATAATAATAATAATACTGGAAAAATAATGTCAGTTAATACAATTTGAATATAAATAAAAGTTGTAAATAGAAAATTGGCAACACTTCCGCATATTACTCCGTACCAGTGTTCCAATGACTTTAAATGGTAATAAAATTCTTTGTGTGTGGAAAATTGCCAAACAATTTTCATTTAAGTTATGTACATATAAATACAAGAATATATAATGTATACATATACAGAGTTATTGATTATTTCATAAAATGATGCAATTAAATAAATATATTGAAAAGAATTAAGAAATAGATACATACGTAAGTTTTATTATTGCAAAAAAGTTTATATTTTGATGTAAATGTTCTGATTTTGGATATTGACGAAAAGTAAGGAGATAGAGAAACGTTACCTGATTAAGTTCAGGGGCGGATCTAGCTCTCAAAACACGAGGAGAAAATGGACTCTTATTTAAAGACTTCTTCATAATGGCTCTTAACATTTTTAACAATTTTTTAAGAAAACATATCTAAACTGGTATTAAAATGAAGACACTTTGAAAACCTATAATTCTTTTTAAATTTAATAATTCTATCTTTTTATTTACGGTTTTGAAGGTATTGAACAATTTGAGTAAACTTTAAACAAATTTTATTGAAATCCATGGACAAAAATAAAGCAAAAAAATTTGGGAGACAGGTCTACCCACACTGTCAACTTCCCATTGGGTGTCCTTAAAGACTAGAGACTACTGTACATAAATAATTCTTTTTCCATTTCGGGCAACTTCTCCCCTGGGCCCCCGATAGAGGCTTTGCCCCTTGCACCATACCGGGGGCTTCGCCTTCTGTACCTAAGGGTGGGGGCTCCACCCTTATCAAACAAATAATAACATCATTTGTTCTCAAGATATGCGAGACAAAATATATTTCAAAAACAGTTTCTTATTTCGTTCTTTTTTTTTTTTTATTAAATTTTATAATAATATACTGGCGTTTTTAACATCAAAGAAGGTTCTTAGGCCATTATGTAATAATGTTATGGTAAAAATCCATATAATCTATGTTATCTTAATAAAGTTAATTCTGTTTTTTTACCACAAAAAACAAACCGCTAATCCGAATTTGCTGCAAAACTTTATCCGGTCTTCATTTTTTGATTACGCATCTAACGAAATTAGTCCAGAGTTGATATCATCATTTGTTCTCGAGATATGCGAGACGAAAAAAAATTCACGAACGAATGAACGAACAACGCATGCACAGACAAAACGATGGATTCGGATTCTAGTGACCTTGAAACGTGGAGATATGTCAAAATTAGCGCTTCATAAAATCGGACCCATTGCAATAACTTCCTATGGGAAGTTAAAAAAAAAATTAAATTGGGCAGTTTTTGCCTCGCTGTCTTTCTTACGATTGCACAATAATCGTATCTCCCCAAAATTTTTTCTAAAATATTTTAAAATTAGAAACTACAAGCTTAAAGTTTTAAATAATTTTCATACGACTATTTTTCATTGAGGTACAGCCTTTCGAAAATCTTTTTTGGGAAATTTTTTTGTTTCTTTAATTTTTTCCAATTTTTTGCGTTGCTTTTTAAAAATTTAGAATTATTAATTCAAATAACAATTCGACTAGATCATGCGTATTTAACAAATTTAATATTATTTGAACCATGCACAATTTTTTTAAAAGTCTACTGTACATACTCTATTACAACTGTAGGTATTTAGTGCAGTATATGTAGAGTAGATTATTAAAGCTGTGCACAAGTTAATAATTAGTCGACACACGAAAGATCACGCTTCATAGAATCTTTTGAAGAATAACGAAGATAATATAAACAAAGTTCATAATATGTCAGTAGTTTTCAAACAGTGGTACATATATGTACAAAGGTAAAATAAAAATTATTAATAAAACTTCTTATTGTTAAGACCATTGACCACATGATATTACATACAAAACCCTCATTAAGCACGCTCCCATTTAACAATTATGCCATGTGTATAATGGCACCGCTCCGTGTTTCAAAGCGAATATGTTTCAATGTGTTGGTGTGTTGTTTACATGTTAACTCTTGTGCGTCTTTTATATTTTTTTTACCTGCTGTTATCTTGTGTTAAAAAACAAACAATCATAAAAATTTATGTATTGAAGTTTTCTCATCTAAGTATGTAATAGTTTGTAACAGTAAACCATGCATATCTATATAAATCAGAAACATTGACGCCCATGACCTTTGACTTTCAAATTTAACAATTTCTCCTCCAACGGTCCCAGTGAATTGCGCAATGAGGGTTTTGTATGTATTCATATAGTCTAAATACAAATTACTTCGGATTTTATGCAAGGTTCATTTGGCTTTCTCGCTCAGATTTTCTATTACCTACTAGATTTCACTACTAGGTCTCCTATAAATACACTGGTTTCTCGTTGTAAGCAACATCAAAATTGAAATAGAATCATATGCCTTACTCTTTTTATGTATATGTGAATTTTATTATCTAAAAAGAGTAAGATATATGATTCTATTTCAAGTTGCTTACAACGGGAAATCAGTGTAATAGGAATAATAAAATAATAGATTATTTTTACGTGCAAATAAATAGTAATCTAAAATACGCTGCCAATGGGGTGTGGCACACAGCTTCTTCGTACTCGTAAAAGACTTTAAAATAGTATTTTACCAAATATATATACCGTGAAATTATATTTTTGCCTTAAAGTTCATAAAAAATTGTTTAATACTTAACGGCTAAAGTATAAAATAATAGCAAAAATATTTTAGAAACTAACCCCCAAAATACTTTAAAAATTTTAACGAAGTGGGACTAGCAGTAAATAAGATACTGACATTTAATCGGATTACATGGTAGCACCGTGGATACTATTACTCCGAATGCAATGAAATTTGTAGGGGACTATCTAGGAACCAAACTGCATAATTTCTGACAATTTCATAAAAAAGAATTGAATAGTTCAAAAGTTATGCCACTTCGTGCAATTTAGTATATTAACGGAATGACATTGTATCGGCGTAGCTACCGCTACTCCGATTTTGATTAAATGCATAGGGAACCAAACTGCATAATTTCTGAAAATTTCATTAAAAACAATCGAAGAGTTCAGAAATTATGCCACTTGGTGCAAACTGGCCACACAGACGGACAGACAGATGGATGGACGGACGGACAGACACCAAACCAAAATTGTTCAGGAAGCTCTAAAACGTAAAATGTGCGTAAAAAATTTTATTTTGGAGGCAAAAATTTTTTATTGTTTAAAAGTGATCACAATGCTTCTGCTACTTTAGTAAACTCGGAAGCCTTTAATTAAAATGAACTAAAAAAATACATATAATTACTTTCAGTGAGTAAGTTCTTCCTTATTTTTAGTGTTCCATACCAAAATTGACAAAACGGAAGAACACTTATGGAATCACGTGTCCTTCCGTCCGTCTCAGGCGATTTTCTCTTAAACTATTTTATATGCAAAATTTAAAGTTTAGCCCAGAGATAGAGTAAGATGGCTCAGTTATAGATATGAAGTAGTTGAGTTTTGATAATAACCTGAAAATTGAAAATAACCTGGAAAATGTGGAAAAAATTTTCCCCAAGACCCTCGAGTGGGGTATTAAAGGATAGTACGAATTCAGTAATTTCAGAAATCAAATTTATTCATCATCAGAAAAAGATTTTGTTTCACTATTTACGCAAGTACAATTTGTACCGGACTACTATTTCTTTTTTAAATTTACAATGACGGGGTCGCTACAATTTCTCTACTAGTTTTTATTTTGTTCCATTTAGTTTCAAGCTGACCTAAAAACGATTTGTTTCGTTGCAACTGTAAATATTATAAAACATCGTAAAACATATTTTTTTTAACCAACTACAAAGCTAAGCTATATATTTCCCATGGGACATAATAATGAAGAATATTTAAAGATTGTTTAAGCATAATGCACACTGTGATTATTATTATGGAATAAAATAAAACTTTACATTAAAAATTTAATCGGATTATAGAGAGAAAAATCTATACTGTAACTCAACTGGAACAGTGCTGTATATATTACATAATTTAATGAAAGGTTCTAGGTAATGAAAGGATGAAATTTAATGAAAATGGAATATCTGTACAATTTTCTTAAAGTCTTTACTATCCTAAAATTATTTTTAAATATTTTATGAGTTTTGGGATTCTTGTTTTTGTTGATGAATTAAAAGATGTTTGTAGATTTAATTGACTTGAGCCATACTTTATGGTATTCCATGTTTGCTATTAGTTAAAAAAAAAACAACACTTTACTTTGCAAAAATATCACTTTTTTATTTAATTAATTTGACATGTTTCGATCCATATGATCATCATCAGACTTGCAGAAATTAAAAAAAGAAACTTGACAAACTAAGAAGAAATACTAATAGAAAAACTACACGGAGAGAAAATTCATATAAAAATTACTGTGCTCAGCAATACAATCGACGTGTAAAAGGCGAACATATTCAATTTTGTACGGTAAAAATATAAAAGTTATAATTAATCATAGAAAATTATAGGATAGAATATTGTTTCCGTAATATTAGCTCCGTAAAATTTGTAAAACAGCACAGTAAAAAGTTCCATTGCCGACAAAAAAATATTTTTTAATTGTTTTCCTTACAAAAATTAACATGTTGTATTATAATATTTGAAATGCTATCTGCTAATAGTAGAAAGAAAAAAAGAGAAAGAAGGTTGTGTGTGTTGTGAACGCTGTTTAAATGTACCTCACTCATAGCAAGTCACATAGCCAACCATAGGTGTGGATGACCAACTTGTTCGGACGGGTCGGACCAAGCACCTTGATTCATTAGACTGTCTTACAAGCAGCAAGCAGTATTCATTACACTGTCTTAGAGGACGGAGTTGTCACCGTTTAATTCATCATTTTGTTACTTCACTATCTTTAGTATTATAATGTATTGTTGACAATCATTTTTGTATGCATCATAAAGAATCGAAAGTCGGAAAAGATCGGGCATCTTCGAAGTTTTTACAGGTACAGTCCAAGCAACATAAGGTTGCGGGTCAGATTCGCAAATGAAAGAGTACGACAACAAGAATTAAACTACAACATACGCATATGAGTGTGATAAAAGTTGTGTTAGCACATTAAATTTTGCCAGCACATATTTTTTATTTTGATCGTCGATTGCGCACGCATTATAAGAGAGCATGGTAATTTTTCTGAAATTTTATCTACAAAAATTATATGATTTTTCTCTCCGTGTAAGAAAAATTAAACTTAAAAAACTAGAATTTGGTAAATTTGGCAATTTTTCGTAAAAAATTCATTAAACTCATTTTTGAGGGTGGCTGAGTATCGGACGTGCTGACACGTTGCTGAAGAACTCATCCAAGGATTCTGGGACTTGAGTGGAACTATGAATGGTCGCCAGTCACTCCATCTATATTGGTATGGCAAAGAAGTGCTAAATCCATTTAGTAATTACTAAGAAAAATGACTATAAACAGCTAGATGCGGAAGTGAATTGATTTGAAATACTGTGAATAGATTTACGTTTACGATATGAATAAAAATTTTGGTTATTTTAATTTTTCTGGTCCTGACAATATACCTAGATATTTATATAAGAAAATGTAGGTACTATTATGTTCTTTTTCCCTAGATAACAATACACTAGATATATAATATTGAGTTGTTGCAATATAATTCGTTTTATTATAAAAATGTCACGTAAATATCTAATGAAAATTATACTGAGATTGTTTAGTTGTGTATAGTTTTCTTCGTCTATAGATTAGTCACTTGATATGGTACGGATATTTCGAAATTTCCCTTAACTTCAAGTTAACTTCTGTTTGTATATGTTGTTTTATAATATAGAGAGAGTCTTCGAATATGTTTAGTATCATCTCTACGATGACAAGAACATTGGAATTTGTTCTGTGTTCTGTCTATTTGAAAGATGTTTGCATAGTTATTTCAGTATTATCAGTTTAATAATATTACTTCCATTACTTGTAAAAGCTTTTATCAGTGAATTTCTTCATCAAAAGTATTTTATTTTTAAATTTTGCTGATATATGGAATGATATATACCTCTATCTACACGTAAATAAGAATAATTTTATTATTCTTTTTTTTTCATATATTTTAATATCCATTATTAACCCTAGAATCATACGTTGGTCTACGAGAAACATTAATCATACATTAGCGTCAATTTGACGAATGAACTTTTTAAGAGAGTTTTAGAGTTTATCTCCAAAAAAATTTTTTTTTTTTTTACATAACAATACTACAAATTGCATTTGGAAAAATTTTTTAATATAAATATTTATTATTTTTTTTTAATCTTTTATCAAAGAATATTTTCATTATAAAAATTAAAAAATAGATAAATACATCAATTGTATCATAAGACATGTCTTTCAAATAATTAATTTACGAACTATTATGAGTCGGTGGATATGTGTGACTTTACAGAATGTGAAATTTCTCGGCCACAAATATTCCCGTAGATATGTAGTTATTTTCTCATTAGGCACATTTGTAAATTTTCTAAAATTTGTTAGTATTTTTTTGATAAGATCTCAAAAAATAATAAAATTAAAATATTTTCCACAAAATAGATTGTTCATCTTTAAGTCATTCGAAATGCATTCTTTAGTTTTCGATTCAATATATTAAAACTTCAGTATTATGTCGTCTCTATAAGTCAAACAGCTGTAATCATCTTTCACATTATCATTATTATTGAATAAATTAGTTATAACATCCATATCTTTAATAAAGTTTAGAAAAATTAGGAAAACTTTTATATGTGAAATACAAAATCTTTAAAAAAAACATAATACGTTAATTATACATCGTGGTCAAATTGATGCACACTATTTTAATATAAACAAAACGACAGCAACTATAAACAAAACTGATACGTCTGCTTTGTTATCATAACAAATAAATTAGATACCAGAAGTTTTAGAACAAACAAGCAACGACAAGTTGTAGTACTGGAGCAGGTAGAGAAGTTCGTTCGTCAATTTGACGAGTACGCTTGATTCTAGGGTTAAAAAACATTGATAATATGCGTAGTATGATATAGTATTTTCTCAGAGTTATATAAATGAAAACGTAGTTCAGTTAAATATACAATTCTTAAGCTTTTTCTAAGAATGTAGAACCAGTGTTTTTCAACTTGTGGGTCGCGAAGCCTTTTTAAGGGGATCGCAGTTAGGTACTATAAAAATACAACCACTCTAGTTTAATATATAATATTTAATAAAGAAAAGGTTAATTAAATAAAGGTTACATTAATGTTATAGTTTCATACTTTCACGAGATAAAGTGTCAAAACAAAAAATTTTCAATAATAGTAAAAATAAAAAATTTAAAAAAACAAGCAAACAACCAATTTGATCTTAAATTCTAACTATGAACTGTATAGTGCATATAATAATTAAAAATTATATACGCTCTATGAAACACCGCGCTGCACGGAACTAGCCAGTGGATGGAACTTCTACAAAAAATTCCGCATTGTAGCGCATTATGCCGTATCGCGTTGCGTTACGGTACCGACGCGAAGCGGCAGCTTTATAAACCGTCCAACTGACTGATCCTCCCTTACCATTTTTTTTGAATAGCACTCCTTCTTAAATTCTGGATTGATACATTCTTTAATCAAAAACTTTTTAAAAATAGAACGTTTTATCCAGAAAACTTGACAGTTTGATTGAATTGCAAGAAGAAAAAACTTATTTAACTCAACTTTTTACTTTTAAAATAAGCTTTCGATTGATGTGTAAATAAAACCAGGACATACTGGAACGACTGTTCTGAAAATTGAGGGTGAACTGAGCCTCACCAGTGGTCAGAGAATTTAATGCAGCATAAAATTTTCAATGTGTACGCAGATCATACATAATGAAGATATTGGATTCCCATGTCTCGGTCCAGTCTCAGGTTTTGAAGAAATTCTCGCTAATGTCTTGGCCTTTATGCACTTTAATCGGGGGGTCTTTAAAGACGAGAAATTGTCAAGAAGTTGAACAGTTTTTCTTGGCTGTTTGGCAGTAGTTTTTGACCACTATAACGAAAAATATAGCAGAAGGCGAGATAACAACATTATTCGACATAATATTTGATTTTTAAAAAGGTTCTCGATTAAATTTGAATGTATAATTCCAAGGTCGCGCAGGAGAAGGCGACTGTTTAGAAAAGTGGAAGAAAGGGAAGGGTGTTGGTCAATCCGTCTGTCTATAAAAAATTTTGTTGTTATTTATATAATACAAACATTGTACTACTGAGAAGAATCATTTTTAATATATTTTCATTTCATCAATACTGCACGCTGAACTGTATATCTGTCGGCGCTGTTTGAAAATTATTTAAGTGGAAAAAATAAATTATTTTTCTAGGAATATTATAAATTACTTCGACTGTGGAAAATGTACTATGCAAATACAACAAACAAATATACCCGTATAGTCGTATTTTTCCTCCTATTTTTTCCCCTGCTTAAATAAAAAGAAAAAGAACTCGATTTTTCTAAAGAAATGTTTTTGAAAATGCCTTTTACATGGGTTATATACATTGACGACGAATAGATAGAAACAAAATTTGTCATCGTATGTCTATGATCCACGCTTATTTGAGAATATCTATTTTGTATTAAATTTTATCTTTCAGGTAAACATGTAGAAGCAAACAGATATAAGTACATACATATATCTGTTATGCAAAATATTGTGACTATAAATGATTTTAAAGTCATGCGATGCGATATGAAGCGATGTGATAATGCTATAATATGTTTAGCTGAATTTAAATAAACATATGTAAATTACCTGTTTATGTCTATTTCAAACGATGGCAGTTGTGCCAGAATTAGCATTAGAACTGTTGAATGGTGAATTAGCCTTAAAGAATGGGAATAAATTTTTATTCCTGCTCATATGCTGTAACTAATAAACTAAAATGGTTTTGGTTTGTAGTAAAAATATACTTACTACCATTACCTTCTCCCTCTTCTTCTTCTTTTTTGGGGCAGGGGGGGATATAGTTAGTCCATACACAGATTTCCAGTGAAATACTGTGCAACAACTCAGTTTACTCAACGTTTATGGGTAAAATGTCAATTTCTTTAATCAAGTCAATTAGGTCTTCCATGGGTTCTCGATTACCTCAACCTTTGTAGCCGATTCCGGATCGAATCTTATCTACATTTCCTGCATACTGGTTCTTCCCTATAGATTCCAATTCGATGCAGATGTTTCCTTAAGTGATAGAGATGATAATTTCATGGAGGGTCTTTTAACTGAGCTTCGCATGTCTTTATTGTGCAATAAACAATCATACTATAGTTGCCGCTTTTAGCATGGCTTCAGTAATTGCCCCTTTCCCAATTTTTAGGTATTGCCGTCACTAAAATTATAATTAGCGTCTCGCCACGGGTGTACACAAAAATGTTCACAGTTGCGTAAACAATGAAAAATAAAATTTAATCAATTTTTTCGTACTTTTTTTTAAATATTCATGGATGCAAAGAGGTGGTAAAGAATTAATAGGGGTAAACAAACCGAAAAATATACCTATTATCAATTCAAAATTAACTACAACCTAATCCAATATCAATATCGTATGCATGCTGGAACCGTTTAATTTGCATTTTTTATAAAAGAATTTTCATAAATTAAATCATCGTTCATATTACATATTTTCGCTGATTAACTTTTTAGCCCTAGTCCTTTCTGTCCACATAGCTTAGTAATCTTTTACAAACTAGAATTCTTAGAGATGAGAAAGATTAGTGTATGTCTAATGAAAATTTGTTGCCTAGTGAGAAGAACTGTCGACTAACAGAAACGATACAGCGAGGCTGAAACGTTCTTGGGCTGATAGCCCAAATTAATTTTAGACAACAAATTTGAGCTTTAGAGAAGATATAAAACTCAAGTGTAGTACGCTAAGACAATTTAACGAATAAAATTAATATAATTCCACAGACCAATGAACACTATTATATTATACTACTAGACAAAACGTAAGGCCAGTTTGTAGGTATTTTTCTTGAAGCACGTAACAGGGTGAGATGGATGAGATTTAAGGAATATAATATAATGTCAATTTTTAAGCAAATCTGATTATAATTATTGCAGGACATAATTTGTATAAGTAGGCAGTTTGAAAATAGAGCAAATACCACTTTGATTCTTTCAAAATTTTGCAGTTTCGACTCAAAAAAAGTAATATTTTATTATCAATATTATATTTTGACAATAATTATTTGAAAACGTTACTACGGATACAATCGGTTACTGCATTGATTACTATATTACAGAACACTATTAGGTTGGAACTTGGTCGTAGCTGGCTGCCTCACTTATGCATTTATATAAATAGTCTATATAATATAATATATACCTAATATGTTCATTGGGCTGTGTATAATTCATATTATTGTTTAATATATTGTTAGTATAGTTTTGAAATCAACTAAATTTACAATTAAAAATTCTTGTTTCATTCTTGTCGTGTTTACCTACAATGAAATGAAATGTTTTGTAACAAAAATGTAAAAATTGATCTGTAAAAAACTTTTTTTCCACGGTAAAAGTAAAATACCCCTGTCGCAGCATCTGCATAACACAGCGAATTTCCAAATATTGGGCACTGGCGGATCTCATCTGAGACCTGTATCCATTTAAAATAGTTTAGCTTTCTAACAGTGAAACAATTTTCAAAATCAGTTCAGTAGTTAATTTTTGGCACTTTTGGGTCCGAATCTCATATAGTGTAGCATATATCCATTTAACAATATATTACATTACATAACTATACTTTTCGATTTTTTTTTCTAAGTATGCAAATATATATATATATATATATATATATATATATATATATATATATATATATATATATATATATATATAAATTATATTTTCTCTCTAACGGAGGAGATCATACAAAAATTTCCTTTCCATAACGTACTCTTAAAAAATATGACTAATTTTAATTTAAAAAGATGAGACAGAGCTATTGTTATTATAACACATACATATATATTGAATATCCAACTAGCACCTGTTTTATCTAGAAAACAATTGCTAAAACGATGAAACATCTATTGTAAAAAAAAATTCAGCAAATTTCTTAATTTTTCTGAAAAGCTAGTTCACTTAGTACAATGTTTTAAAAGATTATCTTGGGACTTAATTCACATATGAGTTAAATTGTTATCAAAAATTATTTTAGCATTTTCCTTTGATATTGTCAAATATCCTGTTGCTTTGACAATAATTCGAGAAACCATTCTTATTCCTTGTAAGAAACAATTTGACACCGTAATATGTGAGCAATCCTGTAAGAATTTAAAATATGTCCATCCTAACTATTGAAGTATAACTCGATATAGTAGAGAGATAGAAAAACTAAAAAATAACGTTGCCTGATACGGGCGAGGTTCTTAAAACTTCAAAAGGTTCGTAAGATGATGCTAACGTACATTTTACATATCAGATCAAAACGTATTAAATATCCCCTACGAGCGAGGACATTGTTGAATCGTACCTATACATTTACGATAATGCCATCTACATGCTTATATAATATATGCAATAGCTATATGTATACAGGATGGTGCAGATTTTTGTAACATAATTGCTAGTGCTGATACCATTCAAAAATAATGGTAGGTGGGGCAGGGGCTAGTATCAACGGGGGTAGGTATTAATAGACCAATCTTCGCCAAACTATACACGAACAAATTAAGTACATCCGGTTGTTGTCATCAGTGAATGACCACGGACACGTTGTGACTTCGGCGACGACTGACCTTCGGCCAGTTGTCGCGAAATAAAGTTGTGAGTAAGGCGTAGATTTTATTAGGTAAAAGAACATTTCTAAGTCAATGTTTTTTTTTTATTTCAAGCATGATTGTACACCTTAAAGAAGCTGAATTTATTTCAAACGATAGATTATTCCACCTCGTATTGTATTTTGTACAAATTATACCGCATTATCAATTTCCTTTTTTTTTTTAAAAATATAAATTTTTTAAAAATTTACCTTCGGGGCAAGTTTTAAAAAAATACATGGGGTAAGTATTAGCATGTTAACATTTATTTACCTCGATTAAACTTTGTGCAACACAGACAATGTTATTAACTTCCTTATAAGGAAGCTATTGTATTCAATCCGATTTCAAAATCCAAATAACATAATATTTTCTTGTTTCGAAGTCACCAAAATCTTTTTCGCGACATTCTCAAAAATGTTTGTATGTATGTGTGTGTGTGAACGTATGAGGGTGTTAAGCTATATTTTATATGTTTAAGTTGTCACTTCGATGATGATTACTAAGGATGAGTTTTCAATTATCGTATATTTCAAGAATTATAGTTAAAGATTACTTATTAATATGCAAATATTTTTAATATACATATATAATTATAAGATATTAAAAATTAAACGATTTTAAATTGTCCATTGAAGACTCAAAATTTCCCAATTGTTGCTTAATTATTTTCAAAGTGACATAATTTTGCTTAGTTGATTATTTTCATTATCATTATTGCTAATTAATAAAGACTGATTAACTATTGCCTCAGAAAAAATTTAAATAATGATTAGTTTAAGCAAAGATAAAGATAATTCTAAAATAAGAATTTTTTATGTCAAATTGATCGCTTTCTGTGTCAAATTGACTGCCACAATCTGATCTATGTCAAATTGATTGATCTGATAATAAAAACATCAAGTATAATACTTTGTTTTATTTTCTACACATATATTATTTACAAAATATTATCATAATCACATTAAAGCTCTAATGTTAATACTTACCCTAAGGTTGTTAAAACTTACCCCAAAAGTGGGGTAAGTATTAAGAAGCATATTTTTTTTAACTGGTTTTTCCATAGATAATACAATGAATATACTTGAATGAGTTTCTTTTTTATCAAAAGTCATAGACAGATAGTTGATGCTTCATGAGGTTTACAAAAAGAAGCTCTAATTAGTTTCATTTCCGTTAATAAAAAAGTAAAATCTGTCAATACATGTCCCTGTTTCCCCTACCTACGTTTCTATATACCTATTAAGTAAAGGGATGGAACGTAAAGGATAGGATTCATACTTTAGGAGTGCGTACGGACATTAGGCTAATTAAATATATTGTACCACTTATTCCATCAGTTATAATTTAGGAATACATATTTGAATTTTTAATTACTCGAAAACTGAATTATTTCTCGAAATGTAACCAATAAATATACCCTTTTAGTGTAGAATAGTCTGAAGAATAATGTTATTAAAAATTTTGTTTAAATAATTGTAAATTGAACAAAAAATGGTCTAAAACTTATACGTATCACTCCAAACCATCCCTTAATCGAAGATGTGAGTTGATGAAGGTATTATGTAACATTTTTTCAAAAAGTCATTTTTTGTAAAATTTTGAAATATCCTATGCTGAAGTATCATAATATACTAAAATTTGGTTTCATTACGTTCAAGAGTTTTGTAGAAGTTCAATAATAAACATGAGCTATTGCATGGGAAGTGTATGTAAATTATAGTTATACATATATAATTATAAGTAAAGTAAAACTTTCACACGCTTCTATTGTAAAATTATAAAAATGTTACATAACATTTTCATTCACTCATGTCTTCAATTATAAGTAGGTATCGGACATTTTTCTGATCAAACAACATCGTGTTTTGTATATGCAGGCAGATAGACAGATAATATGTGTGAGTTGTATATATATGTATGTTTTATCAAAATATCTGTTCGTTTTTATTCACGTTAATCACATCAAGTGCGATATACTTGCATATACAAAATACGAATGCTGTTTGATCCGAAAAATGTCCGATACCTAGAATTGTGGGATTAAATGGGTTAATATACATTTAATATTTTCTTAATGTAAAAATACATACCCATAAAACATCAGTTCGTTATTCAAAAGCGCATGGAAAATGTTCTTTTTTTCGCCCATTTACAAGGTTGTATCTCCTTTACTAAGGAGTTTTGGAAAAAAAGTTTAAGTATAGTAAAAGACATTCTTATTTCTGAAGGTACTATCAGTCCTTGCAATCACGGTACAAAATTCTGGATTATTCTGTATATTTGTATGACTCTGTATGACTTTTCGTTCACCTAATATGAAAAGTACATACGTATTTAAAAATAAGAATACAAATATTTTACTAACATATGAAATATTTCAGTAGGTATAGTAATATTTGCCGAATACTTACTATAACTCTGTTCAACTATGAAGAGCGTAGGTAAATAAAAATATAATACGCTCACATTTGGATTAAATTTAAATAAAAATTAAAATTTGCCGAATGCTTGTTGAATACGCATTAATTTACAGTTCCTCCGTGGTATATGTGTATAGTTTCAGGTCCACATAGGTAAAGCTTCCAATAGATCCAATTTACTTTAAAATAAAAATAAAATCGATTCCGTATCTAATTGAAAAGTGACCGTCCACGCGGATATGAAAAACGTAGTTTTGTAAAAAATGCGCTAAAATTTTTAATTTTCAATTTCACAAGTTATCGGCGAAATAATTTACTTAACGGATTTGAATCCTACAATAATCTTTCTTTTATTTTGTATTTTTCTATTTGTACCACGTCGTCTGTCAAATTTCATTAAAACACTGCTTTAATGTAAGATATTAAGGCTATTATCACAGCTATTATGACAGATCACTGCTGTCAGTTTCTTATTTTTCCATTTAGGCCAATTTATCCCCTTATCCTGAAAGATATCTTTTGGGTACAAATTTAAATTTATTCGGTTTATTATTATGATTAATATTTATATAATTTCATTCTAAATTTAAAATGATTTTAAATTATCATTTTAAATGTTGAATAGGAAATAGAACAACCGAACCTATTTAAAAGAGAATATCAAAATGTTATTTTTCGTTTTAAATACAGATATATTTAAATTGAAATTATTTTAAGGTTGTAGTCTGGTAACTCGCGCTGTTTTCCATGCCGATTTTTAGGGGCATTTTTTTTTTTTGAGAAAAAGTAAATGAAAAATTTTGAATTTTTAATATATTTGTATTTACATTTAAGGCAACAAAAAAAATTTTTTTTTGAATAAATTACATTTTATTTTATTATTATTATTATCACTATGAGTCGGCGCCTCAAAAAAAGAACCTGGATGACCCGCGTGATTTTCACTCTTGGGGACATCTGAAATCACAAATTCTTAATTGGTCTTCATCTATAGATATTTTATTCTGGCCGGAACTAGAATTATGAAATTTTATCAAAAAATAACAAAATGGCGGACTTCGAAACAAAAAGTCATTTTTTTGTCGCACAGAAAGGGTTGTAAAATTGAAAGTTAGGGGTGAAAAAAATTAATTCTAGTTTCGACGAGAACTACAAGTGTGTCAGATAACCAGTTTAAGTTTCAGGCCAATCGGTTGAATATAGAAAAAAGTTATGACCCGGGTCGACCGTAAAAACGCTGTTTTGAGAAAAATGCGTTTAGAGTTTCAGCAATAAATTTTCATAAATAAACTTTTACTTACATTAATCGTCGATGCCCAACCGCTTGCAGCTAACGGCCGACCTTCGGCGTGCACCTGTGAGAACTTCTCGAAAATTTGTTGTAACTCGGTTCCTATTTCGAATTTCGGTCTAAAATTTTCACTGTATATCCTCAATATAATGTACTTTCGAATTAAGTAAAAAAGTATTTTCGATTTTTTCAATCCAAGTTACCAGACTACTTAAAACTTAATTTTAAGGTATTAATTTGGTTAAAATTTAAAAACACAGTTGCAAGAACCTACAACTGATAGTAAATACCTACTGATTTTGTACACGGAGAGAAAAATCCTATAATTTTTGTAGAGAAAATTTCAGAAAAATTACCATGCTCCCTTATAATCCGTGCGCGATCGACGACCAAAATAAAAAATATGTGCTAGCATGGTAAAATTTAATGTGGTGCTAACACAACTTTTATCACACTCTTATGCATATATATTATAGTTTAATTCTTGTTGTCGTACTCTTTCATTTGCGCATCTGACTCGCGACCTTATGTTGGTTGTACTGTACCTGTAAAAACATGTAGGTATACAAAAATGATTGCCAACAATATATTCTAATACATATACTAAAGATAGGTAAATAACAAAAAGATGAATTAAACGATGACATCATCCTAAGAGAGTGTAAAGGAAACTGACTACTAGCTGTGCTAGCTGCTTGTAACACAGTCTGATAAATAAAGGTGCTTGGTGCGAACTGTCTGACAAAGTTTCTTCCACAGTCCACACCTATGGTTCGCATGTAACTCGCTGATTGAGGTACATTTCATTACAGCGTTCCCAACACAACCAACCTTCTTTCTGTTTTTTTTCTTTCTATTATTAGCATGTTAGCATGGTAATTTTTTTAATAAAAACAATTAAAAATTATTTTTTTGTCGGTAATGGAACTCTTTACTGTGCTGTTTTACAAATTTTACGGAGATAATATTACGAAAAGAACATTCCATCCTTTAAATTTTTTATGATTAATTATAATCTTTATATTTTTACCTTACATAATTGAATATGTTCGCCTTTTACACGTCGATTGTAGTGCTGAGCACAGTAATTTTTATAGGAATTTTTTCTCCGTGTAGCATATCTAGCTTAATAAATATAAAATAATTCTTACTCTTATTACTGTTTAGGTATTATTTTAAAAAAATTATATTTTAAAAATAATATAGCATTTTAGGTATTGGATAAGAATTATCATTAAATTTCATATTTTCCGTTGAAATATATATGTTTTATTTATACAATCGGTTATATAGAGTTTTAATTGTTTGTGGCCATTTCACATATGTTATCACATTTTAATTAGCATTAATGAATTTATAAAGAACTACGTTGGTAGGTGGGTATACGCTGGTCTTGTTGCCATACAACTTTACATATTTAATATAGTTTACATTAAAATTTTAGACAATTAAGAAAGCCGCAACACTAGTTGGTTACAAACGGTTTTAATATGGGTTTGCATATTATATTTGTAAACCTATCCTAGTTTACATATACGAGATCTTACATACATAACAAACTGTTAAATATATTATGTGTTCGAAAATACATGATGGTAACTAATGTGTAGATATAAATAGAGTTATTTTTAGGCGTCGAATTTTTGAGCATGATGTATAAAGTATGAGGATATGATAATACATAGTTTGTTAGGGGTATATACACATGACGGTGAAAACGTTTGCTAAGTAGTATTAACACTTTAACTTTGTATTTATCATGTTTATTGTAAACGAATTTAATACAAAGATATTGGATATTTTTTGTAGTTTTCAAAAATGATTTCCAACTTTTACAAGATACTAACAATCCCACTATAGGTCATTTCCGTCGCGTTTTTAGTTTCTAAAACCTACTGAAGGGGAGGGGTTGGGATCAGTAACAAATAAGGGACTGATTTATAGATATTTATGAATAGGAGCCAAAAATTCTAATGAAAAAGATGGGTAGATGGGTTAATTTTTAAGGAAATTTCTTGAAAACAGAGTTATTGCAAGTTGAAATTTGTAAAAAATATATATTTATAAAATTTTTTTGCAGTCGGCCCCTCCTAGAGAGGAAAGGTTATATTTCAAGCCACCTCTACTCACCTTTAAAAAATGTTTCATTTCTGATGAAAAAAAAAAAAAAATTGTAAATGACATGATTTATAAAAAAAATCTTGTTTTATGATAATTGGAGACTTCTTCTTATACGTTTCATTCCTTATAAGTTTCATTGATTTTCATTAACAAGGCTCGAAGAAAATCGAAAAACCAAAATTTTTTAATTTTTTCAAAAAGCCAAAAATGGTGATAGATAACTTTAGAACCACTAATCAAAATATGTCCAAATTTTACTCTTTTTGATATCCCGTATATAGAATTACTTTGAGCCTGGTTTCATTTCACTAGCTCCAGTAAATCTAGAATTATTTATTAACTAACCGTACCCGCGACGTCGTTCGCGCAAAGAATTGTTATAAACTCAATAAGAAGTATTCGGATCTGTCCTATGGGTGGAGTTTCAAAAAAATGGCTGACAAAAAAGTGCATTAACATTAGTTTTATATATAATAATCAGTGCTATATTAAGAAAAAATGGTAAATGTTAGAACTTTTTGTATTTGAGTTGACATAAGTCCGAAGCAAAGGAATTTTGTTGAAGAAGAGACAATTTTACATTTGTAAAACAATTAAAATGTGGTTAAAATATGAAAAAAATGCGTGAATGAGTTTACGAATATTACAATTTACAGTATACAAACGTCAAATTTAAATAGCAAACGTCATAAAATAATTGGAGAACTGTAAATGAATGGAAAAATTAAATCAATTGTATGTATTTTCAGATTTACAAAATTCAGCTCATAAATGACATTTCAACAAATGCACTTTAAGAATAGTCTGATTTTTCAACACCAGATGTCATACCGTCATTCGACAGATCCCAATAGGTATATGTATTAAGTGTAATAATTATACAGAACTTGCAAAGAATAATAATTTTTGTGTATTGCATGTACATGCTCAAAATGGTTTTTCTATTTTTCCGTGGGAATGAGGATTTTCCCGGACTAGAAAGTATCTTAAATGTTGACGTAAGTAATAAGTTATCACCACACTAAATTCCATTAAATAGTTTTTGCGTGATATTTGCACATGCTCCTAATGGTTTTTCCATTTTCCCTTGTAAATGGAAAGTTTTCCCGGAGTAAAAGGTATCTTAAATGCTGACCCAAGTAATAAGTTATCACCACACCATATTTCATCAAAATCCGTCCAATAGTTTTTGCGTAATGCATGCACATGCACAAAATGGTTTTTCTATTTTCCCGTGGGAATGGGGTATTTTCCCGGAGTAAAAAGTATCTTAAATGTTGCCCTAGATAATAAGTAATCACCACACTAAATTTTATTAAAATCGGTTCAAGAGTTTTTGCCTAATGTGTGCACATGCTCAAAATGGTTTTTCCATTTTCCCGTGGGAATGAGAAATTTGCCCTGGGTAAAAAGTATTTTATATGTTGACCCAAGTAATAAGTTATCATAACACCAAATTTCATTAAAATCCGTCCAATAGTTTTTGCGTCATGCGTGAACAGGCAGACAGACAGACAAAAATTCTAAAAATCGCTGTTTTGATATCTACATCGATAACTATTTACAGTACCAATACAATTTTCCAAAAATATTGCATGTACAGAAATGGTCTCGTTACAATTCTATTATATGTATAGATTTAGAGGGGTACTTACCTACATATATAAGTAGGCAAAATTTCCCTCCAGTTTTTTGATTTTCTGGGTTCCTTATGCCCCAAAACTTTAAAATCCGGTAAAAGCAATATATGCTCAATTTGAGTTGATTGTTATACTTTCCCTTCTATTAGATATATAGCTTCGCTATATAAGCCTGTACGGACATGAAAGTGAAATTACTTTTTAAATCCGAACTTGTTTATTTTTGCATAAAATTACACCTTTTATTAACATAAAATTTATTACATTATTTCTAAGTAATTATACCTGTTTTTTACAGTGTATATATGTTAAAACATGATAATAAATTTTTCTATAATTTTATGTCGACTAGTTACTAGAACGAACAGAAAATATTTTACATTTATTACGCCTACTTAACTAATACACATATTTCCAGTAGGTCCATACTACGTTTGGTTATGATGAAAGTTGAGTAGAAATTTTTCATTTTAAAATGAAATTCATTGTAGTCATTCCTACCCAGGTAATACCGTGGATAATAACTTAATAAATTATACTAAATAACAAAATTCCCTAGTTGTATATAACTGAGAGTGCATCACGTAATATAATATATGGATACTAGCTAGTACTGTGTCAGTACTTGTGAGGGCCGTTGTATATGAGTAAATATACGAATACTTTGTATAAAACTGTATTATACATATTTACAAATAATTTTAGTTGAAGATATTGCAGCTGCTCACTGCCTGAAAATTTATACGAATGTAATATCTTCTGTTTCAAGGTATTATTTATATTAATATTCGTAGCTATTCAACCCAAAAGCCGTTGTAGAGGGAAAATTTTTGAGTATCGCGTTTCCTAGTGCAACTTTTTAGAGTAAATGTGGTATATTAAGATTAACCAACATATAAGCAGCTTCTAGAAAAATGCGAATAAACAGTAAAGTTAAAAACAGTTACGGATCGGCGTCTAAAATTTTTTGATAATATTAACTTGTATTAACGCAAACCAGGTATCGAACTTTTTAACAATCTAAACCTTGTTGAGAACAAAAAAAAAAAAAAAAATCAAACCATTATAATATAATTACACTGCACAAAATAAAAATCAGAGTAAGAATATATTAGGTTATCCGGAACGTTCGTGCCAATTTCGGAGCCGCTCGAGTGAATTTATATTTCTTCAAGTATAACAATCGCAGACGCAACATGCAGTCATGCACCAACATGTTGGTGTTAGACTGATAGTGTTGCTTGTAATATGTATCATACATCTTTAAACAGTGCTTTTGTGTTTTTGTGCTATTGTGTTTTTGTAAATAACGATGAGCAGTCTTATGCCGCTGCTACACGATGCTACGAACACCTTCCAACATTCGACGTTGGATGGTTCATAGCATCGTGTAGCCGTTGTTCGAACCTACGAGTGTCCAATGTAAGCGTCAAACATTCGCATTTGGTCGTGTCCCGTTCGATGTCGGTATTCTTGCACCGAGTCAAAGGGATGCTTCGAACGTTTGAAGGTCAATGTTGGTTGCGTTCGTTGGTTGCGCACGACTCGTTCATGTGAAGAGAGACAACATCAGTGTATAACATTAGAGATAACATCAGACAGATAACAGCGTTGTCGACTGAGTACCAACACATCATCATTCGTATTGGATCAAACATTCGATTCACCGTGTAGCAGGTACATTCGTCGCATCAACTATCGAACTTAATTGCCTCAAACGTTCGATCGAACGTTGGAAGGAACGTTCGTAGCATCGTGTAGAACCCGCTTTAGACATCAAGGAACATCATGTCATGTTAATACGAGTATAAAAAAGGTACTAATGTAGCTGTCGCCACGAGAAATATTTGTAGTGTTTATGGTGATGATGCGCTTTCTGACAAAATTTGTAGAAAGTGGTTTGCTATATTTCGAAAGAGTAATTTTTCTTTGAAAGATGAGGTTCCCTCCGGTCGACCTTCGTGTATACTGAGGATGAATTTATCCGTCAAGAAACAAAGCGAAACCCGAGCTAAACTGTCGGAGAATTAGCGCAATTTTTAAGCAATCACAATCCACAGTTTTCGGCCATTTGAAGAAAATCGGTATGGTCATTTGCACCAAAAACGGCATGAACTTTCCGGATGATCCAATAGTACTTGTACTAGGCACACAGCCAGACTGTTCTGTCATATCGTGTAAAATGGTTCATAATATTATTGTTAATTATATCAGAATTTACTGTCACATTTTGTTCGGTAGGAAATATAATAACAAAGCATACATACATACACAAAGCGATTTTTAGTCGAATTTTCTCCGAAAAATTAGACTTATACAGTCTATACGATAAGAGCTGCGTGAGGCGAGAGTAGGGGCGCTATCCGTTTTCGGACCCGTAGAACACGAATATGTAGAAAAAAAAATGTCTGATATATATATATATATATATATATATATATATATATATATATATATATATATATATTTTCCCGCCACCTTTTAATTTGTGTAGGGCCCCCCTATGGAAGTTAAGAGATGAAATTTGGTAAATGGGGCTCATTTTCGAGGCACCTCATACTATCAAAGTGGGGTCAAATTTTGGGCAAATTTTTTTTCTGACCCGCCCTTTAAGGGGGTGGTGGGGGGCGGAAAAGCAATAAAACTTTTCCAAACCGGTTTTAAATAATGTTTCGGTCAATTATCTACAACATATCCAAAATTCAGCTTCCTAGGATGATATGGTGGGAGTAGAGGGGGGAAAAACGATTTTCGCTGGATCTAACAGGCCCCCAGCCCCCCAGAATTAACGTAGAGGGTTGAAATTTGGTGTGTTGATAAAGTTCGTACCTAGGTTGTGCTTTTTGGAGGTTTTAATATTTTACCTCCACCCACCTCATTTTTAAGCTACAATTTCATGCATTTTCGACGTTTTCGAAGTTTGTACCACTCGCACAGGTCATCCGAATAAACCTAGAGGGCTGAAATTTTGTATTCGGATTGAGTTAGTATCAAGGGGGTGCCTTTTGGGGGTCTCGACTTTTAACCCCTACCCCCACCATTTTTATACCCAAAAGAACATGATTTTTCTTGTTTTTTAACAGTTTCGTTCGGGTCAAAATCTCCCCAAATAAACCTAGAGGGCTGAAATTTGGTGTACAGGTTAAGCTAATAGCCAGACACTGTTTTTTGGAGGTTTCAACTTTTAACCCTTACCCCCACGATTTTTACGCCAATATTTCCTTAATTTTTTTGCTTGTTTTCTAACACGTCTAGAGACTCCATAAGGAAACCTAGAGGGCTGAAATTTTGTACGTGTATTCAGTTAGTATCCAGCTAGTACCTTGTAGGGAGTCCGCATCACTTTTCCCCCCACTTCTCCCATTTTTACATCGGAATTGAATGCTATTGTTAAATGTGTTTTAAAAGCATTATGTTTATTCTAAATACAAGTAGGCGAATAGTAATTTTAAAAAATTAAAAAAAAAGTGAACTTACTTTTATGACAAATGAAATACATACATATTAAGTAATTTAAAAATGTTATTAAAGTCACTGTTTATTTATAAATTAGGAATTTTGGATTTTTAGTATTTATAAAATAGAAATTTTGGATTTTTTTGGAAAGAAAAAATATCTTTATAAAGGCCTTCCAGTTTACTATTTAAGGTACTTTTTTAATTTTTAAAACTAAAACATAAAGGCAATTAGCGGATAAACATGGGCAGGAATGTCCTCGTACGAATTGTGTTGGCTTTTTTTCTGCTACCTGTTTTCGGCACAAAATTGAAATTTACTGAGATACAGCCCTTAAATACTTAAAACCTTTTTTTAAAGCCTCGATCAGCCGAACACTCATCACCAGTTTTGAAACCAACAAAATGACAATTCGGTTGTAGACTTTCAATCACATTTCGCTTGTAGACATTCAATACCGAAAATGAAGGGGAAAATTCGACTACCGTGATGGGGCCCCGCTGCTCACGGCGTTTTTTCATTGCTGTCAAAATCAGTATAATTATTATCTAAAATTTTTATGTATATTTGATATGACAAAATTATTGTATAAGTATATACAGTATACAGAGTGTTTCATACAACTAGGAATACTCGTATACAAACTGTAGCATGGAAAAAATTTGTCGTGACCAAAGGTGCTTTATTTTGTTTTTTGCAATTACCAAGAATAAAATACATACTTTCGTACTTCATAATGGAGAGTAAAGTATCATTTTTGGTTCCAAAGGAGTAAAATTACTTTTGCTTCAGTCTTTATGCCAATCAGCACAAAATTCGGAATTTTAAAAAATACTCGTAATGTATACACCACGGGACTAAACTACTAAAGTATACCTCATTTCAAATACAATTGATCATGAGTTTTCGTTAAAAAATTAAATAATTCTTATATTCGAAACAAATAAATCTTCTATTCTTTTCTAAAAACAAACTGCTAATTTAAAATCTACGTAAATGCAATAATGAAAGAGATAAAGCCAAGAAAACGGAAATCATTTAAACTCAAAGTGACGAAGCATGGTTAAATTTAACTGAAATGGACCATACCTCTTTCATTTAATCCATCGTGTGAATTGTTATTCTCGGGTGTTTACAGATCCTCTGGCAACTAACTGCCCAATCGGGATCAAAAGTCACACTTTAGGTCCTTACTACAGTGGACTTTCGGAGATTGTCCAATCAAAAATTGTCAATATTACGCAGTGATAGGGATTTAAGCATCGCATGTTTACGTCACACGAATACTACAAACATACAATTTTTGCGAATACAATGTTCGTGTGACGTAAACATACGATGTTTAAATCCCTAACGTTGTAATACAGACAATTTGCGGTTGGACGATCTCCGAAAGTCGACTGTATATAGGGTGAATGCGGGAGAGTTGCCGCACATTTTGAAAACACTTAATAATTCTTTAAGTATCCATTTAATTGATTTGAAATTTGCTACATAGAAAATATAAATATTGTTCTTTAAAATTATTTGTAAATAAACTTAAATTCTCAGTCATAAAGGATTCATAATTAACATTTTTGTAGAGCCTGCAAAATGGCGTTTATCCCACATCTATGGGTAAGATGCCGCGTCAAAGAAGGAGAAACGCCGCATAGTTCATATTAAAAATTTTGCACTCTTTTGGCGCAGCGTTTCACTTGAACATATATTACACACATCTCCAAACATAGTACATGTCATGTAACCATTTTTGGCATTTTATACATCTTAACCAGTTAATTTTTTTCGTTGTATCTGAGTACTACCAAAAATAATCGATACACAGGAAATCATCATTATTTTCGTAATCTTTAGTAATATGAGAGCTCTTCCTGGCCCATTACTCGATCTGTTATATTTACGTGGCATAATTTATAGCCAAAAATAAAACTATATAATTAAGGTATAAGTATACATGTTTTTAATATGTAATATGATGCGGTATCTAGGTATACCAACTTTAAAGGCGGCATCTCTCCTTTTTGTTGGGATAGATGCCGCATGTTGCTATAGCAAGCATAGTGCGGAATTCTAACCTAAAATTTTATACAGTACTTTTAAAATATATCTCAGTTAACAGCAAAACTCATTTTCATTGAAACAATGAAATATATATTCTTAAATTCTAATGAATTAAATGCTTAATAAAATATTTATGTTAAAAAACGTACATTTCAATAATAAAAAGTTGGATAATATCTAAAATTCTAAACTGAGGCACTAATCACAAATGTCACCATATACAGTGTAAATAAACAACCTACTTTAGTCATATAATCCATTAATAGCGCCATTTATTAACTAGCGGACGAATTATGACAACTGCGGCATCTCTCCCGCATTTACTCTAATATAATATTTATTAGACATTTGAAATAAAGTGATACGTTTTCGAATAATTGAAAGTCAATTGGAGCAAATTTATTGTAATAATTGAAGACCGTCCGGCACAAAGGCTGAAAGTACCAATTTTAATATTGTCCGCAAGTGAATAAAAACTAAATGAAATCTGAAAAAATTTATCGAAAAGGAAAACAAAAATTTGGATTTATTCTTAACAAATTGTATAAAAAAATTACAATGATACAGTGTAATATCATTAATTCAAAGGATTTATTAGAATTAAAGTTTAAAAATTCAAATATGGTGGAAGTACAATCAGTATATATACGCATGGAGTTAGACTGTGCACTAACATGAAATGCAATTTTTATATGACTATAACTATTGAAGTAACTTAGGACTTTCAGATTTTAACATGTTATTGGTGATGGTACAACATTTTCCACTAATAATAAACGCAATTTTGTAAATTATGGCACTTACAGCCTTTGTGCCGGACGGTCTTCAATTATAAATAAATATTAACTCCAACGTTAAAATTTATATGTCCCTACTTCTCTGGAGCAGGCTGTATGCACATACAATATTTAGTCTTGCAAAGATATAATTTTTTTTATTTCACGAAAACAGAAAAATTCATTTTTAATTTTCCCAGCACTTAATTCATTTTGTGAAGGGCGCCATCGGCTAATTTTAGATTGAAATCTGTCCACATTTTTATAAAATGATGACTTTTTTTCATTACGAAATAAAAAAAAAAGAAAAACTCATTTCTAAAATGAAACAGGAAAGGAAAATGACTTTTGAAGATAATTTAAATAAAAAAGTGCCTTAAGCTGATTCATAGAAAACGTTATTTTAAAAATAATATGTGTTTAAACGTTTATAATGTGCATACAAAAGTTTTTCCAGCTTTCGAGCTTTCGAGTTTTTATTATCCTTTGCGAAATGAATAATGGAACTACTGAGTGGTATATAATTAATAGTTCTATCTCATTTTGTGCGGGTATAGGAAGAGATTTACATATTGCATTTATAATTTTCAAAA
This sequence comes from Brachynemurus nebulosus, assembly GCA_035578155.1. Classification (NCBI taxonomy): domain Eukaryota; kingdom Metazoa; phylum Arthropoda; class Insecta; order Neuroptera; family Myrmeleontidae; genus Brachynemurus; species Brachynemurus nebulosus. The sequence continues at coordinate 33,000,513 of JAPWDM010000006.1, forward strand.
TGTTCATCATTTCGAGTTAAATATAGGGAAGTTTCCGACCTGCCTGACGTATGGAGAAAACTTTTTTTCCGGAAAAACATCAATTTAATTAACGTCCGGGTAATAAAGTTTTGAAATTTGATTCAAACATGTGTGAATGAGTTTTTCAAACGAAAAATAATTTTTGTCGTTTATTTTGTTCAAAAATTAAAAGCTGATGTAGATAAGTCAAGAATTAACAATACGTATAAATATTATTTTCCAGAATTTGTGAAACATACATGAAATTGAGCCTGTGCATGTACCAACAACTCACAGATTGTTTGTAAGAATATTACAGCCTACAAATGTAAAGGCCCTTTTAAACGGTCATATTAGTTCTCAGTTCAATTTCAGTTTCTGTCAAACTGTCAGTTTTTCCTACGTGTAAAAACTAAAATCTGAAAGAAGAACTGAAACAGAGACTGAGAACTGACAGGATGGATAGACCAATTTGCTTCATTTCAGTTCTTAAAATTCCTATGTGTAAACAAACGCGTCATGCCTCGATCCGTTCGCTCATGTCAGTTTTCTTAAAAATCTCACAAAGTCCACATTTCATATAGGCAACTGTCGCTATGTCCAACTATTCGATCACGATTTTGTTGTCGAATTTATTAAAATTTATAAAACCTTACCGTGTTCATGGAATAAGACAGATGTGCGTTACCACAATGTAAATATTAGGGATGTCACCTACACCAACATTCTAGACCAACAGTAGTAAGGTTACAATGATTCTAAACTAAAAGTAGTAAAGTTACAGCGATTTTATTGTCAGGGTGCGAGCTATATAGTGGGGACAATTAAATCGACTGCAGCGTGAGTAGTGGAGGAAACAAGCATTAACAGGGGCTCATATGTGTTTATAGTGTAATAAAAAATATTAGATTGATCCACTTTGATTATAAACGCAATTGCAACTAATATGTCGTTCCTTATTCATCTGCCAACATTATTAACGTCTACACGTCAATCTATAAATACAGAATTAAAAATAGTTGACGTATTTTAACTCACATGCAATGATATTTGATGTTTCATAAGAAATTAAAGTTATTGATGTTTATCTTATGACTCTGCATTCAACTAAATGATTTATGCCAGCATTTTTTAATTCTCGAATTTCGCTGACGTGCTTCACCGTCACCAGCAACTCTTTCCTCTGCACAGTCCAGGGTTGGAAGAAAATACTGTCTTGATAATTATGTCCATGTTAACGTCGAAAATGTTTAATTACTTTTTTAATACAACTATTAGACTTCATCCAGTATTTTATACCTCAAATTGTTGAAATTTATTTATAAAAAAAATTAATTGTAAATAGCAAATATTTGTATTCGGATTTTATGGTTTCATTATTTATATTCGTTAGTGAGCCCGGAAAAATTTATATTATAGATGTCGTTGCCATCACGCACCCAACCAATACCAAAAGTAGTAAGGTTACAGCGATTCTATGCCATAGTAAGATCACAGTAGTTCGATACCAAAAATAGTAAATCACTACGGTTCTATACAATAAGCAATGATGCTATCACTGTCTATATGAATTTGTACAATGTAAAAGTAGCCAATTTCGTACGAAATTTGTTTCAACGCCTCACAAGGCAACTGTGCACTGAACCCCGTTTTTAGTGGATCCGACTCTGATTATCTCTGTGATTTTAGGAATTTTCACAATGAATTCATTCAATTCAAATCTAAAGACCGTGGTAGGAACTCACCTTGCAGTCGTTTGCTCTGTAGTCCATTCGTTGAACTATCCGTTTCGAAACATCATTCAGTTACTATTCCATTTACAATTCTCTGTTCGAATGTTTATTTGTTACCAAAGTTAATTCACTTTTGCTTCACACTCACGTAGTGAATTCGTTTTACTTGGTCATAAGTCACAAAGCCGTTTAATGACATAAGGAAACTTAAATATTTATCTATAAATATATCATCGTCATAGCATCCCATTAAATAATGTTTTAAGTTATTTTAATATATCAACCATTTAAATTTGCATATTATAGTCAATTTCGCTAAATAAATGTACTCATATAATATAAGGTACCTAATATTATGATATGATGATAAGTTAAATATGTATATTTATAAGGGTGGCTGGTTTGGTGGAATGTTTACTTAAACATATTAAATGTGATTCATCTCTTGTTCCCCATAATTTAAACAAATCATTTTAACCTTTGTCTAATGAAATTTATCCACTTCATAAATTTTATGATACGAAATTATATATACGTACATACACAGTCAGTGTAAGTGTTTGTTGTGTAAGACAGTCAGTCAATAAATGAAAAGAAAATTGAATGTCGGGTACTACGCTACTATGCGGTTTACCCGAAGTAATATGGTTTTTGGAGAGATTTGGGTCACCTTTCAGGGAAGGTTCTGTGGAGCGATTTTAAGTGAAATCTTGAAGGAAGAGGTCAGTTTACTGTATTGTTTTCAGCAGATAAATTAACTGTTAACATAGACGGTATCTGTTAAAATAACATTATATTTATGAAAATAATCTAATTTTAGGAGGACTCGTTTAAGGAAATTGTGTTGTTACAGAAGATTGTTACATTTTATTTCAGAAATAAAACTTATTCGTTAGGAAAAATATATGTATACCTGCACCTATGACTGTCTTTTTAGAGGAATTATAGTTCAGTTCAACAAGACTTAAATATTCAAAAATAGGTACGTTTCTGAGTGGATAAGTTTAATTCCTATTTTAAATAGGTGAGGTTGGAAGTAGTAGGATTAACTCAAGAAGAAAGTGCTAAACTTCCGAATGATGCTTTTATTTGTAACTGGTTAAGCATTGTAATTTTTAATACACTTTATCCAGAATGGTTGATTAAAAATTACAAAATTTAATCGATAATTCTGGGAATTTACAAAAAAGATATTCTTATTTTCTTTCAGCTTTTTGTTTTATATATTGCGTGTTTTCTCTTTTTTACTGGTAGAAACTCCAATGTATATATATATATATATATATATATATATATATATATATATATATATATATATAAATATTGGGTTCTTTGCAATCTGAATTAAAAGTTTTGAAAAATGAATTTTTTGATATGTTTCCTACTCTAAAAAGAAAACTTATCTCTAAAATAAATACTAATTTTAAGAAACAAACATGTTGTCCTACTTTATCCAAATGGATACTGAAGTTTGGAGACGAAAATTTGGGAATCTTTTGTTGAATTCAATTATTGATTGGAATTCTAAGAATTTTCAATAGATTACTGTAATAGTATCCTTCTACATCAAAAATATTTTCCCTTATGCGTAAAAAATACCAACCACATATTGCAGTAGCTTCTACATACACGCTCTACAGATATTTATATCAAAACCTTTACGAATATTCGAACATTTACCAGTTCAAGTGATAGTAACTTGACGATTTGGTTAGAAATATTTATCAATAATTATCTAATAAAGTTCTAGGTAATATAATGAATTTATTTCATATTTCAATACTCCTGTTATGCTTCTATTTGATATATGTTAGTTAAACTATTAAATTGTAAATATCGCGTTTTTAGGAGGTTATGGATAAATCGGTAAATCGCTTACTATGATAGCTCCGAATACTTGCTTCGTCTTCTTAACTGTTAGTGTCTTGTTTCTCCGCCGTTAACTTTTTATTGTTTTGTTTCGCATTTAAAAAAAAATTATATATGATTAAAATTTAAAACTCAAATTTTATTAAAGTTATTTAGAATTAAGTGAAGCTAAAAATCAATAAACGTTGGATCAACGCAAATTTTGCACTGAAAAAGAAATGTTATGGATATTAATATGATGGACTGTTTTTGAAATCATTTTTTGTGGAGAAATAATTTAATGGAAAGATTTACCTAGACATATCTCGTAAACTTTGTATGCGTCTCACGTAGGTCGCCTCCATACTTCATAACAAAGTTGTTGTCTTTAATTTATAGAATTGTTCCATTTGACTTATTTCAAATTGGAGATCGTGTGCGATTTATATAAATGGGTGTAGTGCTATTTTTATTACTAGTATGTTTTATTTTCGGACGAAAAGTAAAATTTTGTGTTTCAAAATTTTTAAAAAATTGCTAAAATGTCAAAATACGAACTTTACAGAAATGGCGTCAATATGGGTCCTATTTTAAAGGAGTTCTATAGTAACTTATAGGTAACTCTAGGTAAGAGTGTAGTGAAATCTGAAATGGTCGAAAGTGAAAACAGTAACTCTTTGGTTGTAATGAAATAGTTTACTTGAACAAGTGCTTTATTCGATCATTGCTAAATAATTAATATGTTAATTGTTATCAAAAAATCAAGAAATATCATTTTTTAATGAAATGTTTCTTGAAATAAAAATGTGAAATAATAGAATTTACTAAAACTAGATCAAAATAATTTCATTTTATTTTCATTATTATTACATGTCGCTTAATTTTTATGCTTTTAAGCTTTCTAAAGTTTAACAAATCTATGGAAACTAAAATAAATGAAAAAAATTTTAAAATTAAAATAATTGAAGCTAACTTTAATAACGACTTTATTGATCTCAGATATTTATACCTGTATTATTTCACAGTCAACCTTCTGACATAAATTATTTTATGGTAAATAGACATGATGATAGTTTAAAATTAATTTATTATTGCTTGTTTTTCGAATTTTTGTTTAAGTTTTGTGTTATAAATTCTTCATGTATTTGTCATCAGATTAGGTGGTCTATCCGCACTTGATCACTTTGTAATAGGCAGTATCGATCCTTATGCAATTTAAGAGACAGTGTATTTTCTTAAAAAACTTTCACTGAAATTTTTAACTCATATAAGGTTTCGATATTTATATTATTAACAAATTAAAAGGCTAATTCTATCATTAATCACGGGAATTGTGAAGAACTCTATAACCACTGAACGATGAAATCCTAACTTGATAAGATATACATTTGTCAAATTTTATATCTTTAAAAATTTAAAATTAAATTTGAAATTCTAACTTAGACTTTTCAAAAAATCCATTTTTAAACAGCATTATTAGATACTAGCAAATATCAATTTTCTACCCTCAAACAAAAAATACTATGTGTATCTATGACCTCAAATCCTATAACTATTTTGTTTCAAACAATCAAAGTTTTAAATGCTTAAAAAGTTTTAAATGTTTCAATATCTCCTACTATTATGAGCATTCATTTTTAATAGAACAACATGTACATATAAATATGCATATACAGATGTACACGAGCAATATCTAATAAAAATAAAAGTCGTCAAGTGCGTGTTTGACACGCATTATTTAGGGCTACTCAGGAATTATGTGTTGTATGTTGTATGAATCATTACATGTTGTATGATTAGTAAGAAACCTGCAAAAAATTTTGATAATTATACCATAGCTACAAGTTAAGGATATTATGGAGGTACTTAAAAATGGTGACAGTCTTATGAAAATTTGTGCGAATAATGGTTTTTCTAAATTTAATCGACTGTGAAAATTTAAATTAGATTCACTACAGCGTTTAAAAGTTATTGCAGGTTTAATTTTTGCTCACTTTTAACATGCAGTCTAATTGAGTTTTCAATAGAAATCGAATATAAACCAGCTTTTAATGCTTAGAAAAAATGGTGATAAGGCTCTTGTTTTTGTTTTAGATGTTAGGAAAAACGCTTATACAACTTTTTTTACCCCCAAATTTACCAAAATATCCCCTCTAGTAGGTCCGACTCTAGCTTTGTATATATCAGTAGAAAGCTCTCTAAAAATGAAGTGTTGTGTCAATTTAAAATTTTTCTTTATCTGCCGCAGTTTTCAAGTAATCTAGCAAAATTGAAATTTCACCCTAATTTTGAGGGGTAATTTCACTTCTTAAATGGCGACTGTGTCAGATGAAAAAAATCGGGTCCGTTATTTTGGTCGACCCTACCGGTTGTCCCCATTTACTCTTTTCTCGTCTCTTTTGATCCCAATTTTTCACAGAGAAGAAATTATACGATTTTTGTTAATTTTTCAAAAACCACCAATATTTTTAAATTTTTTTGGATACTGCTGATAAAGTGACCATCTTCGCGTAAATTTTTAATATATTAAAGATTAGGTACTCATAAAATAAATACAAAAAAATACGGTGTGAAGTCTGAATGCGTACCTATTCATCCTTGTCTACGGTAGCACATTTTTTATTGACATAAATATTAGAAACGCAGGAAAAGAGACCAGGAATCAACATAGAAGTGGATTATGGTACGATATATTTTCTGAAAAAAGTGCTTAGGACCAAAGTTATAGAATTCAAAGTGAAGCACTTGATGATAACTTTGAAGTTGACCTTGAGGTCAATTTCCAAAGTCATTTGAAAATCATTTAATATTTTTCAAAAGGAGTAGCTTACTTTTCACCCCTAAATGGTTCAAAGTATATTCGAACGAATTTCACATGCAAGATAGAAAATAAGTGATCAAGAAGTAATTTTGAAAAATACTTGCTCAATCGCAATCGGAAAAATAATAGTTAATCATATGTTCAATTGAATTCCTAATATGATAACTATAGAGTAGCAATAAAAATTTTAAAAAATTTTGAAAATTTATAATATAACATAAAGTTAATGTTTAACTTACAATTAGAGTGATATTAAATCTTTTCTTAACTTTACTTCTAAAATTACTTACAAAAATGTTTTCTTCTAATTTTTTCTATAAATCAACTTTGAAGATAGATTGAGTCAATACATGAAATTACTGCTTATAGGTACAGGATATGGTCAAACTTCGGCAATGGCTAATCATTTTCAACTGACCTTGAAAATCGATTTCAGGGTCACTATCAAGTGCATCGCTTCAAATTCTACAAATTTGGTACTCAGCCCTTTTTTCAGAAAATATGTCGTTTCAAAAATATCTAGCTATAACTGTTTTCATCTACAGAGGTTGAATGGTGTTTTCTACCCCTAAAAAGCGTATTTAGCCGAAATAAAAAAACACGTATTTAATATTTTTCGCTGTTTAATAAGTATGTTAAGTTTCATTCAAATTGGCAAGTATTAGTTGGGTAGTGTTATTTGTCAGAATGTTTTGCCGATCTAGTTTTTTCAATATTTCTTTGCTCGTTTTCAGAATTTGTATTTTAATTTCTACGGACAAATAACTCATTCTTTTCTTCGATTTGAGTAACTTTTATTTGCTGATGTTGACCATTAATTGATCGAAACATATCAAATATTTTTCAATGATTTTTTTAGCGAATGTCGAAAATTTTGAAAATTTTTTCACCGTTAGTAAGTTAAAGTATTTGAATTCATTAAGTAATTAAATGATGTCCACAAGAACCTTACGGACTACCATAAGTTATATGAGATCCCTAGGACCCGTTTTTTACTGTTAGGATAAACTTTTTACTAAAATTATTTTAGATGAATAAAGGTTATGTTGTATGATTTCCGCCAGGGTTTACTGTTCCCATTATTGTAAAAAATAAACTAACCGACCGATTTTGAAAATTTTTTCACTGTTAGAGAACTAAATTATTTTAGATGGATACAACTATGCTGCACAAAGTCCGTTCGGGTTCTTGGGTCCCAAAAATATCAAAACTAATTACCCAGCCGATTTTAAAAAATCTTTTACTCTTAGAAAGCTAAACTATTTTAAATAGGTACAGTTCTTAGATGAGATCCGCCAGTCCCTAAAATTTGGAAATTCGCTATGTTATGCAGATGCTGCGACAGGGGTATTTAATCTGACAAACACAAAAATATTGCAGATCCATGGTAACGCGATTTAAAAATGAAATATTATTGATCAAAAAGTGTCAGAGATCACATTGATCCTGAGAAAAATTTCTCACCATACTTGCCCCACGTTCGATAAATCTGTTTCCAGCCTGTATATGTAACCGTGTATGTATGTAAAGCAGCAAACACTCTCGGAAACCGCGTAATGTTATAAAAATTTTCTTTAACTTGCGCCTTTTCGACGTCAGTTGTTGGAAATTTAATGAATTCTTCACGCAACAAAGCAATTTTGTGTGACACTAATTTCACTACTTTGCTAGTAGTAGCTTTGAAAACTTCTCCTTAAAAAAAACATTATTTCTGAAGATAATGTACTATTCCTAAAAAAAAGATACATTACTGCTTAGTTGAAATACTTATTATTTAAAAAACAGCATACCAGTTCGTTTTGTGTTGTATTCGTGGGCGAATTTTTTCCAAAATAAAAATTCCTTTCGCATTCGAAATTTTGTGTAAAAATTCAAATCGTCGCAAATATTAAAATGATTTGGATGAAAACATATTGTTTTTTTTTACATAAACGTTAAGTCATACAAATAGGTTATGTTATAATATAAGAATCTTTTGACAAAAAAAAAAATAATTTATTTTAAAAAGATTATAAAGGTACGGACACACGACACGCTTTTGGTGTAGAAGTTTTTTTTTTTACAAAAGGACAGAAAAGTTGATTTAAGATACTACCAACAAGGTAATCCTAAATTGTGAGACGCATCCAAAAGATAATACAGAGATAATATTATATTACAACTCTAAGAAAAAAGTAAACGCAATAAAATTTTACAAGTTGGATTTACACTATAGCAAAAAATGAAATAAATTATTTTCAGTACGAAACTGCCGTCTTGCAGCAACATTTATAAAAATATTAGTTTTCAATTCAAAATAGAATATGGCAATACAAAATACGATTTAGAAATGTTAAATTATAATCTAAATCAGGTGTTGTGTGAAATGTCTGACACTATTCTATTCGCCGTGTGTGACACTACTGTGTAAACAACCTCAAATATTTGCTAGAGAAGTCTAGCAACTCGAGTGTATACAACTGTTCTAGCCTTATCTAGACTGCAAATTTAAGCCGCTGCTACACGATGCTACGAACACCTTCCAACATTCGACGTTGGATGGTTCATAGCATCGTGTAGCCGTTGTTCGAACCTACGAGTGTCCAATGTCGAGCGTCAAACGTTCGCATTTGGTCGTGTCCCGTTCGATGTCGGTATTTTTGCACCGAGTCAAAGGGGTGCTTCGAACATTTGAAGGTCAATGTTGGTTCGTTGGTTGGTTCGACTCAGCAGCTGCACGCTCGTTCATGTGAAGAGAGACAACATCAGTGTATAACATTAGAGATAACATCAGACAGATAACATCGTCCACTGAGTACCAACACATCATCATTCGTATTGGATCAAACATTCGATTCACCGTGTAGCAGATACATTCGTCGCACCAACTATCGAACTTAACTGCCTCAAACGTTCGATCGAATGTTGGAAGGAACGTTCGTAGCATCGTGTAGAACCCGCTTTACTTGAACGTGTAAACCAACGGGCCAAACTACTATATGATAGTTAGTATTCCGACTGTAGCAGAAAGGTGACGTAAAATCTCCTCCACTTCGCATCACTATGCTGTGTAAGTACAAACTGTTTGTAGTGGTTTAGGCTTGATGTTTGCTTCTGTGTGAGTATTTACACACACAATTACAAAACACGTATTATCGGACAGAGCAACGTGCAGGTCAAGTAACAATGGTCTTACAATACATAACAATCGTAGTGGATTCGATGACCGACACCGACTGACTAAATGCCTTAAGCTGTGACAGACCAACAAATGACTCCAAGCGAACTAAACTTTTTTGATATTAGTTTGCTTCTAGTGTTCTATAGTGTAAACATTGCACACAATAATGCTAATTTAGATGTCTCGTGTATCCGTAGCTTTATGTACATATGTTGTAGGTACCTATCATGTATTATATACTGTGTGATACAAGGGGACAAACTAGATTGGCTTTGCCTCTGTTCCACTTGTAATGAGTTTGTGACGTAGTCTGTTTGTGTACATACACACTGTTTGCAGTGTATTAGTTTGGTTTTTTGTAGTAGTATGTGTATACACGCATACAACCACACACACGTATTACCAGAGAGAGCTCTTCAACGTGTTCAACTAACAATGGGTATATTTTTAATATAATGGTGTGTTGACTCGACGACGACTACTGACGGACTAATGCCTTAAGCTGTGACTGGCTTACAAATGACTCCAAGCGAATTTCACTTTTTTTATGTTAGTTGGCTTCTAGTGTTCTATGGTATACTCACTATATATATAGGTAGCATGTGTAAATTACGTATGTATATTTTGAGTAAAATTTCAAAACGTCAAATGTCAAAAACTAATATATTTAAATAGCAAAATTAATTGCAATAATCGCAATTAAATTGAATTTGAATGAATTTAAAAAATATTGTTAAAGTTTGCATTTTTTTGATAGTAATTTACTGTTAATATGTAGGTAATATTAAAATCATTTAGGTAATTTAATATGTAGGTAATATTAAAATCATTTAAATATCCATAAACGACACAGTAATAATCATGTACCTAATAGTATAGGCGTCAATTATATTTTTTTTATTTATACCTTACTGCTAACAAGAAAGATTAAAAAAAAATTAGCAATTACGAAAAAAATCTAATTAATTTTTAATTTTATACGTTCGACTATTAAATAATTAATAGTTAGGTCCAGAATTAACGTTTTAAATCTTTATTTTTGTAATAAAGAAAAATACCCCCTTTACCCCAAAAACTTGGCGAACTGAGTTCAGCAGAAAGTTTGGTGAAGTGCAAGTTGGTCACACGTTAGAATGTGGAAAGTGCAAAACTATGAGGGATACTCAGAGGTCAAAATCTCTGAGTACCCCTAATAAAAATGGAAGATGTTACCACTAGAGCAGTTTTCTACTTTATTGCTTCTTATAATTTGATTTTATTTTCTGTATATATAAAAGAAGTATATAGATCGACCACGCAGGAAAACAATAATTCATAAAATTGATATTACGTTATATTATAAATTATAAAAAAGAAAATATTTGATATTATTTTTTATTTCTCTTTTCATTTTTTTGTGGAAATTGATCGATTCAATTACGACAATTTTGCTTACTGATGCTGATTTTCTTTTCAATGGAAGCTATAAAGAAACTAAAGCGAAAGAAAAATTATTTGGTCTAACAACATTTTTTTTTTTGAAAGCCTCCTTTCTTAATGTTATATGATGTGAAAAATCGAATACAATACGCTTGAACATTTAAGAATGTGTGGTGTAATTTTTTACATAAATTTTATTACGAGACGAAACTGACAGAGTTCATTTATGTCATAATTTTTATTCAATTATTGAAGTATGTTTCCATACAGACATGGATTAAGGGGGACCACTAGTGTGACGTTTTCAAAAATTTGGAAAAATTGTTTTTGCATGTTTCGACAGTCTATATCTTTAAAAACAACATACTAAAATTTCAAGTGCATATCTCAAATAGTTTTTGAGTTACAGCCATCCGAAGAGCGGATTCTGATTTTCATTGTTAACTTTGAGGTATTGAGAAATGTATGAAGGCTGATAGTTCGGGAGTTTCTGGACGTGGTTGCCAGTCACATGTTGTGGAGAAGCTAGATCCTGGCACATTTGAACTACTCATCTAGTTTTACTATGACCGTTATAGTGAGTACATCGTAAATAATTTTAGTAAAAATCCTCACTGATTAAAACTAAAAGGTAAATTAAAGATAAACTACATTGCTGCAGTTATAACTCGAAGACAAATCATCCGATCGATTTGATTATTATTGCAGCTTCTTTTATACATGTTTCTTTGTACCATGAACTTCCATTTTTCCAATCGAATAAAAAATGTAATTTTTGCAGGCCAAAAATCATCAAATTTTCGCGCAAATTTTGAAACTTTTTTTAAAAAACTCCACCATTTTGTTCAATTTCAACTTTTCTTTTTCGATTGAGGTTCACGGTACGGGCAATATCTTCTAGTTTAATAGGCTTTTTGGTTTTTTTGATTTCAGGCACTCTGAAGGTCGCTATTACTGCAGCAGTGGGGGAACTTTTTTTTGGAGTCTTGGAGGATCGCTAATAACTCCTTGAATTTTCAATTTTTTGGTCCAAAAATTTTATCACGAATCTATTATACCATATATCAACGAATATATCCTTAAAATATTAAAACATTCCATACAGTAATTTTCTTTAAAAAAATTTCCAGAAATTACGCCCTCTTTAAGGCAGTACACTAGTGGTCCCCCTTAACATGTATCACTGCTTTAATTTTTTCCTATTGTAACTCGAAACTTTTTAATCCATCTCTACTTTCTGTTGCAATATTCAGCATAGTGTGTTAAGAACTAGAAAGTAAGTAGTAATAATACTAACTGAACAATTATATCTTATATATATATATATATATATATATATATATATATATATATATATATATATATATATATATTATAACAAAGGTTGAAGAAAATATTCTTAAGAGAAATTAAATGGCTTTTCAGAGTGACAGAACTTCTAATTATATACGTATGAATTTTATGCCTAACAATAAGTGGAGTCTAAAATATTTAGTGGAATCTAAATTACCAAAAATATGAAACATTTTACCGTCACCCGCAAGATTAATGGATTTAAATATACGGATATAGAAAATTTAGTGATCTGTTTATCTCACGTTATAAAAAATAGAAAATGTCATAAATCTATAAAATATAACATTTTTAAAAACTTTGAGTCGCTAGCACCAAAATAATTAGAAGCCTTTGAAATCAACAAAATCAGATTGATTTTAGCACAAATAAAAAATTTCGTTAAAGGTTCATTTTCATTGAAAATACCTGTTATGGTGAAAAATGCATTATTTGGTAAAGTACATCTACTTAGATTGTAAAATAGGGTACTTTTGTTATATTTCAATGAAAAATGATGCTAAAAATTTAAAATTTTGCATAGTAAGCAGGTAAATTTGTTTAAACACATATACAAAATCTTAAAGTAATTAGGAAAAGCGTCATCGAAAAAAATTCAATTCTTAATTCGTGGTTCAACAATAAAATAAAATCGTATCACAACATACAAAATCGTAGTTCAGTAGATTGTAGATATTTTACTGACGGTACACAAAAATCAGACTGTACTACGGACTCAACATCATTAATCTTATATATATATATATATATATATATATATATATATATATATATATATATATATATATATATATATATATATATATATATATATATATATATATATATATATATATATATAAGGTACTATCACAGTGTAAAATTTTGAAAAAATAATTTTTTTTTGGTGTTATCTTAAAGTACATACAGTTATCCATGATAGCAAAAAGAATTTTATATGAACCTGAGATCGTCGATTGATGGTAAGTTGACAGTTTATATAAAAAATCCCTCCTCTAAACTTTAACCCTTTAGACTCGATTTTAGCCGCCACGGCGACACAATAAATGTTGCACTCGAAAGGCGCCTCTCAGACGCCATCCTATTCTTTACTTCAAATATCACAACAAGGGAAATTATAAAATTTAATATTAAAATATAATGTTTGTAATATGCAAATAAAAATAATATATGTAAGTAAACTACTTTTGTTTAAAATACTTATATTTGATGTATTACAATTTTTTATTAAAACTACTGTCGAGTAGCTGAGTACCCATACTAAAAAATGGTTTGAGTGGAAAGGGTTAAACGCGCTTATCTCTAAATGGCGTTTTTAAAAACGGTATCCACTGTCAGAGGGAAACTTTCCAAGTTATAAGTTTGAAATTTTGACAGAATACTTTTTATTCCATTCTCCAGGTACCTATGGAAGCCTTTTTTTGAAATCTTCCCATTTTTTCACACGGAAAACTGTTGAAAAAAGGTCTAAATTTTGTACTTTTTATTTAAACCGCCGCCATTTTTTCAAATTTCAAAAAAAAACTTCCATTCGTACATAGCGGCTTACCTACAAATTGATAATCTATATGATTTTTTTTCAGATGAAAACTGCGGCCATAATTGTGGGCACCAATAGCCGCCCATTTTGAAGACATTTTTTTCAAAAAATTACAATAATTATAAAAAATAAGTAAAAATGAATAAAAAAAATATTTTTGTATTATTTAATAGTGGTATTAATCGTAAACAAAAATTCATCCCCATTCCCCCATCCTATCGATCCGAAAAAAAATTGTGTAAATAAAATTAATAATAGTATATTATTCAACGAGTTAGTACTGATAGCTATTACTCACGAAGATGAAATTGCGACACGAGCTGAGCTTGCAGGGCGAGTGTCGTAATGCATCTGAGTGAATAATAGCGATTGCAAGCGAGTAGAATACGATATTTTTTCTACGACTTTTTTCCATTTTGATTTAAATAAAATTGAATATAAATTTTAAATCAAATTTTTAATTTATTTTTAATTTCATTAAATGTTTGTATAATATGTACAAAACGATCAAAACAAAATATAATTATACTATTTTGTTTACTTGAACGTTACTACGCAACATATATAAAATTAAAACTTGATACATACATTAATCACAAAACAATCGCAAAGCCACTGAATAATGGTTAATACTGTGATTTCATTGGTCAAAAAGGTATTGAGTAATGGTCATTTCTCCACACCTTTGAATAATGCCTATCTTTCTCAACAATTAACAGATATATAATGAGTGTGTTCTTCAACAGTAGTAGAAAAAACTAATTATTATTACAAAAAAATTTTCACATTTATTTCCCAGACACAGAGAATATCGTTAAATATTTTTTGAAAATTTAAGTTAGCTAATAGATCAACTAAAGATGCCGCAACAAACAAATCACACTAGGACATTTGTTGATTCCGTCTGTCAAACCACAGGGAACTAGACACTAATTTATGTATTTAATTGCCTGGTGGTCGAGTGTGACTCATCGTGCTTAACAAACTAAACCCCCGACAATAGTTAAGGTAGGTAGATTACTTCTACTACTGACAACCAAATGTTGATACTGTAATTTTCAATAATTTTCCATTAAATTACCATTTCTTCATCATTATCGTGGGCCGCTAAGTAATTACTGTAATTTTGTGTTAAATAAACGGTTCTATAATTAAATTTAATATTTATTTGGAAGCTTTTTTTCTCTTTGTACAATTTATAATATACAAACATATAGACATATTTGAGTACGTAGGTTTATTTTATCAAAGTGTTTTAGTTCTTCACGATAAATTAGACATCACAGAAACGAAAATTTATATTATTTAATGAATGTTTACCCTCTTCGTTTTCATTTATTTGATGTATTTGTACAGGGTCTGTTACTAAATTGCATAGGTATGAAATAATCGTTAGGTAGGACAAAAAATACATCCTTTGATTACGGAAGAAATGTAAAAGTCGGCAAGTGCGTGTCGAATACACATTGTCAAGGTTTCGTAGTTCAATAGTCTTTTACAATTCCTGAAATAAAATATGCTTTTATTTAAATAATATTAAAATTAGTCTGTAATACGATTATCTAAATTTTTTACTTTTCATAAAAGTTTAAAAGATTTCAATAATAGTTTTTAAAAAAATTACATGCGGAAATTAAATCACGTTTCTTGAACGAAAAGTAACTTGTATAGTAAAAAGTGTTGAACGCTACTGATTTATGAAATTTATGTAATAACAATACATATTATATTCTAGCACTCCGGGACGCATTTTTGAAGCTCGTGGGCCGCGCTTTAGGGTGCATTTACACTGCGTGCTATGCGATGTGAGGCTTTGCTATGCGACGCAATGCTATGAAAACAAACATTTAAGAACATATTTGAATGTGCACATTGTGAGCTATGGACAGCGATGCGATGCTATGCTAGTAGCAGCTTTTATACGCAACAATTCAGTATGTTTGATTTTATCGCCTGAACTCGCCAGTATTGTGCTATTCAGTCATCAATGATGGGTGTGGTAAAACTTATGAAGTCATTCGATGTCGTTCGCCAGTATGGGGTCAACGGTCAAAACTATACAAAGCAATAAAATAGAAAAGATGAAAATATATTTTTTATATACTATTTATAAATTTTTAATCGACATTAAAAATTTTGATACTAAATTAAATTTATTATTGATAATGGAAAAGGAAAGTTGAAAATTTTGAATTATTGCTATTGTATATCCATTTTAAATATAACTTATTAAATATAACTTTTTCAAATTTTCGCGGTCGTTTTCAACATTGATGTCAACAATCGATGTTTCGATATTTTTATAAGAATATCGATGTTTCGATGGCGAAAAATTAAAAGAATCGATAGTTCGATGTTGATGTTTTTTACCGACATCACCCATCCCTAATTCTCATGATCACTCGCTATGAAATCCAATGCTAGATTGAGCAAGCAGTGTGAACACATCTTGAAACATAGAAAAAGTTATTAGCATAGCCTAGCATCGCATAGCAAAGCCTCGCATCGCATAGCGCGCAGTGAGAATGCACCCTGAGACTGTGAGAAACATAAGACATGAAAATGCTGTACGTCTTTTATAACTAGATAATGACAAAAAGTAAAATCAGCTTTGACTGGTACTAAATAAAAACACATCTTATATACCGAATTTATTGTCAACCACTGAATGTAGGTACATACATTAATCATTAACCATACATTATTATTTTCTTTTATTTGCATTTTATTCGTGAAGTAATGAAATTGTTCGTTTGTTTACAATGAATAAATAAATAAATTGAATATATTATGTATTTATGTATATACAGATATAATTCTACAATTGTACATATTATGTGTGTTTGTCAATAAAATTGTTGGTTTTATGCTTGTTTAATTACAATTTAATCAAAACAAGAAAACTTATTAACCAGATCATATGTCGTTCTTCAAAATAAACTAAAGAATTGCTATTGGACATTTGAATTAGGGTTGTTGTATTTTTTACATCCGCAGCATTTCAATGCGGATGCAGATGTGGATATCGGCAACATAAACCGATTTTCGAAGTTATAGTTCGACCATAAAACTCATTACAATTTCAATAACTGGTCCAATTATCTGAGTCCATTGGAGGCACCAGGTCACCAGAGTCTTTATGATTTGAATTCCAACAGATTATGTTCGATCTGATTTCTGACTATCAAAATTATAACTATAGACATGAGACGCTATGCGTCATTGAATCTATGGGTTAAATTTATGAATTTATCAATAATTTCTTATCTTTTGTTAAGAAAAATTCAAAATAACAACTAAAGAAAATTCGCTCCCTAGAAAAAATATATTATTTTTGGACAACCGGATCTGCATCTAGAAATGTTGTACTTTGTACTGATAAAATCCGTTCCGCATTCGCATATGCAGATGCACTCAAACATCACAACCGTAACAACCCTGATTGGAACATAGCAGTTACATTCAAACATAGGAGATGCATGGTAGAATTGTTTGAAAGAGCAAATTCGTTATATTATATCCGTTGGGAATCTGAAATTGTAAAGAAAAACTATACAAAAAACCTTTACGAGCGTAGCCGAAAATTTCAATTTTCTTTCTAGAGCCATCTCCGAGACAAAAAATTGTGACAGATGAATAGACATCATATTAACACTATGAGGCCCGAGCACTTTCACAGTAAACTTCCTCGTAAGCCGACAATATTTTTAAATAAACTTTATATAAACAAATACATAAAATAATTCAACATGTACATATATGTGATACGTACATACATACATACATTTGACATTCAAACACATTCAAATCAATTAGACAATTACAGGAAGTTTAAATAACAAACTGATAAAAATAAATAAGAAACAAACAAATACTTTTATTAGTTTTTATATTATTTATTTTAAAATTTTTTATAGAAACCAAGAGAGTAGTGTGTGTTGGTGTTTGTGTGAGTTGAGTATATACACATCGCCCATCGGTGTGGTAACATCGCACACATACATAATACGTAATCAATTAATCATTGATCGCATTCGGCCTCTGCGGTTGTTTTGATTATTAATTCCGGATGCCGAAGCCGTGGGCCTGAAAGTGTTAATATTTAAGTACTTACTTAAATGTTCCTTGTAAATTCATGAATGTCTCTGAATAAGGATGAATAACTACACATTTTATTTTCTTTTAAAAAATAATTAAAATGGAAACGATATTTTTATGTTAACATATCTACTATTCAGTTAAGTATAAAGAAACAGAAAACTTTAAATAAATGTAGATAACTTAACGTACAGGTGATTTCATTTACAAGTAAAACTCCTTCAGCCGGACTTACCGATTCTGGTAAAACTTGAAATGGGGTAGTACAGTAAAAAAATAAGCGACACGTATTTTTTTTATCGATCGAAAAACAATTTGCAGGGACCTTTCAAAAATTGGGATAAAAATTGCAAGTTAAGGACTTTCATCTAAATTTTAGTAAGTATGTAACTGCATTTCAGTTTCAAACATTACATTAACAAAAAACATTACATTAATTTTTTTAATTTTAGGCTTTTTAGGCATTTTAAGAATTAGGTATTTTATAATTTATTTTTTATTAGTGTTTTTTCAAGCAGTTATTTCTCTAAGGTCATTTTGCCAAGTGCTTTCGTATACATACAAACATAAACTAAATAATATTGAAAGCGACTTTAATAATCAAGGGAATCTAAAAAGCATTTGTTATTTGACACAAAAAATAAATAAATAAAAAACCCAGCAGACACAAAATATTTTTTTAGACAACAGAAAAATATAGGAACAAAGATTTACCGCAGGTAGATATCTGGAGACTTATTTACTTTACATTGATATTATAAATATTTAGAATACCTGTTATTAGGTAAATAAAAAGAAGAAAATTATAAATTTATTTTTTATTTTACTTTTACCATTGTCTACTTTTTTCCCGATGTGTATTTGTTTTAGGTTCTCGTGACGGTGCTTTTTAGCGAATTTCCAGAATAGAAATTTAGCTATTACCGTAGCTCTCATGACGCGACCTAAGCCAGAGACCATAACAGAAATATGTTTTGAGGTCCTCAAAATCCGAAATCATATATATATATATATATATATATATATATATATATATATGTATATATATATATATATATATATATTAGTGAATATCATTTTCGGATTTTGAGGACCTCAAAACATATTTCTGTTATGGTCTCTGGCTTAGGTCGCGTCATGAGAGCTACGGTAATGATATATATATATATATATATATATATATATATATATATATATATATATATATATATATATATATATATATATATATATATGTATATATATGTCTATATATATATATATATATATATATATATATATATATATATATATATATATATATATATATGAACATTCCCCCTTGACCACTTTTAACGAGTCAGAGTCAGATCTTACGCAATTTAATAAACATCATTTTGTAGATAAAAAAAATAATTCTAAGTGGCGTCCGTATTAGACAAAAGTCTGAAAAACGGACGTAGAATCTCACTGTTATTAATTATTATGTCTTGTAATCTTTTGAAAAATTATATTTTGAACTAAAATAATTTAAATTTTAATAGGAGGAAATTCGCTATGTTATGCAGATGCTGCAACAGGGGTATTTTAATATTATTATAATAATACGAACGACCGCACTCTACATAAATTTTGTGTTTCTTCGGTTTTTTCTCAGTGTGGAATGCTGAAAAGAACATTTTTATAAGGAAATATTTATTTATTTATTTATTATTAAATATGTAAGTACTATCCTACAACTCTAAGAGAAAAGTGAACGTAATAAAATTTTACAAGTTGGATTTACACTATAGCAAAAAATGAAATAAATTATTTTCAGTACGAAACTGCCCTCTTGCAGCAACATTCATAAAAATATTACTTTTCAATTCAAAATAGAATATAGCAATACAAAATACGATTTAGAAATGTTAAATTATAATCTAAATCAATAGCTTTAAAAATTATATACATTTTTTAAACTTTTTGAGTTATGAGGTTTTTTTTAACTATGTAAATCTGACTTAGTTTGTCATATTTTTGTGAGAGAGAGATAAGTAAATTAAACTGTCATTGTACAAGCAATCAAAATTTTATTACCTTTACTTTTTTTTTAGAGTTGTAATACAGTACTCGTATATAGAGTGTCCATTTTGGAAAACGCTTTCTGATTCTTTGTTTAAATTCTATTTCTTAGACACCAAATTATGTACATGGTGTGGTACTTAACTTTTTACTTCTACTTATGTATATTCTAGGAATATAAGTAGAAGTAAAAAGTTAGTCACAGAAAATAAACAGAGTTGTGCCATGTGATGTAAAAAACCAGTTTTTTACATTTTTATGTAAAAAAATTGTAAAATACGTAAAAACTGTAAAAAACCGTAAAAAATTGTAGAAAATTGTAAAAAATGTAAAACACTTAAATCATTTGTCATTTCACTGACAAACAATTTATTTTGACGGTTATTACTTGTTTATAAGTTCACATGAAAAAACGTGTAAACAAAATGTCGACACAAAAATGATTTCCTGCTGGTGGAAGGCCATCCACAACTAACTACAAAGCTTTAAATTTCCAAATTAACAAACTGAGTTTTGACAGATCAAAAAAACTATTACATATATTTATCTCTCTTTAAATTATAATAACAATAAAATCACTGATGATAATGATGAGGAAGATGATTGATACCTTTAATAAAATTTAAAGGTTTATTTAAAATTCAAATTACTTAATTATTAAGTTTTACTTTGCAAATATAGCAAATACTTCAATAGCAAATATGGAATACCCTCAGTAACGCTTACATATCTATTAAATTAAAAAAAAAAAAATAGTTTTTTACATTTTTTACATTTTTTACAATTTTCTTTATCAAAACAAGTATGTGTAAATTAAAAAGCCTTTTAAGTGTAAAAAACTCTGTAAATTACCCGAAGTAAATGATACGCACAACTCTGAAAATAATTGGGTAGCTATAATTATTATTAAAGTAGTAAAGTAATCCTAGTGTATTATTTCTGTAAATATTATCTTACCTGTTATCTAAAATTTTATTGATATAGTGTTGTCGTATTTCTAGGAATAAAAGTAGAAGTAAAAAGTTGACGACAGAAAATAGTAAGGTATAATTATTAAAATAGCAAACTTAGCGTCTTATTTTTGTAAATGTTATCTTATGTATTATCTAAAATTTTATCTAGATAACGGTTAAATTACCTGTTATTTTTATGTAGAAATTACTGTACCCGCGACGTCGTTCGCGCGACGCAATTTTATAAGCTCAGTGAGAAGTATTTATGTATAATAATTATACAGAACTTACACATAACAATAGTTTTTGCGTAATGCATGCACATGCTGAAAAGGGTTTTTGTATTCTCCCGTGGGAATGAGACATTTTTCCGGAGAAGAAAGTATCTTAAATGTTGACCCAAGTAATAAGTTTTGATCGTACTAAATTTCATCAAAATCCGTTCAATAGTTTTTGCGTAATGCGCGCACATGCTCAAAATAGTTATTTATTTTCTCGTGAGAATGAGACATTTTCCCGGAGTAAAAAGAATCTTGGATGTTGACCCAGGCAATAAGTTATCACCATACCAAATTTCATCAAAATCCGTCCAACAGTTTTTGTGTAATGTGTGCACATGCTCATAATGGTTTTTCTATTTTTCCGTGGGAATGAGATATTTTCCCGAAAAAAAAGTATCCTAGACGTTGACCCAGGTAAAAAGTTATCATCACACCAAATTTCATGAAAATCCGTCTAATAGTTTTTGCGTGATACGTGAACAGACAGACAGAGAGACAGACAAAAATTTTAAAAATCACAGTTTTGATATCTACATCGATAACTATTTACAGTACCAGTACAATTTTCAAAAAATATTCCATGTACAGAAATGGTCTCGTTACAGTTTTATTATATGTATAGATATATTATTTATTTTAATAGCCATAGTAACATATTTTTATATACGACTAACTTCAAAAATAACGAATTTACATACAAATTTTCATCCACTATTAAACCCACTTAGGCGACGAATTTTCAAAAGTCCTTTCTTAGTTCATTCATTCTTTTAAACCCAACGGTTTAGGCTGTGCGATGTTTGCCAGTCAGTCAGTCAGTGTTAGAAATTTATTAAGTAGATTTTAAACTAGATTATGTATTATCCGTTTGAGTTGAGAATTTGCCGTTTGAGTCTTCAGAAACTGACGGTCAGTTCCCAAGTCAATGTTTATTATTAATTAAAGCAAAAACACGCTGATAGATATAAAAATTCGAAAAAAGTTATAGATTTTACTACAGGCCACTTTAAACAGTTACACAACAACTCTGAACACCTTAATGAAAATTTAATGCTGGACTATGGTTGAACTTTTATTAACACCCTGTAATAATGTGTACGTACCTATCTGTATTTTTATGTGTATTATTATTATAGAAAGAAAAATTCTGGTAGATATAAATATTTTATTAATTATCATTTTCTATTTCGTTTTAAATCTTTTCTTTTTTGTATTTGTAATTTCCGTCAGAGAAAAACTTTGAAATTTAGCACAAAAATAAATTTAGTTTTATACTTGGGGAAAAAGTTTTTCGTGAATATACCTACTTATAATACTAAAAAAAAAAAACGAAATCTCTTTTTATAAAGATTTTTCCTTTTTTCCCTTATGTATAAAAATATAAATATTTATTCAAATTTTGCACATTTAAATAATTCAAACGTGGTCTCAAATATACGAAATACGCTTTCTAAATAGATAACAAAGTTCGAGTTTTATCGATATGACACTTGTCACTCGAAGTGTCGGAAGTTTTGTTACTTATTGCGATATTGAAATTACCATCAATAAAATTATGACTTTCTTACTCGTAAATGTGTTTGTAACGCATCGTGAACTCACGGGTTCACTCCATCATCAAAATTTAATAATATGTGCGAACAGGTCACTAATACACTTAATATGTACATCCATTCAGGGCCGGATTAACCCTGAGTCCGCCCCTAGGCACCTTGAAAAATGCCGCCCCTACCTTTTGTTTGAAAAAACGAAATCTTGAGAAAAAAAAACGTCAATCACAAATTTTTCTGCACTGTTTTAAAAATTTGCCGCCCCTTTTCCTACCTTTTTTACAAACTTTCTCTTAAAAAAAATAAGTGTAGAGCAAAAAAAAAAAACGTTAATTACTCATTTTTCCGCCCTATTTTAAAAATTCCCCCCCTAAAAATCTCCCGACCCTAGGCCATTGCCTAAGGTGGCCTATTGACAAAGCTGGCCCTGCATCCATTCTCTATATGTCTGTGTACTATACTGGTAGCCAATCACAAGATAATTAGTTTTCGTATTATTTCTTAAAGCAGTCTATAATAAATCTGTATTTTCGAAAAAAAGTTGGTTTTTTTCCGAAATTTTCCCAAATTTAGAAATTGCCCCACCATTGAAAAGAGGAGAAAAAATCACATAAAGATGGTTTTTGAGTCATTATTCTATGTAAACTGCTTTCCAGGAAAAATTAATTTTTGCAAGCGGAAGAAAATTAGCTATGTTATGCAGGATGTTGTGCCAGCGGTACTTTTTAGTTATTTTCTTATGAACAAAAGAGTAATCCTGAAAATTTTACGAAAATCTAATCTGGTGTTTATTATGTAATTACGCGTCAATGGCCTGAATGACCCAACTGGTTACGGTTTCCCGATTGGAACGTTTGTAAACGCACAAACACGCAAATAGACATAAATCTAAAACGATAGAATACTATTTAACGCCCTCAAAACCTGAATATATGTCAGAATTGGAATTTTCGGAAGTCGAGTGTATTACAATAATTTCCTACTTCTTAAATCCTTTTTAAGCCAGCTGTTAATAAAATCTTTTTTTTTTTTTATTTCCTCTTAAATATTTTCCCATTTAAGAGATAACAATTGAGGTGAATTATATTTTTATAAATAAATATCTTCGAACTAATTTTTATTGTAAACAATACGCGCTATTAACCTCCAGTTTTCCATAATACTCTGTTTTCAAGAATTGGATAAAATTCCCGTTTATTTTTCCTACTCACGTTATCTGATAATTTTTCAATGTTTGTAATAACAATTGACGATCGTTATTTACTTAGTAGATACTCGTTTGTCTTTATTTATTTTTATATGTTTTCATGCAATTAATTCCAACTTCATAAAATAAATCTGTAAATTTTCGCAAATTAATGAAAACAAAATTTTCATGTAAATATGAATTATATATCTATGATGCCTATACTATACCGACACATATTATAGGGAAAGGAAATTCTGCCGGAAAGCTTTCATTAGAAAAATATTGTCTAACGTAAAAATATTTTAATTTCGTTAGATCTAATAAACGTATACCTATTTTTTTTTTCGAAAATATTATTTTCGAATATTTGATATAGATTTATCCACATATTATAAGAATCGAAATAATAACTATATTGTTTTTGGATAAATTTTTCGTAGAAAATTAGTAGATGATGTAGGTTATAGGTATATCAGTATAGAAATAACTGTCGCTACTTTTCCACTGATATAATTTTACAAAGAAATTTTGGCGAAATTATACGAGATAATTATCTGCGTCCCTATTAGAGAAATGTAGATCCCTTCTACTAGTAGTTAAGCGAAACTTCTTAAATAACTAAGCGAGCTTAAAACCTCTTTAGTTACTTATTAATTTATAATATTTTTCCTTTTATTAGAATTTTTTTCAACAGAATGTAGCACATGCTTTCACGGAACTTGTATAGGTATTAATTATACTCGTTTCGACCACAAAATAATTTTATATCACAAGCTTTACTGCATTTATTTTGAATGGGATTGAGAAACTTATCAGCCGAGAATCAATTAAGAAGAGAAAAAAAGCAATTATGGTATTTTATTACATTGCTTTGAACGTTTTAATGTGTCTTGACATTAAATATAGTCGACAACTACATGGCATAGTGTACAACAATATCCCAGTCTTAAGAGAGAAAATTAAGAAATACTTTTGAAAAAGATTTTTATTGTATTTTTTTATATGTGCACATGTAGTGTAGAATTACATTTCCTAATACAAAAATAAACCAGATAATTTGAAATAATGTACGAAGACATACAATGAAATTCTTGGTTTTGATCAATTAATCTTATACTATATAAGAAAAGAGGAAATTTTAAAACAAAAAGTGACACTATCAAACATAAAATAAAAGCAAAATTATTGTCAGATGATTAAATCTATTGTTAGATGTATCTGTCAATTTACTAAAATTTAACCAAAAAATATAATTTAAAGATATATAGAATATTATGGAAATTCATCTCTATAACGTCACTAAGTGTATAAAAACTTTTTTGTAGTCTTATTTAAGTGAAAAAACTCTGATATTTATCGCTACTGACAAAGGCAGGTTCTTATTACTGTGCCGATAAGCCGACAGTGTACTCTAGTGGCATAAATGGCGTTTAAAATTTATAGATAGTAATGTAAAAAGTGTTAATAAAAATGGATTTAAACAATCTAAATGATAAAAATATAATAAAAAATCTTCAATGGCATTTAGAATGAATAATTTGACCAATTTAATTGTACTGAAAGCAACCATTTTTTTATTTTTATTATTCAATTATTACGAAAATTTTTATTTTTTGTTTTAAAAAATAATTTGTCTAATACTATATAGTTTTAAATTAAAATAATAGTAGATTAATATGGCTATATCTATAAATGCGATTATTTCTAATTGAATTATTTAAAAATGAGTCGGTTTGGCCTTTGGAGTTTGACCTAGAGCAAAAAAAAATCGATTTTAATGATCTGGGAAGCACAATACAGGGTGAGTTTTTCGAGAGTTGCCATTTTGATTACAGCCAAACCGTTGACTTAATCGAAAAATTGTTCAAAATAGAGTTGTAGATGTCGACGGGGGCAATCGATTGCTATAGTCGGGAGCTTTATAGCTCTTATGGTTTTCGAGTTATGATACAAACTTATAGATTTTTAAATGAGACTATATGTGAATTATTTCGGTAAAACTGATCTAATGCATCAATTAAAAATATAAATGAAGAAAGAAAATTTTTTACTCAAGTTTATTTTTTGAATTTTTCTTTAATTTAGCAATTAGGCGGTAAAAATATGCGTATGTATTTGAGGCTATTTCAACTGACAGTATTTTAGCCGGCTAATATTTCTATTACATCCAAGAAAATAACCTTATTTAGTATCATTCTCTGTAATACAAATGGTAGTAATTTAGATTTTGGAGTATAGATGTCGGGCTCTATTTCAAGTTTTAACATTTTTGCATAATAAAATCAAATTACTTTAAAAGATTAGTATTTAAAGTAACTTAATTTAAAAATAATTTGAAGTTATTCATTAACAGTTACCTCCCATGTTAAAATATTTATATGTTTTTACCTCTCTGAAAGAGACTGTATATTTTATCAATCTAACTTACTGAATCAATTTTCTGATAAAAATAAATCAAATTTATTCTTATTCATTAAACATTTTAAAAACCAAACTGCTGAAAGCAAGCAAATATTTTTGTAAATTTTCTCAAGAAAATACATTTTTCTATAAATAATTATTTTAAAAGAAATTTTTAAACGTCGTGGCTTTAGGATAAAAAATATCTTCGAAGAAAATCCATTCAGTTTAATGAAATTTACAAAAGTTATTTAATATTTAAGTTTATATTTGCTAAACTCCCGTAAATATTTAACAGTTTCAAATATTTATTTTTGATTTTCGGGAAAATTGTATTTTATTATAGTATTTAAATGAATCAAATATGTATATAGTCAGTAATATTAGGGTTGTTATGGCTGATATACGTGCTATGGTTTCCCGCTAGAAATGTACGTCGGTGTAGCAACTGGAAGTTTATAATATATACTGTTCGTAATTTTAATTTTATCAGAGGGGAATGTACCTTTATACATTTGAAAAGTCGAAAAGAGTATTTTAAAAAAAACCGTCTAGTCGTATAAATAAAATAAATTAGTAATTAAATTTCAAAATAATTTTTACCTCACTTCAAAACATAATATATTGTAATATTTATACAAAACACAAATACAGTAAGACCTCGATAATCCGGCATAAACGGGCGGCAGGTAGGCCGAATTTACGAAAAAGCTGGACCATCGAAAGACCGTTTAAAAATAATGAATTTGAGACCCGTTATAGCTCCTCTAAAGATACGGATCCACCAAGCGCGCAAACTTGTTTGCTAATGTTTGTCAGTGTACCAACGAAAGTCGGTACATCAAAGGGAATTCGTTGTTTGGTACGTTTTTGTGTTTTTCTAGTGGAGACGGTAGGTGATATGAAATACATACGAACAACAAACATGTATAATTATTAATATTATTTTTGGTTTTATGTTACTTTATTGTAAATATAACAGCATAATTTTGTGTTTTAAAAAGGATTAAGTACTGTAATTTTAAATTAATAAACGAATAAAAATAATATGGATTGAGATAATGAAAAATTTCTACAATTAATCAAATTTTATAAATTAAACCAGAATTATGGCAAACCACCAATAAATTTTATTATAATCAAATTAAAAAACTGGAATTCTCTACTCTCGCCGTTCAGAAGTGAACAAGCCAAAGAAAAAGGCTGTACATACTTCGGGAATTATTTTGTTAATTAACTGCCTCGAAATTCGAAAAAGATACATAAGGCTTTTGTAAGAATCTCTTATAGCTAAAAAATATTATCGCTAGTTTAACTTCTACGGGTATACAGCCTCTGTAGTTAATATCCCGTTTACTAATTTTTGGGCTAATCTGGAACTTAAAAATTCTAAATCTTCCGATGACATACGGCAAAAATTTTGAAATAAACCTCTCCTAAGGTCTGTTTTTAAGTCTGTTAATAATTGTATAGAACTTCTTGTTTTTGTTTAAAAAATTAGATATTCAAAATCTACGTTTTCTCTTTCCGTTTTTGATTAGACATTATTACGAACGACATATGTAGCACTAAGAATAAGTTCTTTACTTGCAATCATTTTTTATATGTGATTACATAATTATGTATTCATATTGAAATATAGAAATACGTGGAACAGCTACAAACATTCGCAAACGGGTTATCGTTTGTAACTGTTTATTCAGTGGAGACAGTGTGTTCGCAAACAGTTAAGAACAGTTGCAAACATTTGCAAACAACTACAAACATTTAAAGCAAATGTTTCTTCGAGGGATCCGCACCTTAAGAAGTTAACAGCAAGCTGTTCTATGTACTGGGTCTGTAGGCAGTTCTGCTATTCTCATGATTAATTATTGTACAATACAATTTTATTTTTTACTGTACTAATTGACTGTAAATATAGAATGTAGATAAATGTGTGTCGAGGTTCTATTGTATTAGTGATCAGATCAAAGCTTTTATTTTTAACTGAAATATCTAAATAAGTAGAATTGTTATCTAACTATAACTGAGCTAACGAAAGATGCCTGATCTAGACTATAAATTGAATCGAGCACTTACGGGACTATATACACTTGCATCGACAAAAAGCAGGATTGTTAAAATTGGAATTAAGATGCCATCATTTAACCCTAGAACGACAAGTCGGTGTCATACATGACACCTACGTTTTTTTTTCAGCGCTGTAACTTTTGACAATGTAGAAGTTGACAATAATCTAATAAGTTTCTTCTTTGGTAAAAATTTGAATACCATCTAGACAGATAGACGTTGACACTGACATCATTTAAATATCGATTTGACACATTAGAACCGGTATATTATAGGCGTAATTTATGACACTCACTTGCTAAATTTGTCCCATAACAGAGCCTTGTCGTTCTAGGGTTAAGTATCTTGATTTTAAGTAATTAAATTAATTATAAGATTTCTCAAAAACTATCACACTGTATCGATTGTTTTGAAGATTTTTACACTTTTTGTAGCCAGAGTAGCTGATCTGTGGACGAAAAGTTTAGAACAATTTAGTTTTTGTTTTGAGATACAACTTTTTTACCAAAGAGTTTTCTATTTTTACCATAAAGTCACCATTTTTTGTAATAAGAAAAACTAATAATCACTCATTATTATTACACGAGAAATTTGTACATACTTTTTCGAATAAATTTTTGTTCATTTATAACGAAAATTTGTTATTACAGTGCTAATAACCGAAATGGTTGATACACAATAATTTTAAATAAAAAAAAATTACCAAACAATTTACCGAGAAGAACTGTCAACTAGCAAAAATATGACAGCGTAGCTGATGAAAATGTCTTAAACCACTGGATGAGTTTTTCAGCCAAATACGCCCGATGGTCAGAAACCCTAGGAAAATGAGTCTTTTTGCCGAAATTTACCAAAATTCAAAAGTTATTCGAAATTATTTTTCCACTACGGTAAAGAGCAGAAAAAATTACATAAAATGCGTTTTTGAACCATTATCCTATAAAGTGGGTTTTCTCGAAAAAAATTAATTATTTTAACCGAATGTAAATAAAGAGTTTGCTATTTATTCCATCGAGCTCAAAATTTTCACGATTTGGTCCATTCCAAAAAAGGTTTATCTACCTTTAATAAAAAATTTTATTTTTTATTAGGTTTTAGTTGTATTTTGAACCGTTTTTAATTACAAATTATAACATCATAAAATGTTGAAAATGAAAAATTCCCTTTTCAACAAAATGAATTTTTAATTCCTTATTAAATACGAGGCGATAAAATCCAATACATAAGTAAGTTTATTTCAAAATACAACCAGACAAACGCACAAGTACCTGCTATATATTATATACATTACCGTTCAAAAGTTTGGAAACAAACATATTTTTGCAGATTACAAAATTGCTTTATCAGACATTTTAATAAATTAGTTTGTTACTAAAATAAACTAGTTCGTACCACAATAATAACTAACAATATTATAAAAGCTTTTACATCTTTTGTCGGTAGTTTCCCGTATTGTTTTTGATAAATGCACGTGTTTTATTACAGTCTCGCTAATGATTCAACAGGCAAATGTTCTCTTAAAATAACTGTGTAGCTGGTGGAAAATCGTTCTACATCTAGCGCCACAGCCCTGGACATTCCTAAAAGATGAATGGAAAAATTGGAGAAAGAATATTTTGATAAACTTCTAAACGGATGCCTAGAATTTGTGAACAACTCATCAAGAAAAAAGGTGGTTACTTTGATGAAGTTAAAATCTAATATTTAAGCCATAAATTAATTTTGTGTAGCAATATTAGTATAATTACGTATGATTAATATGTCCAAAAAAAATTCATATTTTAAACCAAATAAATGTGATTAATGTCTATCCAGTTAGGGTTGCCAGATTTTAAAACCGAAAAGTCGGACAGATGAGCTAGTTTAGCCGAACATTTGGGTTAAAGAGCCGGACAATTTTACTTTTTTAGTCTTAATAAAACATGACCATTTTTTTAAAAGTGAAACAAGGTCTTTTTATCAATTACCATAAAATTTTCTTAAATTCTAATGATACAACAATAAAAGTGAATGAATCAGTTTCCTTTACTATTAATCATTCAATATTCATTACAATATTAATTTCAATGATTGCATGGCAATATTTGTTACCAGTAACTACTATTGCAATTTGCAATGAAAAACAAAATTAAACAAAGCACTAGTGAACTAAATAAACTTTAAATTAATTGTAATATAAAGTAATTAATATTTTTCATTGGCAGACATTTACTTTAAAAGCTCATTTTCCTTTAAAATTGAGTTGTAAAACTCTCTACAAGTCAAATTTTTAAAATTAAATTGTACAAGAAACATTTTGGCTATATACTATCGACATATAATTTGTTGCGCGTTTTTGACCAATGTTGACCTACAAAAGAAAAAACTCTTTCAATATTTGCATTATGACCTGCAATGGAAAAATAATATTGACAAATAGTAAGGAATTTTGAAAAGCAAGCTGAATTACTAATCGATTTAAAAAAATCTACCGATTTTACAAATGATTCATGAATTTTGATTAATGAAAATTAAAAACGATTCATGAATCAAATCACGGGCGGAGCGGAAACCAACACATGACAAATGTAAAAAAATGGCAAAATTTAAAAAGCCTAACAAAAGCCGGACAGGCCGGATACCGTCTAAATTGGCCGGACACGCAACCAAAAAGCCTGACTGTGTCCGGTTTTATTCGGACGCCTGGCGACCCTATATCCAGTGATGATTTTATTGAATTTTCTTAGTGCTTCCAAACTTTTGAATGGTAGTGTATGTACGGACACAAGACTGGTGAACCGCTAGGTATGTATGTGTGTGTGTGTGTGTGTGTGTGTGTGTGTGTGTGTGTGTGTATGCGAGCCAAAGGAATACTAACTACTATGCAAAAGATACCGACCAACACAAAACAGAACACAGAGAGCGAGCGCAGAGAGCAACATTGCGGTTTCCTTCTGAGAGCACGAAACACTGTTCCAAACTTACTTTATCATTATGACATTGTTAATTATTGAAAGGAGTTCCATGTTGTTAAATATCACATTATGTTGGCAATTAATCAAAACATAGTTTTGTAAACCAATTTCCACCATTTTCCTCCAATGGAAATTATATATATTATGTGAGAGGGACATTGGATATAAACTATGGCAGTAAGTTGGCATTACGGCGTCTTCTGTAATTAATTAATAGGGAAAGGTTACAAATGTTATTTTAGAAATTTATTAACTGTTCACAAGTAATTAGACCAGAACCATTTGTTTCAGTATTCAATACATTTTTAATGCCGTTGAAAGGAATAAATTGAAATTTGTTTGTTTGTTTGTTTGTTTATTTATAAACGAGAAAACATTATGTTCTGTTATTGACACGTTAAACATCAGGTAATTTGAAATAGCATGCAATGGCATCACCAAGGTGGTTGGGGCCGGGGAGTTCAGCTTCCCCTCCATAAAAGTTCGAAAAAATTGCAAAAAATGAGATTTCTATGTTTTTATTAAAGATTTTTTAAAAATATCTTTAAAAATAATTCTTTTTAGAAAACTTTGTATGTAAAGTAGAAACTCTCAATCATGTCAAATTTTTTCTGTAGGGATATAAAAGCCGTGTCTGGCTAACAAACTTAGCCGAGCTATAGTTCATTTTCCAGTACGTACACCAAATTTCATAAGCATTAAACGTTTCGTTCGAGAGTTATCGCGCGGAAACATATATATATATATATATATATATATATATATATATATATATATATATATATATATATATATATATATGTATATATGTATATAT
Source organism: Brachynemurus nebulosus (assembly GCA_035578155.1). Lineage (NCBI taxonomy): Eukaryota > Metazoa > Arthropoda > Insecta > Neuroptera > Myrmeleontidae > Brachynemurus > Brachynemurus nebulosus. Next base: position 33,032,742 of record JAPWDM010000006.1, read on the forward strand.
ATATATATATATATATATATATATATATATATATATATATATATATATATATATATATAATTTTAGTGGACATCATTTTCGTATTCTAGGGACCTCAAAACATATTTCTGTTATAGTTTCAGCCTCAGGTTGCGTCATGAGAACGGCCGTAAAAGCTGAATTTCCAGTTTTGGAAATTCGTTAAAACAAAATTTCTTTTTAAAAATATAAAATCCATGGTATTTTAACATAGGTTAATTAAAAAAAATATTGTATAAAAGACACTAGGTGTTCAATTTTGCGGATATTTGACGTCACAAGTGAATTGAAAATCAATCATTCCGTTTTAAATTTTGACCTTCTAATTCTCTATTATTTGTTAATGGATTACAAAAATTTTTTTCACCAGTTTATTAGTTTTGGTCTATACTTGCAACTACATATTACATTATCCACACTACGAGACTTCTCCATTACGAAACTGAATTGAAAGAAAAATTAAGACAAAAATTGACCGGCAAAATATACACTTACTTCCCTTCAGCTTGCACTATTTCATTCTTTTTTACGTCCTGACTCGGTAACTTATGCTTTTTTACCTATAAGGTCATCTGGGAAGACTTTAACAAGGACCAAAATTTACTCGTAAATTTGAATTTCCCAGTGATTTTAGGTCGACAGAAGATGTCGTAAAAACAAAAGAAAGACACATTTTAGAAGGAATTTTTACTGAGTACGATTTATTAGAAATAAAATATTGTGTCTGTAAATATTTTTCGCTTTTGTCTTGCAAAATATTAAAAATTAAAAAAAAAAATACACCATGGTGGCAGCGCTGGAGGCACGAAGTACTTTAAGTAAGATCAACTTTCTTTTGACACTTTGTATTCTAACGCCTTCTCGTAGGAGCTCTATGAAAAAATCTCATATTAACAAGGGACTGTTTGTAGAAAACCAATAACTTTTTAACCCAATTCAAGTTTTATTAAATTTGATATAAAGGTATTTTTAAATTCATGTGATTAGTGACATTAGACAGTGCAGTACGATATTCCAATAATTAGCAAAATTATTAGATATTAAAAAACATAGTAAAACTTACCTTAAACTGACATTAATTTCTTTGAAAATTAGGAAGATTTTGCCTCAAAAGTATCTGTATTTGAAATAATAAAATAAATAAAAAAAGTGAAATTAATACTTACCTCTCATTTAATTTTCTTACAATCGCGGTAAAAATATTACGTTGGAAATGTTTCGAGGAATATTTTATAATAAAATTTAAATAAAACTACTGCTGGTTTGTATTAAATAATTTTATTATAAAACATAGAATTCTTGGAATCGAAATATCATATATAATTAAATTATTAAATTTTTCATTTATTTTATATATTTTTTTAATAATATTTTTTTTTTATTAAAATTATTATAAAATAATAAAAATTGAACATGACATATAAAATTTTTTTCTTATGTTTAGTTACAGTAAAATTATCATTTTATAAATTCGTTTTGCTTTCAAAATGTACACACATAGTTTGTTTGTTTACACAAATTATGTACTCAAAAAAGAATAAGAGATTTTATTGATTTCTATATATTGTAGAGAATTATAAAACTAACAATTCAGTTTTGTTGAGTTTTTTGATTTATAATATATTACATACATGTCGATCAATAATACTTACTTTATTATAGTTTGATGTATAAAAAGTTTTGTTAGTGAATGAAATATAAATATTTTCCTTTAATTTAGTTGCATTTCGTTTTAGCAGAAAAGAGTCTGTACAATTTTCAATAGGTACATATTAAAAAAAGTTACCGTAAAACCGTCTAGACCCGGACACTTTTTTACATTTTTTGGTATAATTTTATGTTTATACATGTTTCCTTCATAGATATCACCAATAAAAGTATTACCATTAGAAAGAGCGTATATTATTTGTTATATCTCTGACCCATTTGTTTCATTATAAGTAAAAATAAAAAAAATTTAAAATAATTAGTAAGTGTCCGGGTCTACACCCCAAAACCGTCTTGACCCGGACACTTCTTAAATAATGTAATATCATGCAAGCTAACCTCTCCCGTCCGGGTTAGGACAGTGTTTTATATCGTCTGATGTCTTTGAACCTGTCAAAGGCTTCAAAACATTTTGTGGGAAGGGAGAGGGGTCAATACATAGTATGCCTCTCTATGAAGTAAACATGCGATATGACACCAGAAGGAGGCATAAACGTATGGATAGTGGGAGTTACAGCCAGTGCGAATCGCGGCCATAGTGTAATAAACTGATGTGTCCGGGTCTAAACGGATATACGTATATAGTATGTATTTTTTTATATATACATCGAATATAACTTCAAACATCATTAAATGATGCGCGATAAAATTCTGAACACATACATATCAAAATTAAAACAATATGACAATTATGACGAAAATTATATGTCTAAGTTAGACACACATTTTATTTCTTTGAGAAATTGGAGAATAGTAATCCTGTAAAATGAGATAGTAAAAGTTGAAATTCGTAGTTTTTATTGGTACAGCTGTTTAGAGGATGTCTTTCTCTCTCTAATGACGTCAAGAACAAATATTTATTGTAGCAGGTTAATGTAGAAACTACTTACATTGAAGATTGGTGTAAAGTGTCCGGGTCTAGACGGTTTTACGGTACATTAAAATGGTCTTTATTAGTGTAGAAATATTTTGTGAATACAACAAATTGGCAGAAAGTTAGCAATACGTATACAAATTTTCATTTAATTATATCTGTAAAGCCGTACTTTTAAATTACGTGGCACCAATGAATTAAATGCTAAAGACAAAAAACAATGAAATATTCTTTGAAATATATGTTTTATATATGTTTTATATATTTGCGCTGCGCTACAATTAAATAAACTTGTAAACGCTTCAGAATAATTTTACAATGGATTTTGAATGCAATAATAACGATGAAAAGAATTTCTTCAATTTAGCTGACTGAAATTTGAAAGGTTATTAAGTTGGGATGACATTGCTCCTAGGAAGATAACTTTGCATCATAGGTGAAAAAAATATTTAACTCTATCCGGCGGCCATTTCCGAATAGTTTTTGTATTTTCTGCTAGATAGTGCCACCTGTTATAACTCTTAATAGAATGAATATTCTATCCGTCTTTTTTGATTGTTTTTGTAAAGCAGATCTTTACATCTTCATTTTTTCTGAAATTATTATTTAAATTTTATTTTGTTTGATTTTTTTGCTTTCACAAAAATAATTCTTAAAGAACAGTTTGATTTTCTGGTAACTCAGCAAGATGTGACTCCTTTTACGCAAATTTTTAAGTCCCTATAAATGCATATTTGACATAACGGACTCTTCGCCTCTTTTGATTTGTATAATTATATATAATAAAAATATTAAAAATATTTAAAGTTTCAATTACTTTGTCAATTTCACTAGAATTGAGTAGAATTTACTAAACGCGTTTTCAATCTCGCGAACATCATCAGGGTAATTGAAGAAATGTATGTGGGAGTGTAATAAATACTCTTAAAAATGAATTTGGGAAAAACCCGTCATTATACTATTTCATATGAAATAGGCTGTACAATAACGTACCTGAAAGACGATGTTGATAAACCAGTTTTGAATAATAGAGATAATTATTTTTATCTGTGTAAGGTAAAAATTTTTAACCAATATGTTTAAGAATAAAGGAGGGGTGTCCAAAATGTTAAAGTTGCTGAAATTATATTTTTTTTTTTTTCGTTTAGAAGTTCAGTTTTAATAAAGGTGAATTATTTAGGTCGTTTTGATCATTTAAAACCTCCACTTGTGGGTCACTGTTCAATCTATTAATTTCAAGAGCCTCCAAGAGATTCAGTTTTGTACCCTTTTGACAAATATGTAGAACTTTTGGTTTGTGATTTATATTGGGGAAATGACCTGTTTCTAAGACGTGTAAACCAAAATTTGAGCTATGAATTTGAGATCCAACATGTTCCTTATACCTTGTCTCGAAGCTGCGACCCGTCTGTCCCACGTATTTAGCATTACACTGCGAACAATCTAAGCGGTAAACTCCACTCTTTTTTAGCGGATCAGTTTTTTCTTTTGCGTTAAAAAGTGAACGGCCGAGGTTTCCAAATGAACAGAAGGCGGGTGATATATTATATTTTGAAAATAAATTGCCTATTTTTTGTGAGATGACACCTAGGAAAGGGAGTGATACATAATGTTTTGGATCTGGACCAGCCGTAATAGATGGATATATTTGTTCAATGGTGATTTTGTGTTGTTTTTTACGAATGAGTTCATTTATTAAATGGGTTGAAAAACCGTTGTTGAGGGCGATTTGTTTTATTGTGTTAAGTTCAGTTTCTCGGTCTTTTGGTAGAAGAGGAATAGCGAATGCTCTGTGGATCATTGAACGATACGCAGCTAGTTTGTGGGACCTGGAGCTAAAGGAGTCAGCAGGTATAGTTAAATCTGAAAATGATGGTTTACGGTAGATATTATAAATGAATTTATTGATGTCTCTAAGGATGGTTATATCAAGGAAATTTATGGATTGGTTTTCTTCTATTTCTTTGGTAAATTGGATTTTTGGGTGGATGCTGTTGAGATATTTTAAATAGTTGTCCAGCTGTCGGTCTGTTCCTTTGAAACCAACTAGGATGTCATCTACATAGCGAAACCAGAAAAGAATGTGTTTTTTAGAAATAGGGTTTTGTAAGATAGAAGTTTCGAACTTATCCATGAAGAGTTCAGCTAAGAGTGGGCTTAGGGGGGAACCCATTGGGAGACCAGAATTTTGGATATAAATTTGATTATTAAATTGAAAATAGTTTTGTTCCAGACACAGTGAAAATGAATCAACGATTTCTTTTTGACCAATGTTGACCTACAAAAGAAAAAACTCTTTCAATATTTGCATTATGACCTGCAATGGAAAAATAATATTGACAAATAGTAAGGAATTTTGAAAAGCAAGCTGAATTACTAATCGATTTAAAAAAATCTACCGATTTTACAAATGATTCATGAATTTTGATTAATGAAAATTAAAAACGATTCATGAATCAAATCACGGGCGGAGCGGAAACCAACACATGACAAATGTAAAAAAATGGCAAAATTTAAAAAGCCTAACAAAAGCCGGACAGGCCGGATACCGTCTAAATTGGCCGGACACGCAACCAAAAAGCCTGACTGTGTCCGGTTTTATTCGGACGCCTGGCGACCCTATATCCAGTGATGATTTTATTGAATTTTCTTAGTGCTTCCAAACTTTTGAATGGTAGTGTATGTACGGACACAAGACTGGTGAACCGCTAGGTATGTATGTGTGTGTGTGTGTGTGTGTGTGTGTGTGTGTGTGTGTGTGTATGCGAGCCAAAGGAATACTAACTACTATGCAAAAGATACCGACCAACACAAAACAGAACACAGAGAGCGAGCGCAGAGAGCAACATTGCGGTTTCCTTCTGAGAGCACGAAACACTGTTCCAAACTTACTTTATCATTATGACATTGTTAATTATTGAAAGGAGTTCCATGTTGTTAAATATCACATTATGTTGGCAATTAATCAAAACATAGTTTTGTAAACCAATTTCCACCATTTTCCTCCAATGGAAATTATATATATTATGTGAGAGGGACATTGGATATAAACTATGGCAGTAAGTTGGCATTACGGCGTCTTCTGTAATTAATTAATAGGGAAAGGTTACAAATGTTATTTTAGAAATTTATTAACTGTTCACAAGTAATTAGACCAGAACCATTTGTTTCAGTATTCAATACATTTTTAATGCCGTTGAAAGGAATAAATTGAAATTTGTTTGTTTGTTTGTTTGTTTATTTATAAACGAGAAAACATTATGTTCTGTTATTGACACGTTAAACATCAGGTAATTTGAAATAGCATGCAATGGCATCACCAAGGTGGTTGGGGCCGGGGAGTTCAGCTTCCCCTCCATAAAAGTTCGAAAAAATTGCAAAAAATGAGATTTCTATGTTTTTATTAAAGATTTTTTAAAAATATCTTTAAAAATAATTCTTTTTAGAAAACTTTGTATGTAAAGTAGAAACTCTCAATCATGTCAAATTTTTTCTGTAGGGATATAAAAGCCGTGTCTGGCTAACAAACTTAGCCGAGCTATAGTTCATTTTCCAGTACGTACACCAAATTTCATAAGCATTAAACGTTTCGTTCGAGAGTTATCGCGCGGAAACATATATATATATATATATATATATATATATATATATATATATATATATATATGTATATATGTATATATATATATATATATATATATATATATATATATATATATAAATTTTAGTGGATATCATTTTCGTATTCTAGGGACCTCAAAACATATTTCTGTTATAGTTTCAGCCTCAGGTTGCGTCATGAGAACGGCCGTAAAAGCTGAATTTCCAGTTTTGGAAATTCGTTAAAACAAAATTTCTTTTTAAAAATATAAAATCCATGGTATTTTAACATAGGTTAATTAAAAAAAATATTGTATAAAAGACACTAGGTGTTCAATTTTGCGGATATTTGACGTCACAAGTGAATTGAAAATCAATCATTCCGTTTTAAATTTTGACCTTCTAATTCTCTATTATTTGTTAATGGATTACAAAAATTTTTTTCACCAGTTTATTAGTTTTGGTCTATACTTGCAACTACATATTACATTATCCACACTACGAGACTTCTCCATTACGAAACTGAATTGAAAGAAAAATTAAGACAAAAATTGACCGGCAAAATATACACTTACTTCCCTTCAGCTTGCACTATTTCATTCTTTTTTACGTCCTGACTCGGTAACTTATGCTTTTTTACCTATAAGGTCATCTGGGAAGACTTTAACAAGGACCAAAATTTACTCGTAAATTTGAATTTCCCAGTGATTTTAGGTCGACAGAAGATGTCGTAAAAACAAAAGAAAGACACATTTTAGAAGGAATTTTTACTGAGTACGATTTATTAGAAATAAAATATTGTGTCTGTAAATATTTTTCGCTTTTGTCTTGCAAAATATTAAAAATTAAAAAAAAAAATACACCATGGTGGCAGCGCTGGAGGCACGAAGTACTTTAAGTAAGATCAACTTTCTTTTGACACTTTGTATTCTAACGCCTTCTCGTAGGAGCTCTATGAAAAAATCTCATATTAACAAGGGACTGTTTGTAGAAAACCAATAACTTTTTAACCCAATTCAAGTTTTATTAAATTTGATATAAAGGTATTTTTAAATTCATGTGATTAGTGACATTAGACAGTGCAGAGTACGATATTCCAATAATTAGCAAAATTATTAGATATTAAAAAACATAGTAAAACTTACCTTAAACTGACATTAATTTCTTTGAAAATTAGGAAGATTTTGCCTCAAAAGTATCTGTATTTGAAATAATAAAATAAATAAAAAAAGTGAAATTAATACTTACCTCTCATTTAATTTTCTTACAATCGCGGTAAAAATATTACGTTGGAAATGTTTCGAGGAATATTTTATAATAAAATTTAAATAAAACTACTGCTGGTTTGTATTAAATAATTTTATTATAAAACATAGAATTCTTGGAATCGAAATATCATATATAATTAAATTATTAAATTTTTCATTTATTTTATATATTTTTTTAATAATATTTTTTTTTTATTAAAATTATTATAAAATAATAAAAATTGAACATGACATATAAAATTTTTTTCTTATGTTTAGTTACAGTAAAATTATCATTTTATAAATTCGTTTTGCTTTCAAAATGTACACACATAGTTTGTTTGTTTACACAAATTATGTACTCAAAAAAGAATAAGAGATTTTATTGATTTCTATATATTGTAGAGAATTATAAAACTAACAATTCAGTTTTGTTGAGTTTTTTGATTTATAATATATTACATACATGTCGATCAATAATACTTACTTTATTATAGTTTGATGTATAAAAAGTTTTGTTAGTGAATGAAATATAAATATTTTCCTTTAATTTAGTTGCATTTCGTTTTAGCAGAAAAGAGTCTGTACAATTTTCAATAGGTACATATTAAAAAAAGTTACCGTAAAACCGTCTAGACCCGGACACTTTTTTACATTTTTTGGTATAATTTTATGTTTATACATGTTTCCTTCATAGATATCACCAATAAAAGTATTACCATTAGAAAGAGCGTATATTATTTGTTATATCTCTGACCCATTTGTTTCATTATAAGTAAAAATAAAAAAAATTTAAAATAATTAGTAAGTGTCCGGGTCTACACCCCAAAACCGTCTTGACCCGGACACTTCTTAAATAATGTAATATCATGCAAGCTAACCTCTCCCGTCCGGGTTAGGACAGTGTTTTATATCGTCTGATGTCTTTGAACCTGTCAAAGGCTTCAAAACATTTTGTGGGAAGGGAGAGGGGTCAATACATAGTATGCCTCTCTATGAAGTAAACATGCGATATGACACCAGAAGGAGGCATAAACGTATGGATAGTGGGAGTTACAGCCAGTGCGAATCGCGGCCATAGTGTAATAAACTGATGTGTCCGGGTCTAAACGGATATACGTATATAGTATGTATTTTTTTATATATACATCGAATATAACTTCAAACATCATTAAATGATGCGCGATAAAATTCTGAACACATACATATCAAAATTAAAACAATATGACAATTATGACGAAAATTATATGTCTAAGTTAGACACACATTTTATTTCTTTGAGAAATTGGAGAATAGTAATCCTGTAAAATGAGATAGTAAAAGTTGAAATTCGTAGTTTTTATTGGTACAGCTGTTTAGAGGATGTCTTTCTCTCTCTAATGACGTCAAGAACAAATATTTATTGTAGCAGGTTAATGTAGAAACTACTTACATTGAAGATTGGTGTAAAGTGTCCGGGTCTAGACGGTTTTACGGTACATTAAAATGGTCTTTATTAGTGTAGAAATATTTTGTGAATACAACAAATTGGCAGAAAGTTAGCAATACGTATACAAATTTTCATTTAATTATATCTGTAAAGCCGTACTTTTAAATTACGTGGCACCAATGAATTAAATGCTAAAGACAAAAAACAATGAAATATTCTTTGAAATATATGTTTTATATATGTTTTATATATTTGCGCTGCGCTACAATTAAATAAACTTGTAAACGCTTCAGAATAATTTTACAATGGATTTTGAATGCAATAATAACGATGAAAAGAATTTCTTCAATTTAGCTGACTGAAATTTGAAAGGTTATTAAGTTGGGATGACATTGCTCCTAGGAAGATAACTTTGCATCATAGGTGAAAAAAATATTTAACTCTATCCGGCGGCCATTTCCGAATAGTTTTTGTATTTTCTGCTAGATAGTGCCACCTGTTATAACTCTTAATAGAATGAATATTCTATCCGTCTTTTTTGATTGTTTTTGTAAAGCAGATCTTTACATCTTCATTTTTTCTGAAATTATTATTTAAATTTTATTTTGTTTGATTTTTTTGCTTTCACAAAAATAATTCTTAAAGAACAGTTTGATTTTCTGGTAACTCAGCAAGATGTGACTCCTTTTACGCAAATTTTTAAGTCCCTATAAATGCATATTTGACATAACGGACTCTTCGCCTCTTTTGATTTGTATAATTATATATAATAAAAATATTAAAAATATTTAAAGTTTCAATTACTTTGTCAATTTCACTAGAATTGAGTAGAATTTACTAAACGCGTTTTCAATCTCGCGAACATCATCAGGGTAATTGAAGAAATGTATGTGGGAGTGTAATAAATACTCTTAAAAATGAATTTGGGAAAAACCCGTCATTATACTATTTCATATGAAATAGGCTGTACAATAACGTACCTGAAAGACGATGTTGATAAACCAGTTTTGAATAATAGAGATAATTATTTTTATCTGTGTAAGGTAAAAATTTTTAACCAATATGTTTAAGAATAAAGGAGGGGTGTCCAAAATGTTAAAGTTGCTGAAATTATATTTTTTTTTTTTTCGTTTAGAAGTTCAGTTTTAATAAAGGTGAATTATTTAGGTCGTTTTGATCATTTAAAACCTCCACTTGTGGGTCACTGTTCAATCTATTAATTTCAAGAGCCTCCAAGAGATTCAGTTTTGTACCCTTTTGACAAATATGTAGAACTTTTGGTTTGTGATTTATATTGGGGAAATGACCTGTTTCTAAGACGTGTAAACCAAAATTTGAGCTATGAATTTGAGATCCAACATGTTCCTTATACCTTGTCTCGAAGCTGCGACCCGTCTGTCCCACGTATTTAGCATTACACTGCGAACAATCTAAGCGGTAAACTCCACTCTTTTTTAGCGGATCAGTTTTTTCTTTTGCGTTAAAAAGTGAACGGCCGAGGTTTCCAAATGAACAGAAGGCGGGTGATATATTATATTTTGAAAATAAATTGCCTATTTTTTGTGAGATGACACCTAGGAAAGGGAGTGATACATAATGTTTTGGATCTGGACCAGCCGTAATAGATGGATATATTTGTTCAATGGTGATTTTGTGTTGTTTTTTACGAATGAGTTCATTTATTAAATGGGTTGAAAAACCGTTGTTGAGGGCGATTTGTTTTATTGTGTTAAGTTCAGTTTCTCGGTCTTTTGGTAGAAGAGGAATAGCGAATGCTCTGTGGATCATTGAACGATACGCAGCTAGTTTGTGGGACCTGGAGCTAAAGGAGTCAGCAGGTATAGTTAAATCTGAAAATGATGGTTTACGGTAGATATTATAAATGAATTTATTGATGTCTCTAAGGATGGTTATATCAAGGAAATTTATGGATTGGTTTTCTTCTATTTCTTTGGTAAATTGGATTTTTGGGTGGATGCTGTTGAGATATTTTAAATAGTTGTCCAGCTGTCGGTCTGTTCCTTTGAAACCAACTAGGATGTCATCTACATAGCGAAACCAGAAAAGAATGTGTTTTTTAGAAATAGGGTTTTGTAAGATAGAAGTTTCGAACTTATCCATGAAGAGTTCAGCTAAGAGTGGGCTTAGGGGGGAACCCATTGGGAGACCAGAATTTTGGATATAAATTTGATTATTAAATTGAAAATAGTTTTGTTCCAGACACAGTGAAAATGAATCAACGATTTCTTTTTGTAAAAGTGTAGAGGAATTGTTATTTACTAAAATGTTTTTAATAATTGGGATACAATCCCTAGACGGAATATTCGGGAACATGTTAGAAACGTCAAATGAAATTAGTCTGAAACTGTTGTGTTGTATCTGTAGGTTGTCTAATTTTTTGCATAAATCCACGGAATTTTTTACTGAATGTTGTGGCTGAAATTCTGTTATTTGTTTAAAAGTGTTATTTAAAAATTTGGCAAATTTATATGCAGGTGCTTTGGTGTAGGAGACCACTGGTCTCACAGGATATTCTTTCTTATGCCACTTGATGAGGCCATAGAGTTTAGGGGCTTCCGGGTTCATTGGAATCATTTGATATTTTTGAGTTAATGTCAACTGAATATGTTTTAGTTGCGTTATATGGGTTTTTAGAGAGTTCGTAAATTTTGTTGTGGGGTCTTTGATTGGTGTGAGGTCTTGGCTATTTAAAAGTGAGAAAATTTTGTTTTCGTAATCTGTTTTGGGTAGAAGAACTGCTGTATTCCCTTTGTCCGCCTTTGTGAGTATTAAGTCGTTTTGAGCAATTTTATGTTTTAGATTTTTTATAGATTTATTTAAGTTGAATTTAGGGAACTGTGTAATTGTATTTGTGACTAATTTAGCTATTTCAAATCTTAATGTGTCTGGATTATCTATGAGAGATTTATTTCTGAGGATACCAAGTTCACAACAGACAGAAAGAATTTCTTTTGATAAAATAAAACATTTCTTCAATTACTCTGATGATGGTCGCGAGATTGAAAACGCGTTTAGTAAATTCTACTCAATTCTAGTGAAATTGACAAAGTAATTGAAACTTTAAATATTTTTAATATTTAAAATGAAATTTCACAAAGTAAACCTCTCAACAGTAAATTATAATAAAAATAATTAATTTAGTCAGATATTTACTGATATAAAGCCGTAATTGTTATGTTAATTAGTCTGTACCTATTAAAAAAAGTAGTTTTTATTTGTATCATTTGTATATACAAAAACATATGGAGAAAAATATATAACAAAAGTGAATGTTTTCTTTTTAAGAATTTTCTTTTTTTTTAAATAGATTTTCATTTATAAATTTTCTTTAATTTATAATTCTTTATTTATTTTATACAGGTTACATATAACATTTACTCCTTTGTCAATTTACCATTGGCTAAAATATTATTTTATTTATTATTTAAAACAAAACCATAAAAAAATGTTTACTAAATGTCGTTGACTAAGTTATAATCACAATTCCGTATTTATGCAAATATAAAATTAACAGTATAACAATGACTAATTCAATATAATTTTATATTTGTGCATTGACCCGCAATGGAAAATTGAGAATTTTTAACATAAATTTGTTTAAACTTTTTTTTTTGTTTACTTACATGAGTATCAATTTCTTGAGCTTTTAATTATGTTTTATAATTTTTGTTAAAATGATAATTCTGGTAATTTATTTATTTCTTATGTAAATACAAAAATTTACCCAAAGTATTTTACATCTTCTTTGATTTTATATAGACAGTAAGTTTTTACTGAATTAAAAATTATTCTTAGAATAACTATTTTAGTAGATTCAAATATTTGTAATTATTTATGGTATTTTGAATTTTATTTATGGCAGACACGACTTTAGTTAAAAATTTATTTTGATTTTGGTTAATTGAAGAACAGTTTTCTTTACCGTATATTGTAAAAAAATGTAGAAATTCAAATGCAGGAATAAAGGGTAATTTACGAGTGCAGTGTATCCTATTTTGATTGTTTGTAACAATAGGTTTTATTTAAAAATTATAAAAAAATACAAAAAAAGTATTTTTTGAACTCAAATTAATTCGTGGACTTAACACAGAATTAAATTTGTACAGTAGAAGCCCCGTAAACTTACTGTCTCTCTAATCTTGACTGAATAATTTCTCTATTCTTGACAATATTTTCTACCACCACGATTCTTCACTAACCAATTGAATTCGTATTTAATGACGCGTATAGCTTATATTTGGTATCCTTCTCTACCTATCTCTTTTTTTAGATTTAAATTTCGTATATTGCGCATTCAGTGCACATAGGAGTAGTAAATAGTGGGAATGTCAAGACTAGAGAATGGTATTGGACCTGCTTGTCAAGATTAGCGAGCTTTTACTGTACTGGTAGATAAAACAGCAAATCCTAATGAATTGTATTTTTATTTTTATTTTTGTTGTATTTGCATAAAAAATATAATAAAATGTATTTATTGATTTTTTATTATTGCTGATATAGGCAATTTTATTGGCAACAGGTTGTGTAATATGCATTATAAGTATGTACACCTCGGACAAACATTACAGGCGGTTGAGGTCTCATTCAGGTATATTATATATACCATGTGAGTGTGACACAGACTGGACAAGCAAGAGTATATACATACACTCTCTCAGTCGCCTCTATTGTTTAATTGCGCTGTATGTGCAGTTAGTTTCAAAAAAATCGGGAACTCTTTTGGATTGTGTAATTTAAAATTTTAAAACAAATTAGTATTTCTATAGAAATTAAAAACTACGTATAAATTAACATTACACTAATACCAAAATTTATTACCATAGTTTAATTTTGTAATAAAACAAAGATTTAAAATAAACAAATTGTTCAAAATTTTTGTGAAACCAACGGTATCTATAAACTGATTAGTACTTATTTGATTATTATTATACAGACATTAATATATTATATGTACATAAATTATTTATTTGATCGAGGATTATTGTTTATTAAACGTATGTATGTATTTCTGGCATATTAAAGATTTATCATATTTCATATCATATTTTAATGTAATAATTTAAATACGTCATTATTCCTCTATGAATATTGGTCACGAATGAAATATGTACTGAAAATGTTGCTCTTTCAAATTGAAATGGGTTATCGAATTTAATATATGTACAAGAAATGTATATGAAAAGAAATTTATACAAGAAATTTTAGTCAGAATTTATAAATTTAAACACAACGCCTCTTTTTGATTGTTTAAAAAAATTTTCAGAAATAATACATTTTCTGAGCTTGAAGCTTGAAATCAATCTATGGCTATTACTACAGTACGTAATCTATCCATTCTAGAAAAGTGATTATCAAGTTCTGTTCCTGCATTCTTCATATTTGATAATGATTATTGATTTGTTAATAATATGTTAAAACTTGGGAAATAACTGGGTATTTGACTAATTTTTAAGAATTATTTTTACTTTAAAGTTCCGGAGCAGCTGAAAATCTCAGTTAATATTGACTTTATCGAAAAATAACCCGGACAAAAGTTTCATGGGAAGAAATAAGGACCCTGACCAAAATTTGGAGGTCAACTTTGTTTTTTTAAGTAGAAACCCCTATTTTTTCGGACCTCGGATTCGGAAAGAGCGGAAAATTCTACGTTTAAAACCATATTCATACTTCATATCCCAAAGTCGTGTGAAGGTCATAAAAATGAAAAAAATATATTGCTTCTCAAGATACTGGTTGGTCAAAATCAAATTCGAGGTAATTTTCTAGTTCCTCATTTTTTTCCATAAAACTTTGGTCCGGGTTATTTTTCGATAAAGTCAATATTAACTGAGATTTTCCGGAACTTTTGCGGAGCTGTTCCGGAACTTTATGAACGCTCGGTATATTTTTCAGATGTCAGTTATGTCACTTTCTTTAAATGACAACAACCGTTGTGTAGCCTTTGACTTTTTGGATTAATTAATCTTCTAGGTTGATTTCCATACTTACGTTTGATTAGAGTAGAATAACTGATCGACGTATAAAAGAAAGTGACATCACAGCCACTTTAATGGCTAAAAAAGCCCATAAAACGACTACTCAGTTATTTTTTAAAAATTAAATAATGATAGTTGCAATGAATTAGCTTATTAAGTTATTGATTTTTATTATAAATTTTTTCCTCAATATTGTCAAATACCCCATCATTGGTAAAAAAAGAAAAAAATATCCAATTTTGTCCATTTTATTAGCAGCTAAAAATAACCCTAGTTTGATACAAGTTATTTTTCACAAAAATATGTGTTTGAATTCCAAGTAAATTTTTATATGTAATTTGAATTTTTGAAGGTAGAGGAATGGGTGGATTACATACTATAGTGTAGCACCTTCAAACGTACATTCAAAAAATATTTGACAATAAAACTAAAATTTCTAAGAAGACATAAAGAACTGCGGGAAATCGGTATTTGTGCGTGTAATGAGTATAATTGTCAGTATAGGTATTATCTCTCAGTTTCTACTAATCTTTTTGAGAATGTCGATTTCGAAAACAGTCTTAAGAAAGTATGAGTATAAAAAGTATGGTCTTCTTTTGACATTTTGCTATTTGTGTAAATAACTATGGAAATTATTACAATTAACCATAACGGTAAGAATAAATTATTATATATAGAAAACAGTCTTACCTCATTTAGGAGGATTGTGGAAATTTCATGGGTGTCGCAGTCATTAGTTGAATTGTTTGTTTTGTTAATCAACATTAACTGATGACTTTCATTTATTAATTACTAGAACATTTAATTAGCAGATGCGTGTTGCTATGTACATTTATTATTGTGTATTTTAGTATAGGTATATTATGGTATATATTTGTTTATTGTAAACATAGGAGTACAGTATATTTCAAAAAATGTGGAAAACACTTAACACGGGTACAGAATAGTTATTTTCTCTCAAGACTAAATATCTTTAACTTTTCCCAATTTTCCAGAAAATATTTGAGTTTTCCCTTTGCTTTTCTCTTCACAAACACCTATCATTAGTACCTACCCAGTATTCTCCAGAAATTAAAATTTTTGGATTCATTTTTACATATTATTTGGATACAATTATCGGTATAATAAAAATTTGGGGTGTTTTGAATTTCCTTTGACACTAATATTGAAGATATTAAGACAAAAAAATATTTCGGTAAGAGATTCAAATTTATTCCCGATAGAATGGGAAGTTCAGTATCAGTTGCACCTGAAAATCCGAAAAAGGTCCCAATTTTTAAATTTTTTAGTCAAGATACTACAATCTTGCACTGTAAAGGAAACATGAAAGCAATGGATTCACGTGAAAGCAAAAGATTTCAGAAAGTGACCATTCACATGTTTAGAAAATGAGAGTTAATTTTGAAAATAGTCATTGACAGTGGAATAATGATTTTGAAAACGATTTTTTGAGTGATACTGACTTTTTCTTAATCAGAATAATTTAACAACTCTATTACGTAGAATTTTGAGAGTGTCTGAATACTCTGAATTTATTAAATTATTTTTGAAAGGAGAAAAACAACTCACTGAAAATTCTCCAAAACATTATTAAGGTTCAATTATTCTAAACAATAAGGTAGATTTAGATTTCTGTGTATTGAAAAGTTCAATATTCTCATAAAATAGAAACAAATTTTATGACCTTTGAAACTATAAATATTAAATGTATGTTTTAATAAGTGAAAGTTACATAAACCTTATAGTATTTTCCGTGAATGAACACAATACAGATTCACTTCATAAATATGAAATTAAATAATCTTTACTACGTAATTATTAAAATTAACTTATAAATATTTTATGAAAAGTTTTATCTCAAAATTTGATATTTGTGTTTCAAATATTAACTAGATCTATCTAGAATATATTGCCCATAAATTGTTAGTAAATATGTTACTGAAAAGCAAAGACTTTTAGTCCGATCAAAAATTCGAAACCTAATTTAAAAAAAAAAAAAAATAATAATTTTCCCTTCTTACATATATTGACATGATTAACCCATTAGTGACCACAAAATTAAGAGCAATTTTCTTAGTTAAAGGCGCCTAAATATATAAAATAAGAATATAATTTTCTTTCTTTCTTTCTCTACCTAGGTAAAAGTTATCAGCAAAAAACTTCTGGTTGAATTTTTATAAGTGTTTAAAAGAGATCTGTAGCACGCAATGTAGGTTACAAAGTCATCACGACATAATTACAGAGTAGATCCTTATAGAGATTATTCCACGTGTCTTGTTGCAAATGCTTCGTTGTTAACTTCGTGGATGAGAGATAAAGATAATAATTAGTTGCAATTTAGTAATTTAGAAGTTTAATAAGACATAAATTCTTTTATGAATTTTAACAAACTAAATTGAAATACAGAAAAATATTGAAATATTTTGAAAAACTTTCTTTGTGTGAATTTTTCTGAACATAATGAAAACTAAATTTTCTCAATAGAAATAATACGGTATTAGGTTGAGATATAACCATTTCAGTTTTCGTAAGTTCAGCTTTAAAATGTTCAGAATAATAAATTAGTTGAAAAATAAGGGTCAACAAGGATCATTAACCTGTTTATTTTGTTTTTATTTTTTTTATCTTTTTATTTTTTTAATGTTAACCTTACTTACCTTATTTTTGATAAATTTATTTTAAATTTTCTCCCAAAGTTTTTATATGAACCATGACTCAGAATATTAGATATAATGCCTATCCTGACAAAAATTCAAGGATCATATTTGGTGATTTAGTTTATAACACCATTCTAGGTCTTTGTATGGAAAATTTGATCATTAAAAGTAAAGAAGAGTGGAGCCTATAATGGATTAAACATGCAATCTCTATCTATATATCAGAATTTTTTTATACCAAACACTATTCTGGATGTTATTAACAATATTTAAATATTATTTTTATTACTCATGCGGGAGAAGTACTAACTTGGCGTACACATTTTTGTACGCAAAATAGCTGTTTGCCCACTGTACTTTTCCCACATACTTTTTTGCGTGCGAAAAGCAAACTTTCTACACGCAAGATTTAATCAAAACAGGCAAAGCCGCCTCTTGATTTTCCATTTAATAAATATTCCATAATTATTTCTATAGAAACCACCAACAAAATAATTTAAACAATATTTAATTCAGAAAAAAAAGACAAACACTCAAAAATATTATTTTAAAAAGGAATAAAATAGTATATTGTGCAATAAGTGCGGGAAATTGTCGATTGCCCCACTCAAGCGAATGAGCGCACTCACTACGTTCGTGCGCTCATTCGCTTGAGTGGGGCAATCGACAATCCCGCATGAGTTGCACATACTATTTTTTATTATGAATTTCACATACTTTTTTCTATTATTATCACTATTTTTGACATTTTTATTACTTTTTAAAATAATATTTTTAAGTGTTCGTCTTTGTTTTCTGAATTAATTATCGTTTAAATTACTTTGTTAATGGTTTCTATGGAAATAATTATGAAATATTTATTAAATGAAAAATTAAGAGGCGGCTTTGCGTGTTTTGATTAAATTTTGCGTGTTTTATTGTCAATTTGCGTGTGGAAAGTTACTTTCCATACGCAAAAAAGTATGCGGGAAGAGTAGAGTGGGAAAACAGCTATTTTGCGTACAGAAATGTGTGCGCCAAGTTAGTACTTCTCCCGCATGAGTAATAAAAAATAATAATAATAATAGAAAAAAGTATGTGAAATTCGTAATAAAAAATAGTATATGCAACTCGCGCGGGATTGTCGATTGCCCACTTGAGCGAATGAGCGCACTCATTACAATCGTGCGCTCAACTTTGCTCTCGTGGGCAATCGACAATTTTCCGCACTTGTTGCATAATATACTATTTGAATTCAACGCTTCAGGAATTATAAGAAACAACAACTATTTTATCTCATTTTAATCAAATGCCGAAACTAGTGCGCGTGCCGATAGTCTAAATGGTACGTTGTGAATCTCCAAGGAGATAATATCGTGATTACGATAAATAAAGCCACGATTTTTTTGAAACGTACTGTACTCCTTCAAATCAGACTTTGTTTTATAATTCACGAGGCGAGATGAAGTATTATAGGTACATCTAACTTTTTCCATTGTATCCAAACAAAAATGAATAAAATCTAAAGAAGTAAGAAAAAATTATTTGAACCAGTATTAATTACATCACGTAAATGACATAAATTTTTTCAGATGTGTTTTTGTTTCGAACATGAATACGTACGGGCTATGTACGCGACGTTGCTTTCGTGAGTGCGTTCGTAAAACAAAGATTAATTTTACGTTGCCAGGACACTCGTTGGTTCGTAGGTCTGGTCGGCTTATTATTTGTTAGATAGGTGGGTTGTTGGATACAGCTATACCCACCGAGTATTATATTCTCGAGAAAAGATATTTAATTATTTAAACATTTCTGATGGATATAATTTTCCAAAAAGTTATAACTTGAAAATTATATTTGATATTACTATAGTACCTACCTACGTGACTTATTAAATTGCCACAATCTTTTAAGGAACTCATAATCTATAAATATTTGCTAGTAATTACTTAACATATAATAGACAAGACTACCACCAAAAAGACATATATTAAAATTCCATATATAAACAGTCAAGTACCATCAC
The DNA here is from genome assembly GCA_035578155.1 of Brachynemurus nebulosus. Taxonomy (NCBI): domain Eukaryota; kingdom Metazoa; phylum Arthropoda; class Insecta; order Neuroptera; family Myrmeleontidae; genus Brachynemurus; species Brachynemurus nebulosus. The sequence continues at coordinate 33,052,275 of JAPWDM010000006.1, forward strand.
TTTCCCGTTTCCTTAAATCTCACAACTACAATACTAAATATAGTTATTCTAATTCCATAAAAGATATGCTCCATTCGAAATTAAAACCACCAACACCTACCAACATGAAAAACAATGTAGTCTACAAGGTGGATTGCCAGTTTTGCCCAAGTGTATACGTAGGGCAAATTTCAGGGCTACTTAAAAAAACGTTTAAAACAACACCAATGAGACATCAGAAGAGGAGAAAAAAAAACTGGCCTGTCCCAACATTCCATCTCTATAGATCATCGTTTTGATTTTGACAACGCGAGCATACTACAACAAGAAGAGAATTATAAAAGACGGTGCAATATCGAGAATTTGTGGATTGCTACCGAAAGCCAGAACATAAATAACCAGACTGACACCTCATATATTAACAACTATGAGTCCATCTGTTACTCAGCACGACAACTACTAAAATAAACCATGTGTTACGCCCATAAGCAAAAATCCAGGTTCTTTGTTCTAGCTTATCAAAACTCATTGTGTTGCTTTGAATCCAATACATCAAAAATGTTCATCTTACTTATATTTCAATATTCAAAAATTTTTATAAATTTTATAATTTTTAACCATTTAACTTTTGTTTTTATACTGACGACATTATAGTTTTTGTTTCTAATTTTATCATTTTGATTTCATGTGTATTTTTCTGTGTTTAATTATGACAATCTCTAGCATATGTAAGTATTTAACTTTGCATATATTCATTTTTTTTTTAATTTTCTTAAAAATTCTTTTATGTATTTAGTTTTTTCAAAACCAAATGCTTGCCTGATGATGAAAATTTAATGTTTTCGAAACGTCGCAAATAAATACTTAATTTTTATTAGTAACTGTTGGTGATTTTTCTCCAAAACTTTATAATATTAGAATATACCCAGTCAACATTCTGACGTATTAATGAATTCATAAAGAATTTATATTTCTGATTTGGACATCAGGAAACAAGTTCAGAAAGATATCTTTATGAATTCATAAAGATATCTTATGCGTCGATTTAGAAACAGTTTATGAAGTCTTAAATATGATGTCTTAAAGAATTCTTTTTTCTGACTTCAGAATTGCGATGTCTTAAACAGCTCTTATTTTTGATGTCTGAAAAAAGATATCTAAATTGCGAATTCATTATTAAGAAGTCATATTTCTGACTTCAGAATTATGATATTTTAAATGCTTCATATTTCTGATGTCTTAAATAGCTCATATTTCTGATGTCTTAAATAGCTCATATTTCTGATGTCTTAAACAGCTCATATTGCTGACGTCTTAAAAAAGATGACTTTAAGAGGTCTATACCAAGAATTCATTGAAAGTATTAAGCGTAGTTTACGAAATAAGAGAAATATAATTAATTAATTTTATTTATTTACATAACTGTATATGTACAACGTATACCAAATGTATCTAAAAAATTAACATTTAAGATTAAATTTACCCCAGTATTTTATCAGGAATGTCAGAATTTGTACACTAGTCACAATAGAAACAATCAAGGACACTAACTAACCGTATCCTACGTCCCATCAAACCACAAATTATTATCATACCTTCTTAAACTAATACTATCATAAATTCACTTCTTTCAATTAATTTTCACTTTGAATAATTTTCTTTAAGCTGTCATTTTATTTTTGTTTAGTATCACTATCACTATTATTTCCATCTTGTGCCAAATTTCTCTCCTATTTTAATCTAATAAGAACTGTTTAAGACATCAGAAATATGAATTCATATAGAATTCAGAAATAAGAACTATTTAAGACATCAGAAATGTGAGTTCAAAAAGTGGTCAGAAATAAAAACTGTTTCAGACATCAGAAATATGAATCCATAAAGTAGTCAGAAATAAGAACTGTTTAAGACATCATATTTCTGATGTCTTAAATAAGACTTCTTTAAGAATTCATTTAGATGTCCTAATATTGTTTAGATTATTTTTGTTAGTGGTATCTATAGAAAATAATTTTTTAAGACATCAGAAATATGAGCTCATTCTGAAGTCAGAAATATGAATTCTTTAAAACATAATATTTATAAAGTCTTAAATAGCTCCTAAATAGTCGCATAAGATATCTTTATGAATTCATAAAGATATCTTTCTGATAATGTTTTCTGACACCTGAAATATGACTCCTTTAAGACATCTTTAAGAAGTCTTATTTAAGAAGTCCGAAAGATGTCAGAAAAAAGATGTCTATTTGATACCATTAAATTAAATTCATATTTAAGATGTCTTTAAGAACTCTTATTTCTGACTTCTTAAAAATGATGTCTTAATGATATCATATTTACAGTTCAGAAAGATGTCAGAAAAAAGACTTTATAGAGACATCTTTCCGACTTTTGTGCTCACTGGGTATATTTATACTTTAGGCCGGTCCATACTATAGTGCCGTTTTCGATAAGCTCTCAGTTCAATAAAATATGCTCACAAGAGAAATCGACACCATTCAGACAATACTTTATCGGAGCTATATCAGACTTGCTATAACTTGTACCGGCAATGCCAACGTTTTTTTTGATTCCACTCCTCTCCGTCAGCACTCGGATATTATAGTTTTAAGGTGTGAAAAGATTTTTTATTGAGTCGAGTGCGAATTGCGAGCGCATCGAGAGTAGCACTATAGTATGGAACAGGCCTATATAAGCAGACGTGAAGACATTACAAGGTTCTGAAGTTTTGAACCTAGCTTCTTAAATCAAGAAGTTCTGTGTTTGTATATTTATTGCAACATAAGTTGAAATATGAAATGGGTTGGTCATGCTACAAGTATCCTGCAAAAAATATTTATTGGCAATTTGCTTCGTTATACAAAATAAATACTAATAAGGAGAGGTTCAGGTATGGTCGTTACCGATTTCAATCAAATTTCGTCTGCTAGTAGAGCATAATATCAATATTAAAAATTTACAATTTTAAGGTTCACCTCTTAAAAGCACAGGAAATATTTTTATTTAAAATTCGTCAAAAATATAAGTAAGATATAATCAAGTTAGTTATTATGTTTCGTCAAAATGGGTATAGTTTTGCAGCAGCGCATTGGAGTGCGGATAGTGCGGTACCGAGATCGAATCCTGGTTAAAGTGATATTTCAATGTTTTCTTTTTTTTTATTAGTAACAATTAATTTATTAATTATGTTAACAAAATTAAACTGCGAAATATTAGTTGTCACAAAATTAATAAATTAATATAATTTTCTTAAAATATTTTTCTTAGGTATGAGTATATCGCAATATTCACAATATAAACACAAGTCAATTAGATACATTAAAATTTTTAAAATATGAACTCTTTACATTTTGAAAAATGTAAAAATATGTTACGTTCATATTTTAAAAGTTTTAATATATCTAATTGACTTGTGTTTATATTGTGAATATTGTGATATAATAATATCGAAAAAAAAGATTTTAAGAAAAATAATATTAATTTTGTGACAAGTAATATTTCGTAATTTAATTTTGTTAACATAATTAATAAATTAATTGTTATTAAAAAAAATAAAAGAAAAAATTGAATAATCTCTTGTACCGGGAATCGATGTCGGTACCCCACTATCCGCATTTTGATGCCCTACCGCTGAGCCTTACCCATTTTGACGAAACATAATAACTAACTTGATTATATCTTACTTACATTTTTGTCCAAATTTTAAATAAAAATATTTCCTGTGTTTTTGAGAGGTCGACCTTAATATTGTAAATTTTTAATACTGATATTATGCTCTACTAACTGACGAAATTTGGTTGAAATCGGTGACAACCATACCTGAACCTCTCCTTGTAAGTCAACAAGTAGTATACTAAACGTTTTCACAGTTTTAGATAGATATAATAATGTCGATATAGGTATTGATTAAAGCGACTCTTCAAAGAAATTTACACCTTTTAATAAAAGATAATTAAAATGAAATACATTTTGATATAAGAGTAGGGAAAGGTCGCCCAACACGCTCAATAAAAAACAACAAAGGGAGAATAGAGCAAAAATATGTTTTATTTAGGCCTATATGAACCGAATCCGAATCGAAACGAATCTTGCTGTTTGATGCGAATACTTCAAAACATTTTTCAAATTATTCGAAAATTTGAGATACTAACTAATGTTTATAAGAAATGGGCGGAAGAAGAGTGATCCATTTTGGGAAGAAGAAATTGGATTCAGTTCCCATCGTAGATACTTTATAATGTTATTTTAGTGACATTTTAATTTTTCTTTGGGTGTACGTAACTTAAATTAAAACTGTTAGAAAGTATTGAAATGTAACTACGATATTCCGATTTGTGTTAGTACTTGTTCTATAAGAATAGTACGGTGCAGTTATTCAAAAAATCGGCCTAACCTCAACATCCAAAGTAACAGTTTCATTCCAACTCCAAATTGTTCTATACAATCCATATATTGTTTGGCAAAAAGTTACACTATATTGGGCGTCGGGTTTTGGGAGGGGCGGGGTAGAAGTTGGCAAATTAACGGATCAGTTTTTTTTTAAATATTTCGGAAATTATGGGGTTTAGCGTAAAAAGTGTCATATACAAAAATAATCTACATTAAATTGCGAACAATGTACCTATCACCAGGTGCAGCAGTGGCTGAATAAGAAGAAGAATTCGCTCGAGTGGGGGTGGAAGAAGATTGACGAACACCTGAGATCAATTACAACAGCGCGTCCTGCAGCTCCCGAGGAATTACTTTCCCTCATAGTGTGCGCTTGCAAAGACGAATGCGTCCGTAAGTGCGAATGCAGAAAGAGTGGTCTAAACTACTCAAGCATATACGATAATTGCTCAGGCCTAGGGTGTGATAACAGGGATACGAACATCATAGACAAAGATTTGGAAGAGGAGGGTGCTATGTTTGAAGAGGACTAATCGCAATTTCCTTTTACAAAACACAATTCTGTATAAAAAAAAATTAGTTTCCTTATAGTAATAATGTGTCATATTTTTTCCAAAAAATCTAAAAATTGCTACTTTTACACCCTCCATAACTCTGGAACTCTTCACTTCAGCAAGATTATGCAACAGAACTATTTTTGTTCGCAATTTAATGTAGATTATTTTTGTGTAGGCACTTTTTGCGCTAAGTTGCATAGTTTTCGAAATATTTAAAAAAAACTGTCGAAAACCGTTAATTTCCCTACTACTACCCTTCTCCCTCCCAAACCCGACGCTCAAAATGGTGTAACTTTTTACCAAACAATATGTGGACTGTATAGAACAATTTGGAGTTGGAGTGAAACTGTTACTTTGGATGTTGAGGTTTGGGTCTAATTGCACCGTACTAGAATGCATTTTTAAAGAATAAATTATTGTTTTATTAGTAGCAAACATTTATAGATATCTTTCAACTTTATCGACAAAAAGCTGATTAGAGGGCATACTATAGTAACACCATATATTTTTGAAAACATTATTAATAAAATACCATTCCATGATTTGATGAAGTTAAACAAAACAAAACAAATACACATAGAATTTAATATGTACATAATAATTCTCAGTTCAACTTTTAAATAAAATTATTAAATATTCAATACAAAAATTTATATAACTAAAGTTTCACCTAAAATTTATGTTAAACTGTACTCTCCTTTCGTCGCACCAGCGACGTTTGCGTTTGTACGTCAGTTTTCATTGTTTGATAACTAGAACTACTACTAGCTACATTCTCATGAATTTTATGTGGAATTGTCGTTACCGAGACATCAGTCATCCACTGCGCGCCGTGTATATGACTCAACGGTAGCGACGTCTCCAGCGAACCTTGATAGACGATGGGTGCTTGTGGGCCAATGTTACTTAATTGATATGTTTCGGCCATGGTTAATGGAACTTGTTGCATTTGTCCATTACATGACAGTATTTGTGACGGGGACATTGCACGACTGCCCATTTGTTGATAAAAGAATACATCTGGAAGGAAAAGAAAAATGGTATGTCACGTCGATGCACAGCAGTGGTCCAATTTCCAAAAAAAGCCGACAAAAATGAAAAAAGTGATGTTTGTAATTTTGAACTTATTACCCCGTAATACCGTAAGGGGGACACCTCTGCACCTCGATGCAAATCGACAGTCCATTATACCGTCTGCATTATCATATAAGGGAAGGTCAAACATAGCTAACTGAAGGCCGAACTCGTATACACCTTCTAGTTGTTCCTTAATAACTTTTGTTTGCTAATGTGTTTTTGAAATCAAAAGTGATGGAAGTTGAAAATGAAGGTGAGTAATTATTATGGATATATGGCAAAGGGTAATTGAATATTTCTATAGGGTGTACTTATTACAGAGAAATATTGCTTTTTTAATGTGTTTATTTATAAGAAATAATTCGTTTCGAATTTATCGAGTTTGATCGAGTTGGATGGTTTGCTTTTTTTGCATCAAAGTATGAAGTATGTAAATTATTTTAAAAAGGAAAATTCTTGCCCCAATGTGCCCCTTTGTTCTTTAAACCAATTTCAGTTTTTTCTTGTTTCACTTCATATTCATAATCAGCGACCGTGAAAACCTTTATATAACAGTTTTTGTTTCAATAAAACTATTTTTTTATTTTTGTCCGCCATTTTGGGTCCGTTATTTTGAATTTTTAAAATAATAATATCAAATTCATAATAAAACCTTCATATATCATTTTTTGTTTCAATAAAACTTTTTTATTTTTGCCCGCCATTTTTGACTTGCTATTTTGAATTTTCAGAAAAATAATATCAAATTCATAATCAGCGACCTTGAAAACCTTTATATATCATTTTTTGTTTCAATAAAACCAATTTCTTTTGTTTTTGCCCGCCATTTTGGACCTGCCATTTTGAATTTTCAGAAAAATGATAACAAATTCATAACCAGCGACCTTAAAAACCCTTATATACCATTTTTTGTTTTACTCAAACTAATTTTTGATTATTGTCCGCTTTTTTTGAAAATTGGACCACTGTGCGATGGCCAAATTTTATGAAAATTACGAATAAATGTGAGAGTGTGTGTCGATTAATTTAGAGTCGTTCGAGAATAATATTATAATAATAAAATATTTTTATCGATCATTTTACCACGACCTAAATGACCGGAAAATATAAAAGTCATAAAATAAATTTAATTCTTTATATAAATAATCGTAAAAAATTCAAATCCTGAAAAAGGCTTTTATTTGAAAATTTTCTGATCGTAAACTTCAAAAAGTTACGATCAAAACTTGAAGTTGAATTCAACACGATGATATTATAAAGGAAAAACTTTATTAACCACTCTCTGTCAAGGTTATTTTACGAGACTTTGTTGATGTGTCAGCTACTAGAATATTAAAATATTTAATGCGTTCTAGAAAAAATAAATAAATAGCGGAAATCAGTATTCATCCACTTACCATGTGGAATTATGTCTGGATTATTCTCCTCTTCTTCGATGATATTCGATCTCACTTCTAAATCAGTGGACTCATTGTTCTGTGGTGGTGTTTTTGTAGCCCCACTACCCGTGGAACACTCCGTTGTGTCTTTACTCAATCGTTTCGAATTTATGTGTTTTGATGAGTCTTTATAGCACCAATGGAAGACGATGCACAAAACAAGACTTGTTACGATTAACGAGGATATGACACCTAGTAGAATATAGAGCCATGGTGGTTTCTCGTCTTCCGTCTCATTATTCGTATTTGATTCGGTGTCTGATATTTGAACTGAAAATTTAACAAGATCGATAATTTATTGGATAGGTTTCAATTCGATAAACACCATTAAAGAAATTTTGATAAAATATGTATTTAAGGGGTTATATATTATACAGTTGTAGCGGGCGAAATGTCGGTATTTTCGCAATTGTTTTCGATAACGTAATAAATATTTATTTAAAAACTATTATAATAACAACTTCAACTAGTACATGTTTTGGGATACTAGTTAAATTTTTTCATAGAAAAATATTTGAAAATAGTGGAACTACAGCTATATTCCAGAAGCGCCTTTTTTGGGTGTCACTTGCGGTGGACATGATACTTAACTCGAAAACGATTCATCCGAAATCAAAATTTAAAAAAAAAACTTCGTTAGTATATTGTACTGTCTAGTCGCTGAACAAAGAATTTGTCAAAATTGAAATTTAAAAAAAAATGACTACGGCTTAACAAAAAATTTACTATTTCAAGGTGTTCGAATTTTCTATTTTTTTTCTCTAAAATATTTTTATTTTAAAAAATTGAAAATCCTTGGATTAGCGATTACCTATTATCATAATAAATAAGTAGTATAAATTTGGAATTGAACGGATTGATAATTTTTTAGTAATCGCATCCACCGCAAAGGTACTTTCAAAAAAACACGATTCTGAAATAATCGCGTTTAAAGTGACAAGTTTGTTTCTTTCATATTGGTTGTTGAACGTTCGAAAGTCTATGCACAGTTGCTCCGAAGTTTCAAGGCCATACACTTGGACCAATATAATAGGGCGGCGAAAGTCGACGTACGGTTTATATTAGATTATACCTACTGAGTGGTAGCTGCATGACTCAGAGGCAGCCGCGGGCACTACTCGAGGTAACGCGCTATAATTGTAGCAATAACTTAGAATTTAACGCTCCGATCGTTATAAAATTTTGTGAGAATATTCTCGAGATAATGAACTTAAAGAATATGCTACCATCATAACTGTATATAACCTCTTAACAGTCAAAGAGAAACAGTACTGGAAGAAATAATTGAGATATAGTTTTGCCTATACTTAAAAAATTAATTTTGTAATTTGCGTGTGCAATTGATAAAAACCGTTATCTACAAATTAACACAAATTTCTATGGAAATGTATTGGAGAATTTTGTTAATAAAGATTAGTAAATTCTGGAGAAAAAGTCTTTGTATATCTTAATATTGAAGGAAGTTTGTATTTATGCTTTTATACCTTTTATCAATAAACTTGTTTTATACTCTTCCGATATTCATTCTTGGAAGACTTTTACTTCATAACTTTATTTAATTCTCTTAGCTCATTTTCCTTTTTAATACTACGTAACTTGTTCGGTTACTTTTTATTAAATAAATCGTTAAATACTTTCGAAAGAAAGCTATCAAAAGAATTATATACTTATTATAATATTATTTTATCGATTTGAGTTTTGCTAGTGTAAAGACACACTTATATACACAAAAAATTATAATAGGAGAGCTAGTGGCCAGTTTTTGATGGTTATTTCAACAGTCGTCAAATCGAAGGGATAGATAGGATCTTGATTCAATATCATGTCAACCGAGACTATTGCCAGAATGTTTTCTCTTCACCAAGTTGTCAGTCAACAGAACAAAACAATTCATGATAGATCTGGTACTTATTTTGATAAATATTCAAAAATATTATATCTATCGTAATATGATTTATACATCAGGGATCACATAGCTTTTAAGAAAAGTTTCTCTCTGTATTTTATGTATTAGTTGTCAAACCAACGTGTAAGTTGGGCGTTTTGTCTTAATGCCTCATGACGGCCAATGTGTTAAACTTCAGATACTAAAAGGCCAGATCTGTTACCTTATATAAAGAATTTTTTTATAGTCCGTGGACGTTAGGGATAACTCAACCCGGTCAAATTGTGTTTCAGTCTTAAGTAGATTTTTGACGACTGTTAAAATGACCATCGAAAATTGGTGCTTGGCTCTTGGTCTACTGGCATTTATAACAAGTGTATTGAACTGTACTTATCGAAAATCTATTATGAATAGGCTAAAGCTGAGAGCTAAAGAAATGCTAGTAATTTGAAATTTTCCGTTTTTATTTGGAAACAATAAATTATTAAAAAAAAAAATAACACTCTAAAAAATATGTCAGTTTATACTTTGCAAATTATATAGCATAAATTTTGTAGATTGTCAGAATCGAATAAGCAAACCTAATCTATATTGGTAATAGTTAGTATTTTGATGACTAATTTCATGATTCCCAAAAACTAATATTTTTTTTTATATATTTTGAACACAATGGTAGTATTTATTGCCGATACTGTATCGTTTGTTATTGATATACTGAATTAAATCAAAATGTTTATTTGAAATTTTAATTAACGTTTATTACACTAAATTCTAATTGTCTGGATAACAAACATTAACTGTAATTCAAATCGTAGGAAATTCTATATTATTAATTAATTCGAAATAAATATCAAATTGATATTAAATATATTTCGAAACATGCTTTTAAAGATATTTACTTACTGACATAGGCGGGATTTCAAGAAATATTTTTTGGGAGGGGGGGGGAAGAATTATATTTAATGTAAAAACCACCTTGAAAGATTATTAGAATAGCAAACTAGTTCAGGCCAACAAATCTTGACTTAATTTGTGCATCTTCACCCCTTTTCTTCTGCCACATCATTTTAATAAATCTTATTCAAGTTTTTAACTCTTTGCACTCAAGCAAAAAAAAAAGTGAGTTGTAAATAGGCTGGTAAGATATGTAGTACATGACAACGACCGACGTTCTTTTTTTGACGGATTCTTTTGACGTTCTAACCTTGTTTCCCCAAAGTTGAATACTAAATGCGCTAAATACGTCCTCAATGCTGTTTTTATTAGTTTTTAATTTTAAAAAGATAATTCAACGTGATTTTGTATTATTTTATTTACAATTTTTCTAATAAATGAATGTGTTTGCAGTTATTAAATAAAATATTCATGTAATGTGAAGTATGAGCAGTCATTACAGTTCAACATTCAGTGTGTCATGTGGTACATGTCTTATGATCCAACAGACAAAACACCTTTAAACATGGTAGAGTTAATGGACAAACCACCTTGTCATGCTGTACATGCCTTATAAGCGCAAAGGGTTAAGTTTTTATTCGCACGAATATTGGGGGGGGGGGCAATTGCCCCCCTTGCTCCCACCTGAATCCCGCCTATGCTAACTGAACTATTAAAGATTCGTTTAAAATAAGTTACCTGGTAATTTCTTTTGCTCCAATGGCATAGATAAAGTCCGAACGTATAATGTTTTTGAATTACGACTGATCCCTTTCTCGTTTATTGCAAATACATTAACTTTATAAAAAGTCTGTAAAAAAAGAAACAGAAATAATTAATTTTACAAATCCGTTAAATTCTTTAATTGAATAAAAATCTTACTTCTGGTTCTAATCCGTTCACGTGAAATTCTGGGATACCATCACTTGTAATATTGACCACAAGTTGATCGTTGATTCCATACGTGACCAACATCACAAATTTTTGATTCAAGCCCCCATCAAAACCTCGTTTACATTTCACGTGAATTGAACTGTGTGTTCGATTCACGGCAGTGCAATTGGAAGGCGTTTCTGGCCGTCCTAAATAAAGAAAATACAAAAAAAAAAATGACAAGTCTTTCCCACAAATTAGTCAAGTTCCGAAAATACCTGCTGGAACAATATGAAACACACACGGTGTCTGCTGTGGTCCCAATTCGTTTCGGCTCCAACAAAGCAGAGAGCCATAATCCCGGTCTGTAATTGGTGTAAATGTTGCAACGCTGTGTCCGCCGCCAATATTTACATCAAATGTTGAAATTGTGCGTGAATCTCCAGCCGGGGTGTGATTGAAAGTCCAACGGAAGAAGGTGGCCGGTGGATTGGCGTCCACGAAACAATCCACACGGATTTCTTCCATTCGTGCTGTGCCGTATACGGTCCTTGACGTGTTACACACTGGTTCATCTGTATTAAGTTGAAAGAGTCAAGTAGTTTGAAATTTATACGAAGAAAACTTTTTGCGAGAGCTTTTTTGCAGTAGTAACAATTAGGATTGTTTCTTTAGAAAGACAATATTTAATCACATTTTCCATAATATATAAGTTAGATCAGTGTTTTTCAAACTTTTTTTAGTCACGGCCCGATAAAATCTTGGATAATTTTGCGCGGATCGGTCACATATGGGATTACATATTATGATTAGCAGTTTTATAAATGGGGTATTTGACAGTAGCTGAAAAAATATCTATTTTGATTTTTAAATAATTGCTCGAGTCATAATGATACTGAATATTGCTTTTTTACAAGTTATTTCATTCAAAAATATAAAAATTTTAATTAAATAAAATTGCAAAATTTACGTTAAAAATGACGTAATTAAAAACATCAAGCAAAAGCAGCTTACGTCACAAGCTCGTTCGAATATGTAGGTATTATATTGTAGTTAGGAAAAAAACTGTTTACTTTTTTGGTAACTATGAAATAGTATATTGTGCAATAAGTGCGGGAAATTGTCGATTGCCCACGAAAGCGAAGTTGAGCGCACGAACGTAGTGAGTGCGCTCATTCGCTTGAGTAGGGCAATCGACAATCCCGCACGAGTTGCACATACTATTTTTTATTACGAATTTCACATACTTTTTTCTATTATTATCATTATTTTTGACATTTATATTACTTTTTAAAATAATATTTTTGAGTGTTCGTCTTTTTTTTCTGAATTAATTATCGTTTAAATTACTTTGTTGGTGGTTTCTATAGAAATAATTATGAAATATTTATTAAATGAAAAATTAAGAGGCGGCTTTGCGTGTTTTGATTAAATTTTGCGTGTTTTATTGTCAATTTGCGTGTGGAAAGTTACTTTCCACACGCAAAAAAGTATGCGGGAAGAGTACAGTTGGCAAACAGCCATTTTGCGTACAGAAATATGTGCGCCAAGTTAGTACTTCTCCCGCATGAGTAATAAAAAAAATTTTTCATTATTAATTTTCATTACTAGACCTACTACTACTACTACTCAATGTTTTAGAGCCAATGACGTCATACGATTTGACGTCACAGAAAGCATCGTTTTGGCGATCTTTTTAAAAACTAAAATTTTATCGGTGATTTTTATTAAAAATATAGTATCAAATAATTTAAAAATGTGTATTATGAGTTTAGTAAGAAGTAATAAACACACTAAGATGGTTTTTAAAAATTTGTCAAATACCCCATTACATATATTTAATTTTCAGTAGCGACACGTGAAATTATTTCCTGGAGACACACAGTCTTATTTACCATATTTAAATAGATTTTTTTTGTATCTATTTTTAGTTTGATCACTAATCAACTTTATTAAAGCTTTTTTATTCTAACAAGACTTTCTGACCTAGGACTTCGAATATAAAACAAAAATATTGAAACTTTGACCAGACATTTGTAATTTTTGTACCAAGAGCAAAAGATTCTGGAATTTTTCTTGTTTTGTGATTGGCCTGAATTAAACATATAAAGTTCTTCAAAAAATTAGAGATTTTAAAATAACTGTACTTATAAACTTACAAGTAAAGGTCCCGAGGCCGGACCTATCGATTTTGATGAAACTTAAATATGTTGTAGAACACTAAAAACTAAGGGACACGTATTTTTTTTTATCTGCGGAAAAACGGTTTGAAGGGGTGAAATCGCCCTCCAAAAATTGGGGTAAAAATTTAATTTTTCAAATATCTCGAAAACAGTAAGAGATAGAGCAAAAGTTTAAATTGGCGATATTACTCTTTTTTAAAGAGCTATCTATTGATATGAAATTTGTTCAAATTACATCAACAGGGGTGGTTGGGGGTTAAAATTTGGGGGTTAATTTTGCGAAAAGGGGGTGAAAAATAAACAATATAAAAATTTTGTTTACAGATTTGAAATCTACCTCAAAAAATCTAATTGACCTGTTTTTGTTCAATATCCTAATATTAAGTCTAGGGGTAGTTAACTAGAGGGTGACTATGTCGAATAGTCGTACTATTTGGGTATTTCAAGAAGTTCTTCTTCATGGAAAATAGCTTAAGACAATTAGAATAACGTAGAAATGAAATTCTCGAATTCAAAATTGAGTTTGAGCAACATTGGAGAGGGGGTGAGTCACCCTCTTAAATTACATACTAGTTTATATACACTAATTTTTGCTATTAACACACTGATAGTGGGTAAAATAATGTCACAGTAAGTGGTTCTGAAGTTGGACTATCATATGTAAGGTCTTTATTAGGTTTGTTTTTTAATGGATATTATAGTTTTCCTTATCGAAAATTATCGATACCGAAAATTACATAACCTAACCTAAAATAACGAAACCTAATAAAAACCTTGCATACGATAGTCTAACTTCAGAACCATCTATTGTGACATTATTACCCCCTGTCAGTGTGTTAATTGCAAAAATTAGTGTATGTAAACTAGTATGTAATTTAAGAGGGTGACTCACCCCCTCTCCAATGTTGCTCAAACTCAATTTTGAATTCGAGAATTTCATTTTAGTCCAACTTCAGAACCACTTATTGTGACATTATTTTACCCACTATCAGTGTGTTAATAGCAAAAATTAGTGTATATAAACTAGTATGTAATTTAAGAGGGTGACTCACCCGCTCTCCAATGTTGTTCAAACTCAATTTTGAATTCGAGAATTTCATTTCTACGTTATTCTAATTGTCTTAAGCTATTTTCCATGAAGAAGAACTTCTTGAAATACCCAAATTGTACGACTATTCGACATAGTCACCCTCTAGTTAACTACCCCTAGACTTAATATTAGGGCATTGAGCAAAAATAGGTCAATTAGATTTTTTGACGTAGATTTCAAATCTGTAAACAAAATTTTTATATTGTTTATTTTTCACCCCCTTTTTGCAAAATTAACCCCCAAATTTCAACCCCTAACCACCCCTGTTGACGTAATATGAACAAATTGCATATCAATAGATAGCTCTTTAAAAAAGAACAATATCGCCAATTTAAACTTTTGCTCTATCTCTTACTGTTTTTGAGATATTTGAAAAATTAAATATTTACCCCAATTTTTGGAGGGCGATTTCACCCCTTCAAACCGTTTTTCCGCAGATAAAAAAAAATACGTGTCCCTTAGTTTTTAGTGTTCTACAATATATTTAAGTTTCATCGAAATCGATAGGTCCGGCCTCGGGACCTTTACTTGTTAGTTATTTAGGTGGTGTTTAAATACAGTCTGTTAAGTAAGATCGTGGTCGACCATACTCACAAATGGTAAAAGTTTTTCTCTAAATATTTTGTGAGCAGATAGAGTGAATCTTTGTCTACCACGCACTTTAAAGAAAGATTCAGTTGTTTGTCTTTTGTTAGCATAACAAGTGAAGAAGGTGCCAAATACGCAACACGAATGCCAAATCTGGCATCGTTACATTCGACTGGCCGTCACAGTCGCCCGATACCAATCCGATTAAGTCACATATCAGGTACAAACTTCGAGGAAAACGCATATATACATTTAAAGCAGTTAACTCACGAGTTTCGTCTCGATCTAAAAAAATTGAAATCTAAGAAATTCAATTTAACTAAAAGTATGCCTCGAAAATAGCGCCACCACTGGCGATTATCGACGCCGGTGGTGACTGGACACCTTATGTATTTCAAAATGTATGTATTTCAAAATTTTTTTAAATAAATGTTTATATAAATTATTTCGACCACGATCTTATTTAACAGACTGTATATTTTAATCTAAGGTAGTGTCCATTTACAATATTAATACATCAGAATTACACTAATTGTAAGTAAAGAAAAGGAAAGATTTAAACTTCATAAGTAAAAAATTTAAGCAAATAGTTTAATATTATTAAACTATATTTAATAATATTAACAAATAGTTTAATATTATTAATTATATTATTTAATAAAAAATTTAAACAAAAAAAAAAAAAAAAAACAAAGGGCATAGCCGGGTAAGATAGGGAAAACGGCCCTTGACGCAAAATTGATTGTTTTATAGGAAATAATACTTCTTAGCCCCAGATACATCCCTGCCAAATTTCAACCCTCTGAGGTTAATAGTTTATGAATACACAAACAGACAAAAATTTTCAAAAAAATTTTTTTTTATGAAATTACTGAGCCGATTTATTTGAGTTTAATATATATTGTGTACCCACCTTAAACAAAGCAATAAAAAAAATTAACGTTATATCCCTTTATTATAATAATTTTTTTTAAATTTTTAAATTTAAGTAAATTTTTTTTTGGTACTTACGCGTTAGCGACACCCACCATTTTTTGTTCAATAATATGTCTCTTAGTACTCTATAACATATATTTTTACGGAAAAATTTTAGTTGGTAGAACATAGTAATATTTCAGTACAAATGCATGTCATGTTCGGTACTACATATATTACTTATGTATAAAAAGGACCATAAAGTAAAGCATCTGCCTGATTTCTAAAACACAGTAGAACTCTGAGGAGTGCAATCAAATGTTCTCTTCCCTCCTGAGTTGCAGTTCTTGGAGTTCCTGTGACGGTCTAAAAAAATTTATATATTGATTTGTTATAAAAAATATGTTTGAACTTGTTAAAAAATGATTTTCAAGGTTAATTTTACCATGAATCTGAGTATTTGAATGAAATCAATAACATTATCTTAACATACTTGCTAATTAAAATTACATCAAACTCAACAAAAATTATAAGTTTTAGAAACTTTATTTAAATAAAGATAATAATAATAACAATAATACGTCTTAAATGTTATATTGTTTTAATAATAATAAACAATAACTTAGTAGATTGGAACAAAAAACTTCAACAATGTATAGTAATAATAACAGTCCGGCTAAAACTTGTTGTAGTTATAAACAGGACCGTGGAGAGAAATGCCGGGCCCCGGGAATAAATCACATTTTTAAAAAAAATTTCCCTCAAGAAATGTGACGAGCAAAAAAAAAGTTCTTTTTAATTTTTCTTGGACCTCTTAACGACAACTACGGGCCCCCTCTTCCAGTCCGGGCCCCGGGGCTGGAACCCCGGCTACCCCATCCTCTCGTCGGGCCTGGTTATAAAAATATGTAGGTAAATTACATGTAGGTACATATAACTAACTTGAACAAACCCTCTCACTTGATGTTTTTGTTGCACTTCTTAAGGAGGTGCAGAAAGAGGATTTTTTCTGTAATAAAATTACACACATTCATAACAACGAGAAAGAAGCTTAGACAAACGTCTAGCTTTATCTGCTGTTTGTCTTCTTTTGTTAACGCGATGACGGGTTATGGGAAATTATAACGAAATGACCAACTGGTATACTACTTTGATAGCTAATAAGCTTTGTATGAAATTGTTGACGTCGTAATACGTAGTGTATGAGTTAATAAAGTTTCACTTGACGTCTTACAAAGAAAACAACTCTAACAAAAGAGAAATCAACATCTATTTTGTTATTAATAAAAAAAAAAGACAAACGGCGGGTAATGTTGGACTTGAGTAAATTTAAACTAGTTTATCGTAGTTATGAACGTATGTAATTGTATTATTTTAGAAATAGGGTAGATATTTTACTTTATAGCCCTTTTTATACATACGTAATATATGTAGTACCTAACATGGTATGCATTTGTATTGAAATATTACTATGTTCTACCAACTAAAATTTTTCCATAAAAATATATGTTATAGAGTACTAAGAGACATATTATTGAACAAAAAATGGTGGATGTCGCTAACGCGTAAGTGCCAAAAAAAAATTTTCTTAAATTTAAAAATTTAAAAAAATTAGTATAATAAAGGGATATAACGTTAATTTTTTTTTATTACTTCGTCTAAGGTGGGTACACAATATATATTAAACTCAAATAAATCGGCTCAGTAATTTCGTCAAAAAAAAATTTTTTTTAAAATTTTTTTCTGTTTGTGTATTTATAAACTGTTAGACTCAGAGGGTTGAAATTTGGCAGGAATGTATCTGGTGCTAAGAAGTATTATTTCCTATAAGAACAGTCAATTTTGCGTCAAGGGCCGTTTTCCCTATCTTACCCGGCTATGCCCTTTAAAAATAAATACACATTTTAATAAAGAGTTATAAAAATTAAACAACAAAATCTAAAATTAATTGATATTAATATTAAAATTAAAAAACTGAACTAAACCAAAGGACAATAGTCTATTAACACAATATCAAAAATATTATTGAATTTGACCACTTCACAGACTGTGCGTGTACGTGTACGTATGTAGTACCAAATAGTAAATACATATGCCTAGAGATATTAGTATTGAAGGCAAAAGACAGGATGTTTCCCATGAACAATTGTTTCAGTTTTTTTATTATTATTAAAAAAATACTGGCTATATTTTAGTGATTTTTGTACTATTAGTAAGATTACTACATTTTACATAGAGATAAAAAAAATTTTTTGCAAAATTTTTCTTAGTTTTTGAGTTATAATGGTGTAAAAATATGGAAGATTTGCATAGATGGAAGATTTGCATAGATTGCACATAGATTGGGTCAGTGTGTGTGGATGTATAAAAATGGGATGTTTGTTACGCATCCACACAAAGCTAGGAGAATCAAATTGAAGATTGTCTATTTTGTTTGAATGTCATGTACTTATATATACGTATTATTTATTCTCTCTAACCACATACACATATAAGTTTATATTTATCATGCATATGTATACGTATACATTATTGTAAACGTCTCTAAACGTATGTATATTGGATATCCGTAAAAGTAAATACGTTTTGTTTGGAAATATGAATGTATGAAAATGGACAATATTATTGTATAAATTTCATAATTATTTTAAATTTTATAAAAAAATTTTGAATTTTCTGAAGGTTAGTTTTTTTGGGGAGTGTAATGGTGGTAGGTGTCAGCCGAGAACTTTAGGCAATCAAATTTACACTAATGTAGTGTTGATTGCCTCTATGAGATTGATTAAGTTTTGGGAAAGATCTTTTTTATGACTCTCAACAAAATTATGTTTGCACCTATCTAAGGTCACATTGTGAGAGTGTGTGTGATGCGCGAAGCATCATCATAGCACTCGTTCACCGTTGTTCGTTGGTCGCTATTGTAACAGTTCTCTGTTAAAAATCACTTAGTTCGGGTAATCACAAAATCAACCCTTGCTGTAAGAAATCAATATCGGAATAATGATGGCGGCCTCACATAGTTCACGTTACGGCCGCTAGTTGGCGACATCAACCACGTTACCTGGGGTTTGAGCTCATGATAAGTTCCCAAAACTTAATTAATCTCATAGAGGCAATCAACACTACATTAGTGTAAATTTGATTGCCTAAAGTTCTCGGCTGACACCTACCACCATTACAGGAGACACTGTCTCCCTTGTTTTCTCTCAAGCGTCGCCACTGTTAATTTTATGATTAACGTTTATTATCAATAATCATATAAATATTTGAATTTAAATTTGAAAATTTCTAAGTTTTACCTACGGATTTAAACTTTCTTAAGTTAAACAAAAGTATTCAATATCTACTTAAACTTAATTAAGCCATAGTAAATCGAAAATATTAACAACTTCATAGATTTAATGTTAATATATTTGAGCGTTAGTTTATGGTATTCCATATTTGTAAATAATAAACAAATATTTTACTTCGCAAAAATATCACTTTTAGTTTGAAACTGTGACAATATTGTTTCGAACCGTCAGTTAATTTTCAAACAGATGTTGTTGACAGATGTTGATGACTGTTTGCAAATGAACTGACGCACAGTGTTTTGTCTAGTACAAGCTAGCTGGACAAAATTATTTTTTAATTGATATAAGTTTCAAAGATCCCTGTTGTATACTGATATAAATGTTTTATAGTTTAAAGTACATGGAATCCCACAAAGTGGGTTAAGGGTGAAACAAAATACATTAATTAGAAAAACAATATTGTTTACTACACAAATACATAGAAATATCCATAGAAACATTGCTACTAATTATACTATGGCACTTATTATGATATAATTAAATATAGATAGTAAACTAAAAAGGAAAATAAATAATTGGGCAAAGCGGGGCAAAAAAAGACTATTCACTTTAATCTAGAAGCTTGTGTCTATTGTCTGGCAACATTACAGACCGGGGATAAAAGAGGATTTTTATTTATAGTTCTTTGAATTTAAAATTTGCTTAAAAAAATTGATTTTCGGGCTTATGAAACCCTTATTTTATTGGATGTATGAATATTATTTTATTATTATACTGAACAAAAAAAAAATACTTATCCCTATTAGTAGAATCCATCACAAAAAATCACCACAACTAGTAAAATGATGCAATCACGTCAGTAGCAAAAATACGAATTATTTTATGTATTTTACCTAATTATCTTGTATACTTACTCTCATTACTGATGTTTCGTACGACTGATAGCAAAACAATACCGGTTGATGTGATTACCAACTAATGGCCTACCTACCCTAGCTAGCTTGTCCTACTAGACGAAACACTGTATGACGGTTCGAAGCAATATTGTCACAGTTTCAAAATAAAAGTGGTATTTTTGCGAAGTAAAATATTTGTTTATTATTTACTTCATAGATTTTCTATACAGATTTAGATATCCAGTTTCCACAGAAAAGTACCTACCTACACGGTTTATGGTATACATAGAATATTTTCACTGAATATTTCAAATATTATTATTTATTTTTCTTCTAATTCAACAAGTTAGTTCCTATTAGATATACAATTTTATTTGTTACCTAAAAATAATTAGTACCTACTGAATTTCCTACTAAATCGTTTATTAGACTACAAGCTCAAAAAGATTCGTTCGTTTGCTCAAAAAATTAAAAATTTGAAATATTTTTTGTAAAAACAAGAAACGCTTTCATTTATTTAATTACTAAATTTAACACGACCCAAGACCCTTTCATATACGTAACAATTCAGATATTAAAATAGGCCCAGTAGACAAAACTGATACAATTACTATGAACATTTGATAAGACGGAACGATTATATTGATGAAAAGATTGATGAAGAATGTTAAAAATATCTGAAAGTACTTTTGAAGTGTCTGTTTTATAGAATGTTAATATTCTAAATTTGAAGAATTAAAAGTAAAATTAAACAAAAAAATTTTAGGTATTTCATTAAAACATATCTGACAACTTCGAAAAAAAAAGCAGAAAAAAAGGTAATGTGATGTAAAGATAAAATGGTGTAAATAGAAACGAAGATATCTTAAACCTGATAGGTATTGAAAATAATTGCTAATTATGACTCTACAACCATTCCTGGATTTCAAGTTAAAACTGTAATGAATCACAACATCTTTTCTGCAGGTTGCTGAAATACTTTCGCGGACCGACGATTGAGAAACACTGAGTTAGATAAATATATCTATTTCTTTCTTATACACGAGTATAATACTATAATAGTATAGTGAAGCTGATGCATTGTATTACTTGACAATTTATGCCATTCAAAGTTAGTAGTTGTTTCTTGTAGCAACACACAATGTTGTACATATTATAAGTATTGTATTCTGTTTAAACTTGCGATGCTCTTTCTTGTATCCTTAGACACAATTAAGACAATCCAAACAAATAAGTAGTTGTTTAATCCACCATAAATTAAAATGGTCATTTTTAGTTCAAATGGCGTTTTGTTTTTCCGACTTATCGTACAATGTATAGGTACTTATTCGTATTAGTTGAATGCACAGTAAGAATAGTGAGCTAAAAGAGTTGCACTATTATTTGTCATTCTAGTATGTCAAGGAACACATGTCGTAAGTACAGTAAGTACCACTTACTTTTGTAACATTCGAAGAAAAGTGGATTATTATAATAAAATATGAAACATATGATCGTTGATTTATAATTTTTTATTTTTTCGTTGATATAAGGTATATAAGTCAACTTAGCGTGATTTTTATATAGCGAATAGCGTGATTTTTATTCCGTTTTCGTAAATATTTTTACATAGAATCGTTGTAACCTTAGTACTTTCGCATAGAATTACTGCGACTTTATAACAATCATTGATATAGAACTTCTGTGACCTTATTAACTTCCCATTGGAACTTATTGTAATAGGTCTGATTTTACGAATCGCTAATCTGGACATATCTCCACGTTTCGCTAGCTAATCTGGACATATTTCCACAGGATATCATTTGTTTAATGAGGGGCGGAGTCCTCCACGAGATACAAAAAGCGAAGCCCCCCATTGGGGTGCAAGGGACAAAGTTACTGTCAGCAGGTTCGGGGGGAGGAGTCCCCAAAAATGAAAAAATAATTATTTATGTACAATAGTCTCTAGCCTTTAAGGACACTCAGTGGAAAGTTGACAGTGTGGGTAGACTTGCGCCCTCAAACTTTTACTTTTGGTTCAGAATCGTTGTGATCTTGCTACCGTTGGTACAGAACAGCTGTAATCTTACTATTTTTGGTACAGAACAGTTCTGGCCTTACTATTTTTGAAATATGAGCTCTAGCTTTACTACTTTTGGCATAGAACTGCTGTGGTTTCACTACTTTTGGCTATATAGCTTTGACTGATATAATTACTGAAGAGATAAATGAATAAAGTAACATTTTATTATCTCCAGTCTTGAAGAAATTTCTTTGTAGATACAGTGATAATCGTTTAATTGGGAGAATTAGTACCTATAGTTCTCGTTAAACTAACAAAATTATGGTATCTCTCGACTTTTCCGGACCTTGCTTTGGAAAATCTAGAAATCTTGTGACTTAGGTAACTTTTGATTTTCTTGTGACTTTTAAAATTTTGCAGCAATATAGGAGTCGTAGGTAGCATGCTTCCAATTAGACATTCAACTGGGGGCAGAATTTCGAAAAGTTTTATAAAATAATATTTGTTGAAATTTCAATCCGCAACAAAGAGTGTGGCGGGGTAACTATGGACTAGCGGCCCCAGATGTATTTTGGGCTGATATTTTTTTTATAAGATGGCCTAACCAAATGTAGCTTTTTCCTACATTTTCAGGTCATTGTACGCACTACTTTCTTCGAAAATAATATTAATAATTATTTGAAAAAAAATTTTTTTTCTGTCATGGTTTGTATATTTAATTGGTTGTGATATATGTGTTAGCTAAGGTAAAGTACCATTATATTTTACAATCTACACGCCAACATTTTAAAAAAAAAAATTTTCCCCGCTCATATGCCCTGGCACATCAACGAAATTTTTTTTGTAAAAACCTCTAACAATACACTAAGTCGTGTATTTTTTTAAGATTTTTCGTGTGGGTGGAAGGGGGTCAAAAATTAACAAAGAGTATAGCCGGGTTTGCATAGGCAATGTGCCTCCCAGTGGCAACTCATAGCAATAACTAAGTGTACTAATGGTACGGTAAGGCTATAAGTAACTGATATCTGCAATCTTCCCGGCTAAAGCCGAGTAGTTACGGAAATAACTAAAAAAATACCAAAAATGACGGCTTTCTTCAAAAATTTTTTCTCGGTAACTACTCAACCTAGGAAAGTAATTCCAAATCCACATGAAAGCAAATACTACCGAGAAATTAGACATATTTTTTAACGTCCCAGCCCTCGTTATTAAGGAAAATAACATAGATAAAATCCGACCTAATATTATTTTTGTGGGGTTCCTATTCATTGACCACTTCCAAAAAAATACACTAACTGTGTCTTATAGTGTACTTTATTACCGTACAATGTTTCATATAAATACAAGGGGTGCAACATAATAAAATATTTTTCATGTCCATGTTTTTGACAACTTTCTTTAAAAATGAAGCATCTATCTCTAGGAATCACAAAATACACTTTGATTCTTTCTAATAACTGAACGGAGTGGTCTCTTTCATTAAATTTGTTTTTCTTTTTGGCTACTATTTACAAATACTTCCTTTCTATCCCAACCCCTCCCCTTCAGTAGCTTTAAAATTAAAAACGGGCCTGGAAAGACTGCGTTGTCAGCTTTTTCTAAAGTTTGAATTTAGCACAATTATAGTTTGCAATAGGTCAAACAGTTTTTAAACGTAAAAAAAACTTACGACTAGTAAGTCTAGTTTTCCCTAATTTTTCTGACATTTCATTATATACTTACATTTAATATTTAAATGTAGAGCGTTACTTTCGGTGGTTCCTTGAGAATTTGTTGCTGAACACGTATAGTACCCTGATGCTTTTCTGGAGACACCCTGTATCACCAGTGTTTGATTGCTGATAATAATGCCACTACTGACATTGTTATGAACCATTTTTCCCTGAAAAAAATAAGAAAAAAATTCATTGGTTAATTATTATTACAAGATATTTTACACTTCTATTACGTTTATTTTTCAAATTTCCATTTCCGAATGTACAAAACTCATATAAAATATTTCAGACGAAAACTATGTAGATTTTTAAATGATACCTTTCGGGCCAGACACAATGTTTACTAGAACAGTCGATTGTTGAACTTACGAATTGTCTCTAACAGATAATTATACTAAAACTATAATTTGTTTTCGGCATTCGAGGAAAAATCGGTCAAGTCGTATTTGCACAAATAGTGTTCTATATTTTCTGTAACACTGAAATTTTTCAATTCGGATTATTTGGACTCAGTTTACATCCCGTTTTCATCCACAGAGTGCTAAATCTCTAGTTCTTATGTTGAATAGGTTCAGAGAAAATTGTCTATAATAGATGGACGAATTGATGGATCGAGATGACTACATAAGTGTTTCGCTTTGCTATTTTTGGCGCGGAACATTGCTTGTATCCAACAACTGACAGAATCCAATTTGTACTGTTTCTGTAGGTATACAAGCAGGGGGGGGCAAGGAAGCATGCCCACCCACGAGAATTAAAAATATACACTAGATATTATTTAATTTTAAACACCATATCGGTAAATTTACCAGTTAACGGTATAGAAGCTGTTCAATTTATTTTTTTCTTGTTAATTTTATCTCAGAAATTTTTTTGTCCTATTATTTCCCACGTGACCCTCCCTCCACCCAAGAAGCTCCGCTGTATATGCCGCTGTATTTGTGTCAAGTG
The DNA here is from genome assembly GCA_035578155.1 of Brachynemurus nebulosus. Classification (NCBI taxonomy): domain Eukaryota; kingdom Metazoa; phylum Arthropoda; class Insecta; order Neuroptera; family Myrmeleontidae; genus Brachynemurus; species Brachynemurus nebulosus. The sequence continues at coordinate 33,077,040 of JAPWDM010000006.1, forward strand.
ATTCTGTTTGATCTTTTCCTGTTGCATATTAAAATCGGTGGAGACAAAATTCAGTTGCTCACATAATTTAACAACATTCTTTTTGATGTTTAAACAATAATATTCAAATTCATAATATATGACGGCACATAATTGAATTATTTATTTATATAATAGAGTTGAAGACATCAAAAACAAAATTTTACTAAAAATAAATTCTTGTTGCCATAAAAAGAAGTAATTTAAAAATGAAAATAAATGATAAAAGATTGAACTGATGGACTTATCTTTTGAATTAAATACATTTACGTGGGTGCTCCGTACTAAAATTAGCAACCTACGCTTATAATTTACATTTTTGTGTTGCAAACTTATAAGACCGTATACGTTTTCTAGCGTACACAGTAAAAAAATTTGTGTTAAAATTAACACAAATCACATGTCAAGAACGGTCGTCCTCTCAATTTTTAAAAGCTTTTATTTAACTTGCTATGTTAGTATGTTGGTTTAGATCAAATCTTGGAATCAAAATTTAGGCAGGTTCTAATTGAGCTAGAGGTTTCAAATTTTGCATACGTGTATAACCTTGATGACAATGCAATATTGTATAATTAGTTTTGTCCTAAATCGCCCCAAAACCAAAACTGTTGATTTTTAGTCCTGTGCAACTTTTTGACATTTCGGATTGTTAAATATTGTTCATTGATTTTACATTGCAATTTTTTGTTTCCATAGTTATGTTTGATTAGGATAAATTAACCGATTAAAATATAGGTAAAAAATTACTTCTTTGATTCTTCTTTTAAATTAATTGTGATCAGACTAAAAAGTAGAAAATAAATTGAAGTAAAAAAATGTTTTTTAAGAAAAAGCTTTTATTTAAAAATCGGCTAAAGAATATAAAATAACTTTTGAGTGAAGTTTGAAGCAATATGCAACATAATTTATAAAAGCTTGAGGCGTTTGATTAAGTTTGGTAACTACTGAAAAGTAAAATAGCTACACTTATATCCAAAACAGAAATAACTAATGATAACGCCTCGAGCTTTTATAAATTATGTTGCATATTGCTTCAAACTTCACTCAAAAGTTATTTTATATTCTTTAGCCGATTTTTAAATAAAAGCTTTTTCTTAAAAAACATTTTTTTACTTCAATTTATTTGTGTTATTTTAACACAAAGCATATGTGTCAACTCTTTACACAAGATTTGTGTCAATGATTTAACACACAAGAGGACATACATCTTGTGTTATTTTTTCAGATTTATCAGAGTTAGTTAAACTTTTTTATTCAATATTTTACTTCCACTTAAGATATTTGAAAATCGTCAAAAGTTATAACGATTTTGTTCATATATTATTATAAATGAGACTGAAAGAACACAAAGTGAGTCAGTCCTTTGTAAAAAATTTTATTTGTTCCATATATATCTACTAAAATATATATAATAAAAAAGATGAGAGTAGTTCTTATTATTAAACAAAACCGACAAATTATAAGTTTTTTCAGTTATTGACGAATATAGTTTTATTAAACGTTTAAAAATGAAACAACTTTCTTGCATTTTAAGGTTATTTTGGTACAGACTCAGCTACAAAAAATCATGTAAGCTTACGAGATTTTATATTATAATATACAATCTCGTAAGCTTACATTTTTCGGTTTTGTTTAATAATAAGAACTACTCTCATCTTTTTTGTTATATATATTTTGGTAGGTATATATTCTAATGAAACTTACGTACTAATAATATTCTTTTGCTCTACACAAATATTATGTTACTTCTTTGTTGTTCAAAACAGGTTAACATTTTTATTCTTTTAAATCGAAATTTGTGTCAATATTTTTATTTAACACAAACACGAAATGTTACATTAACACCGGGGTGTATTACTTGTTTAACACAAAAATTTTAACCACTAGTTTTTTTTTTTTTACGCAGAACACAAGTTTTCTTGCTGTGTAGTATCTAAGATGAATGTAAGTTATGGACGTTTATTTTATGAATGTAACAAAATTGAAGGATTTTTTTTGTATCTTATTAAATTTTCAAGGTATATTTGTTAAAATAAAATAAGTAATTTTTTTTTTTTTTGCTAGCCTACGTAAAATATAAGGAAAAGAAAATGGAGTTAATTTTGTAGTGATCTGCTATCACATGGTCTTTAATTAATCGGTACTTTCAACCGAATAACTGATAAAGGTCTTATTTTATATTTTCTCTGTACACATAAAATGAAGATTGCGTAAAACACAATAAAATAAAGTCCATTATTTACGATTTTTCTTTTTTTAAATATCTCAATCTTATTATACAAATACACTGGGACACTAATTTTAGTAACGTATCTTCCGAAAATAATATTTCTTTGTAATACGACTGCTTACATTAAAAAAGAAAAGAAAAATGACAAGTAAAATTTTTAAACAAATAACTTATTTCTGGAGCTGAGATGCAAAAAGGGTCTTGTCCCAGAAATTCAAAATTGAGATTTTTATGTACGCATGGAACACATAGTAATATGTATATGTCTAAATAGTTGCATTTAGTCCAAAAAAAATTTTCCCACTTAAAAATAGATTTAAAATATGTACCTCCAAGTAAAAGCAATCATGTCCATTTAGTTCCGCCATTTGTAATTTATCTATTTAATCACAGTGTTGTTGCTTGGAGTATGCTTGTTTTTAAGGTTCAGTTAGAAGTGTGCTTCTACTTGTACGTTTTTACGGTTTTATTTTAGTCAAAAGTTGTAAAGTGTTAGAAATTATTATTTTTCAATTAAATATTTGTTACTAATATTCTGCGAATCATTATACAAAATTTTTGTTTATTAATAATAAAGTTATCAATGGATTTAAATTTAGAATTAACATCGGTAGGGGTAACCAACAGAGGTACTAGAAAAAAATTTAGAAACATTAGAGAAAATGAAAGCATCGTTAAACAGATGAAGAAATATGAATTATCTAAACGTGTAAAAATATTTTAAAGATTATTTATTTAAACTGTTAAGTACTTTGATTTTTTTTAAATAAAAAGAAAGAAGGCATAGACGTGTCGTTTTTATTTACATAAAACATGTACAGCTCTACAATAATGTCTTTATAGCAAAAAGGATTATGTCCACTATAAAATTAGGCATATGAAATTAAATCCAATATGCTTATAAGCAAAAAACATTATGTCCAACCATAAAATTAAAAAAAAAAATTTCTTAAATTTCCTGATTAAAATACTATCATTAATAAGTTTTAAAACTAATTGAATATCCATTTTAAAATAAATTTTGTATTTTAGTTTTAAATTTAATTAAATAAACATTTTTTTTAATTTCTGAAAAAAATGTCTTCTGTGACTAAATCTCTTTTGAATATAAGCTCCAGATTTAAAAAGCAGCATACCCTGCAGTGGTCATTGTGTAGAATCGTGGTAGGAATCGAATCGGGAGTTTTAAGGATCGCCTCGAGTCCCGCCGGGAACGGGTATGATTTTTTAAAAACAGGCGGGAGTGAAAATTTTTTCTACGGAAATGAGAGTAAACGGGAATGTACAGTTTGATAGTGCACAATTTCACAGGATCAACTGTAAACTTTATTAGAAAATTTTAAATGAGATACAACTTAAGTAGTGTAGCAATAATTATTGCTACATGTGATCAATCAATTCAACATTTACTTTGGAAATCGATAATAAAACTTTAATCTAATTAATAAATAATCGATATGTAAAAATGTCAAAGATACTGACATCTAACATTATATTTGAAATTAATATCAGTCCAATATGTCATCTCAAAGAATTCAAAAAAAATCAATTATATATGTATATATATTAACGACATCTAGTGTTATAGTTTCAAATTGATATCTAAGGACAATGTAAAAAACTAATTACACGTTTGCAGAAATCTGAAATTTAAATTTATATCAAATGGGTACATTATTTAATTAAACATTTATTTTTCAAAAAAATATAATTAACAAAACAAATTACATAATTAAATAAATAACTTATACTGATTAAAAAATGACACAGACAGTGAGTTAGAGGATAGTTAGGGAGAAGTTCTCTTCTCGGGTGGCCTTCGGGCTGCACACATCAAAAAAAAAAAAAAAAAAATGTATATTTTAAAATTAGTTTAAGTATCATTTATTTAAGTGTATTATTGAAAATTACAAATTCTTCATTGTTAAGATAAGTATTATTTTATTATGACATATTTGGAAATTTACTTAAACATAATCGAAAAATAATTTATATTTAAATGATTAGAAAATTAATTAAACGTAGCATGTAGGATTATTTTAAATTTTGAAAAAATGGTATAATTAATTTAAAATAAATATATTTTGGAAATTTATTTAAACTAAAATAAAAGATAATTTATATATATTAGAGAAAAAATAATTAAATGTAACATGTAGAAATAATTTACGTTTAAATATTTAACGTCGTTTGTACTTTCGCATTCATCCAGACTTCTAAAAGATTTCCTGGGGATTTAGCAAAAAGTCTACGACTAAAAATAACTTATAGTTTATGAATATTATAGTTTATTAAATTGATAAGTTTATAATTTAGTTTTTCCGACATGTAAGTCGATGCGGCGAACGTAAAGTTCAGCCAGTATAGGTTAATTTCTAAATTTAATTTTTCCGACATGTAAGTCGATGCGGCGAACGTAAAGTTCAGCCAGTATAGGTTAGTTTCTAAATTTAATTTTTCCGACATGTAAGTCGATGCGGCGAACGTAAAGTTCAGCCAGTATAGGTTAGTTTCTAAATTTAATTTTCCGACATGTAAGTCGATGCGGCGAACGTAATGTTCAGCCAGTATAGTTTATAGTTAATCTAAATTTAATTTTCCGACACATACGTCGATGCGGCGAACATCAGTTCTGCCAGTATAGGTTAAGTTAATTTAAATTTATTTAATTCATTATTAAGTAAGTTTTCAAATATTTAAATATTGTCTTGATAATTTAATATTCTTTCAATTACGTAATATTTCCGGTTTAAAAAATTGAAAAAAGCACGTGTAACCTTTACTAATATTTCGATATCTGGTATAATCTTTTAAATCATATAATTTATTTGCGAAATATAACTTATAAAGTAACTTTCGATATTATTTCAATTCAATTTTAATAGTAATTTTGCAAAATAATATAGTTATCTGATATAATCCTTTAAATCGTATAATTTATTTGCGAAATAGAACTCGTAACGTAACTTTCTAAAACATTTTAATTTAAATCTAATTTTATTTTTGTCATATCGACTAATTTACAATTTCATAAAATTTGATACTTATAAAATACTTATACAGGTTATTCTAGTCATAAATTTTAAAAACACAATTATAAAATTTCAAATAGTGACATCAATTTAATTTAATTAATAACATATCTTTAGAAAATATATTTTATAGCAATATTTAAAATCGTTCCGTAAAATTCGAAACTTCAAATTTATATTTAAGTCAAAAGTGTATAAATTTACCAACTGATGTGGTGATACATTCCCATAGCCAGTACACACCATATGCTTGTATCGTGCGTCTCGGTTCGGAAAGTATGACTGCACCAAAGACTAAGATGCAAATTCTATTTTAAAATATATTATGTAAATTTATTTCAATCTTGTAATTATTTATTGTAAATTCAAAGATTCCAAATACTGTAATTCAAAAATTGTTTCTAGTCACCTTCATTGTAATAAAATTGTTATTTATGAATCTTCGTATTTCTAATTTAAAAAACCACCCTTTTGGTAATCGAAAGAAAATTTAGGTTATTTGGGGATCTCATGGTTTTGGGAAAACGATCTGCGACCATAATCTTCCACTGCCACTCACTCTTGTCTCCATAAGACCCGGAGAAATGCTCTGCTGATCGAAACCCCAATCAACCCGTAAAGTAGCACCCAAAATTTAACCCCTCAACCAATCAATAAATATAAATAATCAATAAATAATAATAAATAAATATAATAATAATATTTTAATTTTTAATTTTTAATTTATTTTTTGCTACAGTAGCTTATGAGAAAAATCTAGGAATTTGTACAAAATGGTAGCAAATGATGATTATGGCGTTTGGACTTTAAATTCTTTTACATTTTAGTCTGAGAAAGAGTAGAAACATTCCAAAAGTAAACATTTTCAAATGACAATATACAGAATCAGAGTCATTTCGAAGAAAAGGCAATTTCAACATTTTATCGATCAGTAAAAACAACTTACCGAACCTATATCGTAAAATGTACTGTTGTATATCTTCGACTTTACAAGCTTTATTATCGCATAAATATAACTATTTATATTGTATAAAATATATGGTATTCTACTGTACCAAGTCAACTTTATTATATTCGGATATTTTAAGATAAAAAAAGTTGAAAACTTTCTCTGTTTAAATGCGTGCTATGAACTATATAATGTTACTTACGGGGAAAAAGTTTGTATTATAAAAAAAATACAAGACAGTAAGTGTAAAGATAATGTAAAAAACCATACTCTGAAAAAAAGTATCAAGTATTTCTACATAGAACGTATTTGCTTTTACCCCCAAAAAATAAAATTTGATTACTCCGAATTTTTAAATTTTTTTTTCCTACGCAAAAATATTTTCAAATAAATGTAATAAATTCACTTATTTTATTCTAAAAGATAAAAATAGTTTTAGTAGATAGGCTAGGAGAGATCTGTGACACCGTAAAACTAACCAACTTGAACCCTTTTGCCAATGTTTGAAATCGTGTAACTTTACGGTACTAGACATTCCGAACTGATGAGTCATCAAACTGTATCGATGTGCAAACCTTAACCTTTGACCCGGCACGTACCGAGTACATGTATTTAAAATTTGTTGTTGACATATGACCCCAACACTCGCTCATACTGCTGGCCTTGAAATTCCAAACACATGAGTCATCACCAGCAACCAAATTAATTTATCTTAACCCATTATGCATCATCACTATTTTCGTCACAATTTAGTTTTGTGTTAACCCATTACCCGCCATAGTTTTTGAATGCAAACCTAACGCATGCGCAGATTGAATTTAAGTACACGACGCATGCGCAGACTGAATTTTAGGTTACAATTTGATAGATGGGGTACACTACCGCGTCAAAAATGTGGGCTTACCCTGACTCGGGGGTGGCCCCAAACTTTTGACGCCGTACTGTACTTAAATTTTTGGTACACTGCCATGTCAAAAGTGCGGGCCCCCCTGACCAAAAAGATGTCCGATTACTTTTTGAAGTGTACTGTGCTTATTACGTGTAAACCTTGAACCTCACTTAATTGCGTCATCTTAAACGAAAATCGGTAGGCCGCTAAATTTTGTGTGGGCACTGTACCAAGCGCTAGATTTTAAAATCAGACTCCGGGGTCCAGATTTCTGACCGCTATTGTACTGTAAATCGAGTGTCTACTGTACTTTTCAACAAGTTTAAGCCTGTTTTCAGCAAAGTCAGCACTTTTTTAATTTGTTTATTTATATAAGTTTTAATTTAAAAAAATGTTTATTTAAGATTTTGATGACTCAGCAATTTCTTTGTTTGATTTCAAATACGAAATAGTTTTCTTGGAATTTTTAATTTATGGCCTGATTGTTGAATTATAATTATAGTATGATTCATACAAGCGGGGATTTTTGTTATATTTGTTTATTTATATAATAATTTTGGATCATGTAATAATTTTAAAATTGTTTATTTAAGATTGGGAGACCGCTAAATTTTGTGGGAGCACTGTACCAAGCGCTAGCCGCAATCACGACTTCAGACTCCAGAGTCCAGATTTCTGACCGATTATATATTAAGAATATGTTATGTATACACTCTGTATATCGCTATTTAATTTTAATTTTATAAATACATACATACTAGTAAATGTAGTCTTTATGTCAACAAAATCTAACTAAAATAATTTATCACTTTTATCAGCATCGGAAAATATTTGCTTAATTAGCAAAAAAGTAATATGTTTGCAAATAAATTCGTATATATTACTGTACAATAAATACTTGGATTATTTCTTAATATGTATACTATAATTTAGCTATGTTGTTTAATATAAAAATTATAACATCATTAAGATTTGCTAAATTTTTTTTTATAAATTAGTAGTTTTGGGGTAAAAAATTTATAGAATATTATCTTAAAACTTACATACATACATAATATAATTATGATATACAAATGCATGTATAGATGGGTGCAGGTATAAATGCATGTATGCATGAGTGTATTCTTATACTGGGTGTATCATGAAATATGATTTTCAATTAGAATAAAAAAATTTCATAATATTTTTGTCAATACTTTTATAGATTAACGAAAGTAACTTCTTGCTGTAAAAAATAGGGGAATTCAGGGTAATAATTAAATAAAACGCACATAATTTTTTTTTTTAAATTTTATTTATAGAATATGTATACAAAAAATTAAATTGCTTAAATCTATATATTACTTAAAATCTATTTATTTTCCATATAAAATTTTTTTAAAAGAATACAATTTTCTAATGAAAAAATTTTATCTGAATGAAGCATACAGCGTCTTGAATAATATTCATCTCGCAGAATGGAAATCTTCGGTACATCAAATATTTCTTCCAAATTCAGAATCCACGGCTGGTTTTCGGTACCATCAAACAAATTTGAAATCCATTTCTTTTTTTCACTGCCCTTGACGTATATGACATCAAACTTCTTTAATATAGGTTTCAATATGGTATGAAGTTTTTTGTACGGAATAAATCCATACGACCAAGGTATCCCATGCCAATTTCGGCAAAGCCAACGTGCAGCAGCCCGTTCATATTTCTTCGGCAACTCGTTGAAATCAAACGGTGCGTCGAATATAAGATGTAATATTTCATCCGAATTTTCCGCAACGATAACAACTTCTTTAAAATAAAATTGGTTGTTAGCTCCTTGATAGTCTTATATGTCAAGAAACGCCATTTTTTATCGCCGCCGTAGAACTGAATTTACTCACACAATCCACAACTTTATATAAAATAATTAAAATTGGTGAGGATAGTTAGTTAATTTGTGGGATGTATCCGAAAATGGATACTAATAGCTATTGCTAGTTGACCATCAAATTACAAACTGTTAATAATAATTAGCACATTGGTGAGTACCATGTTCTTTTCACTTTAAGACCTAGTGATTTAAGGAATGCTAAATTTTCGGGTGAAATGTGTTGTCGCTTAAAAGTTTTACGTTTAATGATCTTAGGTTTCGAAAGTCCTTTGCTAGGTTGTTTAGCGGTGGACTGCTCTGAATTGTAAATTATCATGGTTCGAAATGCAATTGTTTTACCACGAAATTGTTTTTCAGTGAAAGAGATGTTAACTCTTTGACAACCACCGGTAAATTGACAATATTTTGTGTAAGTTTAACTATTTTATACCCTTTAACCATGATAATGTGTATGAGCCCTTTAACCATGATAAGGTGTATGAGCTCTTTAACCATGATAAGGTGTATGAGTCACTCCGGAAGCAAATGAGTCACTCCGGGAGCAAATGAGTCACTCCGGGAGCAAAATGAATCACTCCGGGAGCAAAATGAGTCAGTTCGGAAACAAAATGAGTAACTCCGAGTGCAAAATGAGTCACTCCGGGAGCAAAATGAGTCACTCCGGGAGCAAGATGAGTCACTCCGGGAGCAAGATGAGTCACTCCGGGAGCAAAATGAGTCACTCCGGGAGCAATATGAGTCACTCCGGGAGTAAAATGAGTCACTCCGGGAGCAAAATGAGTCACTCCGGGAGCAATATGAGTCACTCCGGGAGCAAAATGAGTCACCCCGGGAGCAAAATGAGTCACTCCGGGAGCAAAATGAGTCACTCCAGGAGCAAAATGAGTCACTCCGGGAGCAAAATGAGTCACTCCGGGAGCAAAATGAGTCACTCCGGGAGCAATATGAGTCACTCCGGGAGCAAAATGAGTCACTCCGGGAGCATGTGAGTCACTCGTTGGAGTCAAATGAGTCGCTCGGTGAAGCAAATGAGCTAAGTATATATAAGTAGAGAAGCAATAAATCTTTGAACAGTTATTCATTTACTAGCGAACGCTTCAGACCTCCCGCTGAACGATGTATAATTGTGATTTTTGTGGTAAAGCATTTACGCGAAAGTTTAATCTTTCTAGACACTTAAATGCTCAACATAATTCGTTAAGCAATATTAATGATGGTACGATTGGAAAGAATGATAACTCATCAAGCAAATTCATACCATATGATGCTAATAATAAAACACCTGATGATATCTCTATATCTAGATTTGATGATAATGATGATGAAAATACATCTCAACTACAGCATGATATTGATTACTCTGAAGCAATCTTGAATCCGTTTGACCAAAAAAGGATAGATGCTGCAACTGAAGCCATTCAAACCAAATTTAACTCTTTGAAAAGAGGAGAAAACCGTCGTCAATCTGAGAACGAGAAAGATAGTTGGTCTAATGAAAGTAAGCAAGTAAATCACTTAACAGCAATTAATAACAATTGCAATGAAACAACCTCCTCTTCACAACTAACTAAACTTCTAGGAACTGCTTTAGATATTATAATGTTAAAAGAGGTTCGAAACGCTGACTCGGAAAATGAAGCGAAAATTGACAATCAGGTTAAACCAATAAGCTTAAAACGTCATATAGCTTCGAATGAAAATGTCGAAAACGGGGTCTTAGCTAAGCATTTTAAGCAAGACAACTTGAGAGAGTCTAGAAATGTTAACATACAATCGAACAAAATAAAATACTGGCATAATCCTAATATTTTAATAGATGAATTACAACGTTTATACGAGACTTCAGAGACTGGTGAAAAAATACTCAGTATTATTCGAAGTTTAGAGGAAAATAAAAATATGTTGTTGTTTAACGTTTACGATCGAGAAGATTTAATCAAAGAGTTAAATGCTTTAAAAGAAACTACTGTTGGTCGAGAAATATTCTCTATACTTCGCGAACTTCAAAAGGCTGATGTTATTGAACCACTAGGTGATTATCTGGATGAAACTGATAAAGAAGATGCTAGCGATTATGATGATGATGATGATGATTAATTGATTATCCACACTAAGAATTTACTGAATTTTGAAGAACACCACCGTATAAGAAGCAGCAGTAGTTATCCCTCATTGAAGTGTATATTTTATTTTTATATTTTTTAACCCTGTAAGATAAAAAGGTTTTTTTTTTTCAAATAAATAACACATATATGTAAATAATTATTGTTCTTTATTTTTAAAATATAAGTATGAATATAAAATATTTTCACAGTAAATGTATATGTAATATTTTTTACAATAAATGTATATGAAATATTTTTTACAATAAATAAATATTAAAAATTGTTTGATTTGTTTATATATTCAATAACACCCTAACGTAATTGTTTCATGTTTTCAGGTAACTGATCCCATACTTGACAAATTCGTTGTGCATATTCGGGTATCATATATGCATACAGATGTTGCACCCAAGTATCATATTTCAATAGTTGTTGACTTTTGTATACAAATAAGGATGAGTCAGAAATATGTCTTCAACGTGTGAAATCCGTGTTGCAAATGTCAATGGTTCACCAACGCGCGGTTGAAAGTTTTCCTCCATTTTCACGCCATTCTTGCACATTTCACAGCGAATTTTCAAACCAGGTGGTCCATGAATATGATCTTGTGGCCATGGTCGATTATAATGTTTAAAACATGGTTCACATTCTTGAAACATGGCTCGAATATAGGATGGTAACCAAATCCAGGCGCGTTGTATGATTTTCGCACCATAACTTTTCAGCACATTCAAACTGATCCACTTGTAGATTTGAAGAAATGTTTCCAAAGTCAGTTCGTTCAGTAGCATTGGTTCACGTTCGAAAAATTCACCAATTGAAACATCCATTTTATACCACTCCATTGATTCCGGTTCAGACAATTTCATATATATACTTAGCTCATTTGCTTCACCGGGCTGCTCATTTGACTCCAACGGGTGACTCATTTTGCTCCCGAAGTGACTCATTTTGCTCCCGGAGTGACTCATTTCGCTCCCGGAGTGACTCATTTTGCTCCCGGAGTGACTCATTTCGCTCCCGGAGTGACTCATTTTGCTCCCGGAGTGACTCATTTTGCCCCCGGAGTGACTCACTTGGCTCCCGGAGTTACTCATCTTGCTCCCGGAGTGACTCATTTCGCTCCCGGAGTGACTCATTTTGCTCCCAGAGTGACTCATTTTGCTCCCGGAGTGACTCATTTTGCTCCCGGAGTGACTCATTTTGCTCCCGGAGTGACTCATATTGCTCCCGGAGTGACTCATTTTGCTCCCGGAGTGACTCATTTTACTCCCGGAGTGACTCATATTGCTCCCGGAGTGACTCATTTTGCTCCCGGAGTGACTCATCTTGCTCCCGGAGTGACTCATTTTGCTCCCAGAGTGACTCATTTTGCTCCCGGAGTGACTCATTTTGCACTCGGAGTTACTCATTTTGTTTCCGAACTGACTCATTTTGCTCCCGGAATGATTCATTTTGCTCCCGGAGTGACTTATTTGCTCCCGGAGTGACTCATTTGCTTCCGGAGTGACTCATACACCTTATCATGGTTAAAGAGCTCATACACCTTATCATGGTTAAAGGGCTCATACACATTATCATGGTTAAAGGGTATAAAATAGTTAAACTTACACAAAATATTGTCAATTTACCGGTGGTTGTCAAAGAGTTAACATCTCTTTCACTGAAAAACAATTTCGTGGTAAAACAATTGCATTTCGAACCATGATAATTTACAATTCAGAGCAGTCCACCGCTAAACAACCTAGCAAAGGACTTTCGAAACCTAAGATCATTAAACGTAAAACTTTTAAGCGACAACACATTTCACCCGAAAATTTAGCATTCCTTAAATCACTAGGTCTTAAAGTGAAAAGAACATGGTACTCACCAATGTGCTAATTATTATTAACAGTTTGTAATTTGATGGTCAACTAGCAATAGCTATTAGTATCCATTTTCGGATACATCCCACAAATTAACTAACTATCCTCACCAATTTTAATTATTTTATATAAAGTTGTGGATTGTGTGAGTAAATTCAGTTCTACGGCGGCGATAAAAAATGGCGTTTCTTGACATATAAGACTATCAAGGAGCTAACAACCAATTTTATTTTAAAGAAGTTGTTATCGTTGCGGAAAATTCGGATGAAATATTACATCTTATATTCGACGCACCGTTTGATTTCAACGAGTTGCCGAAGAAATATGAACGGGCTGCTGCACGTTGGCTTTGCCGAAATTGGCATGGGATACCTTGGTCGTATGGATTTATTCCGTACAAAAAACTTCATACCATATTGAAACCTATATTAAAGAAGTTTGATGTCATATACGTCAAGGGCAGTGAAAAAAAGAAATGGATTTTAAATTTGTTTGATGGTACCGAAAACCAGCCGTGGATTCTGAATTTGGAAGAAATATTTGATGTACCGAAGATTTCCATTCTGCGAGATGAATATTATTCAAGACGCTGTATGCTTCATTCAGATAAAATTTTTTCATTAGAAAATTGTATTCTTTTAAAAAAATTTTATATGGAAAATAAATAGATTTTAAGTAATATATAGATTTAAGCAATTTAATTTTTTGTATACATATTCTATAAATAAAATTTAAAAAAAAAATTATGTGCGTTTTATTTAATTATTACCCTGAATTCCCCTATTTTTTACAGCAAGAAGTTACTTTCGTTAATCTATAAAAGTATTGACAAAAATATTATGAAATTTTTTTATTCTAATTGAAAATCATATTTCATGATACACCCAGTATAAGAATACACTCATGCATACATGCATTTATACCTGCACCCATCTATACATGCATTTGTATATCATAATTATATTATGTATGTATGTAAGTTTTAAGATAATATTCTATAAATTTTTTACCCCAAAACTACTAATTTATAAAAAAAAATTTAGCAAATCTTAATGATGTTATAATTTTTATATTAAACAACATAGCTAAATTATAGTATACATATTAAGAAATAATCCAAGTATTTATTGTACAGTAATATATACGAATTTATTTGCAAACATATTACTTTTTTGCTAATTAAGCAAATATTTTCCGATGCTGATAAAAGTGATAAATTATTTTAGTTAGATTTTGTTGACATAAAGACTACATTTACTAGTATGTATAACTAGTTGCAGAGTTTTTGAGGTATCAAAGTCCAACAAAAAGGAAAGATGTATTTTTAGTAGGAGATATACATATTTTATTATATTAAGAAGATAAAATACTTTTGTAATAAAGATGAATATAGAGTAGTTATGTCTAAACTCCCCCTATTAGTTGTTATATCTCTCACTCAGGTAATATTAAACGATACATACAATGTATAAAAATACACTACGTTGTAAAAAAAAGTAATCGAATTTGAAATAGTTTGCTTATTTATATAGTAATGCAATGATGTACCTACTTAAATAAGTAATTTTAAATTAAATAAATTTCCTATGAATGTTTTTCAATATGGGAACAATTTTTTCCGTCGTAAAAATATTTTGTATAATATTATTAAGTACTCCCTTATCGAAGCTGTCCAGATCTGTTTTATGATTTACATGTTTTTTTCTTTCTTTTTCAGCAAAAATAGCTTCCGATCCATCATTTTTTTTTTCTTCACTAGCTATTCTAGTTAAAGTTGCCAGCGATATACCCGTAGCTGCAGTAACACGATTTTTAACTTGAGTTAATGGGATTTTCACACCATCACTTTCACTTTTCATAAACACTAACACATTTAAAATGATAAGTTTTGCTTGTGGACTTAATTAACATTTTATTTTTAATACTCGTATTCATTTCCATATTTAAATTAATTAAATATCAATAGATAAAAACCCGATTAAAATAGAGGGTATAAAAAAGTATAATAATAATCAAGAATACGATAAGTTAAGAAAAAATTGTTAAAATATCGAAAATTGTATCTCGCAGGTAAAGCACTTGACTAGCCAAAGCTAAGTAAAAGTACTGATTTTAAAAATTACAAATTTATTTGTAAACATACAAATTTTGTAAAACTAATAAACAGATTTTATTGAAAAATTCATAATAATAGCAATATTTACAAAGGTAGGTTTTATGCAGGTTTTATGACTGTATCAGGTAGTTCAATAAAATTGAATACATTTTAATTAATTAACCACTGAAAAGTACAGACTTTAAAAGAGAAAATTGTAGACCGTTTTATTATTTGCAATATTTAGTAAATTGTTCAGAAAGTATAAAATATTAAAAATTAAACGTTTCTAAACTACAAGAAATATGTAATATAATTAAAACTAGAAATACCTATGATAAGAAATTTAATGTTTCAAACCGACTTAATGCTACCAATTTTAAAATATTAAATACTAACAGGAAAATTTTTTATGAAAAATACCCTTACATAGTAATAATATTTTGGTATTTATAAATACGATTTTTTTAATGGTGTAGACCCTTACTTTCATTTATTTAACGGAGTACTGTAGTAAAACTGGAAGTGGACTTTAGTCGCTCAGAAACTTTGCAACTACCTATATGTATTTATAAAATTAAAATTAAATAGCGATATACAGAGTGTATACATAACATATTCTTAATATATAATCGGTCAGAAATCTGGACTCTGGAGTCTGAAGTCGTGATTGCGGCTAGCGCTTGGTACAGTGCTCCCACAAAATTTAGCGGTCTCCCAATCTTAAATAAACAATTTTAAAATTATTACATGATCCAAAATTATTATATAAATAAACAAATATAACAAAAATCCCCGCTTGTATGAATCATACTATAATTATAATTCAACAATCAGGCCATAAATTAAAAATTCCAAGAAAACTATTTCGTATTTGAAATCAAACAAAGAAATTGCTGAGTCATCAAAATCTTAAATAAACATTTTTTTAAATTAAAACTTATATAAATAAACAAATTAAAAAAGTGCTGACTTTGCTGAAAACAGGCTTAAACTTGTTGAAAAGTACAGTAGACACTCGATTTACAGTACAATAGCGGTCAGAAATCTGGACCCCGGAGTCTGATTTTAAAATCTAGCGCTTGGTACAGTGCCCACACAAAATTTAGCGGCCTACCGATTTTCGTTTAAGATGACGCAATTAAGTGAGGTTCAAGGTTTACACGTAATAAGCACAGTACACTTCAAAAAGTAATCGGACACCTTTTTGGTCAGGGGGGCCCGCACTTTTGACATGGCAGTGTACCAAAAATTTAAGTACAGTACGGCGTCAAAAGTTTGGGGCCACCCCCGAGTCAGGGTAAGCCCACATTTTTGACGCGGTAGTGTACCCCATCTATCAAATTGTAACCTAAAATTCAGTCTGCGCATGCGTCGTGTACTTAAATTCAATCTGCGCATGCGTTAGGTTTGCATTCAAAAACTATGGCGGGTAATGGGTTAACACAAAACTAAATTGTGACGAAAATAGTGATGATGCATAATGGGTTAAGATAAATTAATTTGGTTGCTGGTGATGACTCATGTGTTTGGAATTTCAAGGCCAGCAGTATGAGCGAGTGTTGGGGTCATATGTCAACAACAAATTTTAAATACATGTACTCGGTACGTGCCGGGTCAAAGGTTAAGGTTTGCACATCGATACAGTTTGATGACTCATCAGTTCGGAATGTCTAGTACCGTAAAGTTACACGATTTCAAACATTGGCAAAAGGGTTCAAGTTGGTTAGTTTTACGGTGTCACAGATCTCTCCTAGCCTATCTACTAGTTTTTACACCCACGTAATATGTGTGAATGGAATGGGAACAGGTTGGCATTCAGGGGGGGGGGAGTTAAATTGTAACGATAAAATTCCTACTTTGATTCTAAATAACTTTCATTATTAACATTTTATCCTTTTTGACGTTATGTTGTGAAATATACGATGAGTGATGAGCTATTCACAAAGAGGAAAACATTGTTACTTTAGATAATAAAATGAATACCATGTTTAATGTCTTTATATATGGCACTGTATATGAGCAATCTAAAATAGAAATATAAATTCATTCCCAGCGTTGCGCTATAAATTAACAAATATGTTGAAAAAATAGATTCTGGAGATTATCTAGTTAGTGGAAAAGATTGAAATATTTGTATTTAGGATAAAATATTTCATGCGAGTCTAAAGCGAAAAATGAAAAAATCAGAAACAAAGTTGAAACTATAATTTGAAAAAAGGTTATTTGGTTCAATTGCAAACTCAATTGGTTCAATTGCAAACTCGTTTTCAAAGGTAAATAAAAAAACTATAAAAATAAACGCAAAACTAACATAAATTAGTGGAAATATAATAAAAACAAATTGAAAGCTATACCCCGTCGCAAATATAATTGAGCATGAGTCATCGTTAAAAAATTAAGGGGAGGGGTCCTCCAGAACTTTCAAATATATTAGGTAGCCGTACCCGTACCTTTGACTAGCCGTGACGTTGTTCACGCGAAACGTTGAGTAGTTATTGTTTCCAATTTGTAGTTTCTTGTAACACAAAATGCATTAATTTGTCTCCAAATTGACAATTGTGTATTTATTGTATTTTTCGGTACACAATTAGCAACATTTTCTTTGATTTCAGATTCAGAAAAATTTCCAAACCGATAGTACAATATTCAATTTATTTACATTACATCTTGTTACTATAGTTAAGAAATTATGAAATATGTAAATTTACGTAATGTGTGTACATGCTCAAAATGGTTTTCCCATTTTCCCATGGGAATGAGACATTTTTTCGAAGTGAAAAGTATGTTAGATGTTGATCCAGATAAATATTTATCATCACACCAAATTTCATTCAAATTCGTCCAGCAGTTTTTACGTAATGTGTGTACAATGTATATGCTCAAAATAGTTTTTCATTTTCAAAAAGTATCTTAGATGTTGGCCCAGGTAATAAGTTATCAACACACCAAATTTCATTAAAATAAGTCCAGTAGTTTTTACGTGATGCGAAAACAGACAGACAGACAGACAGAAAGACAGACAAAAATTTTAAAAATCGCTGTTTTGATATCTACATCGATAACTATTTACAGTACCAGTACAATTTTCAGAAAATATTCCATGTAGAGAAACGGTCTCGTTACAGTCTTATTATATGTGTAGATTTGTAAGATTTTTAAACCATGAGCATGCTAGTACGCTTAGTTTATGCGTATAACTTATTAAGTAGAAAATTTTGACTGATTCGACGAGAGTCGAGAGACTTTAGAAAAACATAATTCTTTTGAATTTGAAAAAAAGATTTATGAAACAAGGACTATATAATCTGTGTATAAAATATATGGATGTTTTGCATATTATTTAATTTTATTCATAACAAAACTTTCAATTTCATCATATTCTATTGTAAGTCAAAATAATAATGAATAAAACAAGGTACATTTATAAATGGAAGAAAAGCTACCAAAACGTGTATTTTCACTTTAAATTCAAATGAAATTTTACTCTGTGACAATAAAATATGCAACCAAAACACTAATTAAATGTAAGTCTTATTTATAAAACTTATTCTTGTTTATAGGTATTTCTTGTTTCTCTATTGTATTCGATACAACTCTGTTTCTTACAACCGGTTGTTTCTTCCCTAGGTGGATACCTACGTTCATTTCTTACAAGTCCTTTTTTTTATTTAGATAGAATATTCAATTAAATAAATTGAAATTTCAATGAGTTCTCTTCATTCTGTAGCGACGATAACAAATGAAAATATTTTATATATTCATTTACATTTATCTCCTTAAAGTTTCACATAAAAATGATTTATTTTAATAGGGACACGGGAAGAGAATCAAGTGAGCCGGTCATGGCCCGCGCATTTAAAAGTGTTTTGTTTTCGAATTGAGAAGAATTGTTTCTGGGGAGTGAGGGTATGTGAATGTAGGTATACAACAGATACAATTTTACAGTGTATAAATTGAGTAAAAATATTGTCGGGCTTTATTACGATTTTAAATTTAAATCACAAAATTTTTTTATGATAATTTTTCCCTTTTTTTATTTCCATATTCGAGTCTACACAGTGAAAAAATTTGTGTTAAAATTAATACATTTCACATGTCCAGAACGATCCACTCAATTTTTTGTGTTATTTTCAAAAAGCATATGTGTCAAATCATTACACAAGATTTGTGTCAATGATTTAACACACAAGAAGACATACATTTTGTGTTAATTTTTCAAACTTATCGGAGTTAGTTGTTAAATTTTTTTATTCAATATTTTACTTCCACTTAAGATATTTGAAAATCGTCAAAAATTATAACGATTTTGTTCATATATTATTATAAATGAGACTCAAAGAACGCAGAGTAAGCCAGTCCTTTGTAAAAATTCTTATTTGTTTCCATGTATATTGTAATGGTGGCAGGTGTCAGCCGAGAACTTTAGGCAATCAAATTTACACTAATGTAGTGTTGATTGCCTCTATGAAATTGATTGAGTTTTGGGAACTTATAATGAGCTCAAACCCCAGGTAACGTGGTTGATGTCGCCAACTAGCGGCCGTAACGTGAACTATGTGAGGCCGCCATCATTATTGCGATATATTGATTTCTTACACGGAGGGTTGATTTTGTGATTACCCGAACTAAATGATTTTCGACAGAGAATAGCGACCAGCGAACAACGATGAAGGAGTGGTATGTTGATGCTTCGCGCATCACTCACTCACAATGTGACCTTAGATAGGTGCAAACGTAATTTTGTTGTGAGTCATAATAAAGATCTAAAACAATATTTTATTTAAATTTGTAAAATATTTTTATAATCGTTTAAAAAAATATAAAATACTTAAACTATAAAATAAATATAAAATATTAAAATAAAACTTTTTTATTATTTCAAATACCATATTTAATACAATTTTATTTTGTAATCAATAAATTGTTTCAACGCTAAACACACAACGGAGAGTAATTCTTCGACAGAACCCAATACCTTTGGAAATTTCTAATATTATGGCATCCAATTTAGCGCTAATTCTGCGTGGGACAACAAGTAACAGTGTTGGGCGCGAATTTTAAGTAATTTTAAATATAAGCTAAACCGACCCGAACTGTTACAAATATCATTCCAGTGGGAAAAGTGTGTTTTTGCGTTAAATAACGTGAACCGAAAAGAACATAAAATTCTGGAAAAACTTTAGTGACTGGTGTTTTTCGCTAGTAATAAACTTTTGGTGACTGTACTGTTGAATCGTTACTTTTTGTGGAACTGTTACGAAGTGCTCATAACAATGGAAGCACACGCTGCTGATAATCCAAAACCGTTAACGCTCGCTGATTATAGTTTTATTGGTGCGAATCTGGCAACATCTACACCCAGAAACAATGTTGTGTCCGACGATGAAACAACATACATCGACTCCATGGAAGTTTTGGTTCCCGAATCTCAGAAATCAGATCCTGAAATCACACCACCTAATCCAGAGGCTATTGCTGTGCCGAATACCAGTGGCTCTTCATCGGCGGACTCTGGTGCCGTACTTTCAACTTCAGACCGATCAGCCGACTCCAGCAGTGGTCCAAAAGGTGATACTAATCCTACTACTGATATCACAGGTTTGATATATTCATTTCAACAAATTATGTTATCTAAATTTAGTGAACAAAACGATAATTTTAATACAAAACTTGACCAAAACAATAAAGATTTGAAATATGAATTAAAATCTGATTTAAATGCTTTAAAAACCGATGTTAAGGAATTAAATTCAAAGTTTGATGCCAAATTAGACGAGTTTAATGTCAAGGTTAACGCTCGTTTTGAGAGTGAACGTAAAGAAACTTTGAGTTTAATTAATGCACAAAACTCCAAGATTGATAATGTTAAAGCAGAAATAAGTTCAAATTTAGACAATGTAAATTCTCACTTGAAGGAGGAAATTCGTTCAAATAATATAAGTTGTGTATCAAAAAATGAGTCAATTGAGAATCAACTGATTGCTTTTTCAGAAGACACGGTAAACAAATTTTCGACAATTGACTCGAAATTAGAAAAACATGATGAACGAGTTTCTTCGATCAATGAAAAGGTTAATATTTTAGAAAATCACTTGGAACAGTCAGTTACTCAAAATGATT
The DNA here is from genome assembly GCA_035578155.1 of Brachynemurus nebulosus. Taxonomy (NCBI): domain Eukaryota; kingdom Metazoa; phylum Arthropoda; class Insecta; order Neuroptera; family Myrmeleontidae; genus Brachynemurus; species Brachynemurus nebulosus. Next base: position 33,098,210 of record JAPWDM010000006.1, read on the forward strand.
GTTCAGATTTACAGAGTATTTCAGCCGGCAATATTAATTGTGGTAACGATCAGCCCACTAAAAATGAAATCATTTGCAATTTTGAATCTTCGAATAGTTCATTGACCCCGGACGATTTTAACCCTTTGACTACAACCGAGCATTGCATAAATAATCCTTGCGAGACTAATTGTAGGTTTGTTAATAATGTTGTATTATTTGACACAGTTAATTGTCGGTCCGTCAATGCTTCTGACGAGATTACTGGAAATCTATGTTTGAATAACGATATTGCTCCTTACATTGATCCTAATAATAGTGATATATCACCCTTAGTTATCGATACTAATTCTAAATCAACATTCTGCAGTGAACAGGTTGTTGTTTCGACAACTGTTACAGCCAAATCAGCCTATATTACCGATATCATTAACAAACATTTGTACAACATGGTGATCCATAATTTAGTTGACACCATCGAAAAACTTTTAGTATCTAATTTAACATTTACACTTGACGGAGACGATAATACTTCATCGGCTTACGTCCAGTCTGTCTTAAATGCATCCGAAAGTGACAAATTTGAACTTAGTTATTTTCAGTTCTATTACCGCATCAGTCACAACATGCCGCGTGCGGCACGTAAGACCGAACCAAATCGGAACCCAAAGGGTCCCCCGTATTGGACGTTAAAGGGTTATTCCCTTTCCGTCTATTTATTTCCCAAATAACGTGGGAAATTTTCTAAACATTGACCCAATACCCGATCATGTCAAAATTTTCCCGGTCTTTACGTAACCTATTTTGACACTAATTTTTACCAACATTGACTTATTTTCACGGTTTCGACCTTAAAATTATTACTTATTTTGACTTAGTTTGTAAGTTGTACCATATCACCATCCGTCTTAAAAGGGTTAAATATGGTAAACACCCTGTATGTCATTAAATAAATTGCTCATATGTACAAGGCACCTATTGTTTTTCAATCATAGCCAGGAGCGTTATTATTTACCCGGTCATTTGTAAATTTAAAATTCAAATGAGTTGCTAATAAGAGCCGTTTTTCATTTTTCATTATTTATTATTTATTGTGTATTTTTGTGAATTTCGGTTTGAGGCACTCACTAGAGGCCCGCCAATTTGTAGGAATTCACCATTTGAAGGAATAAACTGCTTATCCAATGCACTTATTATTTCCAATTACAGCCTGGAGCATCATTAGCCCGGCAATTATATATTTAAATAAGTTGCTTATTGGGGCGTTTATTGTATTTGTTATTTTTATAAATTTCGGTTGTGGCATAATTATTAGCCCGCCAGTTTAAAATGTTTATTTTATATGAAAATGGAAAAAATTGCTCGCTTACAGCACTCATTATTTTTCAAAAATGTTAACCGGTGTAACCTTAGCCCTGCATTTCACAATTAGGAATGAATTGCCTATTAGAGCGTTTATAAATTCTATCATTTTTTACAAGTTACGGTTATGGCAATATTACACGCCAGCCAGTTCTTAAGTTTACAATTTAAATATTAACATATTTACATTTTTTGGTGCGAAGCGAAAATGCTCGGCCCTAGTATAAAAATTAATTGATACGTAGTATACAAAACCTTAACATAACGGTCTATTTAACGATTTTTGTATTTTAAATTCGATACTATACTAAGAATAACTACATACATATATCGAAAATATTATTTATCAAATTCTTTGTCCTTTTATAGTAAAAGTTGACAATATTTCTCATTAATGACTTTTTTTTACAAAGATTGACAATTTTTTATCACTGAAAGTGGAATTTTTCTAAAATATTGACTTATTAGACATCCTCAACTTTTAAGATTATTTTCTGCTGGTTTGTCGAAATGTACAAATTTTTATCCAGCCAAATTGAAATTTTTTCATTAGCTAAAATTTTTAACGAATTATTTTATAAAAAATATTACCACATATAATATATACATATATGCGTATTTCCTGTATGTGTATTTGTTTGTTCAAAATATTTTAATGTTTCACACAGCCTTGATAGGGAACGGAGAACGCGTGTATGTACCTGTGTTACATCTACTTCGGTCAAAAAACAAAATATTATATATTTTTTGTTTAAGTACAGTATGTGCCAGTGTATACGGCTTAATTACATTTTTCACTTATAACTGTAATAACTTATAATTACTCTAGCCTTTGGTAAATTACCTTTATAATGTTATTTGCGTTAGTTTTCATTTATAACGATAATGGCTCATTATTACTTTAGCCTTTTGAAATCGTTTCAAATTACTTTTGAAAAAAAGGAAGACTAACATATTGGTTCTAGTATACCAACGATCTTTTCTGAATTTTGAACGTTTGTTTCATTGTGAGTTCGGTACTGCCTCTTTAGATGGTGGCACTATGGAGCTTTGACCGAACTCGTGGTATTAAAATTTGAAACTTTTATGGATTTATGATTATCTGGATTCTGGATGGAACACACTTTAATCCTTTTTGTTCGAACCATGTCGACGGACCCGTCAGGCCGGCGACGTGTGTGCCACCTGATTTTAAAAACTTTGAAAATTTTGGGGGGTTTATAATATATAGTAGTTTCAGTTTTCAACCTTTGCGGATCTGTCGTTATTTTAGCCGCCCGGCAAGATCCAACCGGCTAAATTTCATTGGGATAATTTTTTGGGGTTTTTAACGGTTCATGTAACCATCGTGCGTCGTGAAAGCTAAAAAGCATCACTTCGTACAAAATTTTTGTATTACCCCTTTTGTAGAGTCATTTTTTCTATCTTAGTGAATAAGTTTTTTTTATTTTGTCATTTTGACTGTTTTTGTTTTGTCCTGAAGGACTTGTGGGTAGTGGGACATCAATTACCCTATTGAATTAATATTTCCGTTAATTAACGAGCCTTTTAACTTATATTTTTTTTTATTATTTCTTTCGTTTCGAATTAAAAGAACGTAAACTTTGGAACATGCTGTATTTTCCTTTCTTGTTTGAGTTTTTTCTTTCATATATATTGAATAATTTTTATTTTTCGTACCTTTAAAGTTTTATCATACCAATTTCTTTCTATTGTATTCGTGAATTTTTTAATTCCTGGAAAAAGAGGTATTGTTTCATATACTTATTAAAGAAATATTTTTAATTTCTTTCCAATGTATCAACTAATTTTCTAAATCATATTTAAAATAGAAGGAAAGTGGTACAAATTTCGTTGTATGTATCAATAATTTTGAATTTTTTCTAAGACATATTTTTTATTTACCATTCTGCAAATATTTTTTTTTTATTATTTTAAACGCATTATGTATTTTTAAAACTTGACATTTTTACGATCATAAAAATAAAGTTAAACAGAAAAATAATTTAATTGGCCTGAGAAAGCTTATTTCATTGTGGTTTGTTGTTTTAAAAAAAAATTTTAAATGTCAGTTTCTCAGGACTTACAAGTTTCAAATAGTTATCTGACACGTGTATGGCAAACATTGAATATATCACGTTGTTTGACAGTGTATTTTTTAACCATTGGTATATAGCTAATGTTATAATATATTTTCTCATATAGATCTTGTGTATTATATACCTATGTTTTGTATTTTAAGTAAAACTTTGTAATATTTGTTATTTGTTTTAGAATCAAACTAACCCACTTTTTTCTCAGAAATTCTTTTTAAATAACTAAATGTTTTCATCGTTGTAATATTACGAAATTTGTTTGATTTTATATGAAAATATAAAAATATTAAATGTTTGATTCTGAATGAATAATGTTTGTGCGCTATATATCTTTACTATTCTTTTTCAAATTTTTTTTATTATCATCGATTTGATGCAAATTCTTTTTTAAATTGTAGTTGTTTTTTCACAACTAACACTAATATTTATGCATTTAGTATGCAATTATTTTTTCTTGTGAAAAATTTTTTTTTAAGAAGGATTTAAAATAACACAATAATTTTCATTTTTAAGGGAAAATTTTGTTTTACAATATATAATAATTAAACTTTGCGATTAATGGATTATAAAAAAAAAAAATTTTTTTTCTTTTTCGTCTGAATTTAAACAACAAAGTAATTTCATTTAACTATATGTCTTCTGTAAATTTTGTAATCACGTTTTCGCTGGTCGTTATAACATTTTCCACTTTCTGTAGGATTTTTTCTAGGTTGATTTTGTCCAGTTCGCATGTATAATTGCTACGCAATTCTAAATGCGAACTGAGGCGGGGGTATGTAATGGTGGCAGGTGTCAGCCGAGAACTTTAGGCAATCAAATTTACACTAATGTAGTGTTGATTGCCTCTATGAAATTGATTGAGTTTTGGGAACTTATAATGAGCTCAAACCCCAGGTAACGTGGTTGATGTCGCCAACTAGCGGCCGTAACGTGAACTATGTGAGGCCGCCATCATTATTGCGATATATTGATTTCTTACACGGAGGGTTGATTTTGTGATTACCCGAACTAAATGATTTTCGACAGAGAATAGCGACCAGCGAACAACGATGAAGGAGTGGTATGTTGATGCTTCGCGCATCACTCACTCACAATGTGACCTTAGATAGGTGCAAACGTAATTTTGTTGTGAGTCATAATAAAGATCTAAAACAATATTTTATTTAAATTTGTAAAATATTTTTATAATCGTTTAAAAAAATATAAAATACTTAAACTATAAAATAAATATAAAATATTAAAATAAAACTTTTTTATTATTTCAAATACCATATTCAATACAATTTTATTTTGTAATCAATAAATTGTTTCAACGCTAAACACACAACGGAGAGTAATTCTTCGACAGAACCCAATACCTTTGGAAATTTCTAATATTATGGCATCCAATTTAGCGCTAATTCTGCGTGGGACAACAAGTAACAGTGTTGGGCGCGAATTTTAAGTAATTTTAAATATAAGCAAAACCGCAACAACTGTTACAATATGTACCAAAATATATATAATAAAAAAAGATGAGAGTAGTTCTTATTATTAAACAAAACCGAAAAATAATAAGTTTTTTCAGTTATTGACGAATATAGTTTTATTAAACGTTTAAAAATGAAACAATTTTCTTATATTTTAAGGTTATTTTGTTACAGATTCAGTTAAAAAAAAATCATGTAAGCTTACGAGATAGTATATTATATAATACAATCTCGTAAGCTTACATGATTTTACACGGTTATGTTACTTATTTAACACAAAAACTTTAACCACTGGCTTTTTTTACGCAGAAAACAATTTTTTTTACTGTGTAATCATTGTATTAACTACACAAACCGGCAGAATCAGCGGAACATACAAAATATCTGTAAAAATCAATCAAACCATTTAATTTCAAGAAAATATTAATCTTATTTAATTATTCACTTAAAATTACATTTTTACAAGTCGAAATAACTTTATTTTCGGTAGCAAAACAAGTAACCATATAAAATGGTAAATTTTTGGAATCTTATGTCGTCTAAAAATAATTTAAGTTAAAGATTATTTAGCAAATAGGAAATGAAACACAGCGTTTTAATCGCGCCTGATTTCTCCCGTGCTCTTATCAAAGCTTCCATTCGTTTTTCTATACTCAAAATGATGTTATTTATAGTTTCCTGGGACAATCTTTGCCATTCTTCAATTACGGGAGTTTGCAGCTCCACCACATCGAGAAGAAACGGCATTTGAATTCGAAAGTGACAGACCTCTTAAAAAGAATTGCATCAATAATAAATAAAAACAATTCTATGAAAAGTCAATTGATTCGTTACTTCAATATTATTTTAAGTAAAAATGAAAAAAAAAACGGCCAACTTTGTTTAATAAATAGGTTTTTATATTTTTTTATGTTCCGCTAATTATGCCGGTGTGTGTATTTTGAAAAGGCCTGTTTCTTTTCCCTGTCAAAAATGTGTGTCACCTAGACTGTTTCAGAATGTTACAGCTGCTGTCTAAAAATATATTTTATTTCATTTTTGTTCTTTGAAAGTTCGAACCAAAGAATTAGTCAAATTATTCAAATAAATTAAGTTACTTTAGTTGTGAATTTTATTCCTACTTTTCGAATTATTAGGCACATTTGTATGTTTTTCCTTAAATGGACAGAGAATATAATAGAGAATTTGAGTAACACGAACTTTAGTAACTACAGATACAATCAACTAGTATAGGTACATATACTCACATCATGAGACCAGGTAACACGGTAGATCCATGGATTCGCTGTGATATGGCACTCAAAGTAGACATCAACTCCTTCGTGAATATTACTAGCGTTTAATTGGCTTCCAAATTTTAAGACAACTTGTGGTGGATCTGAAACGAAACGTGAAAAGGTAAATTAGTTTTGGGATTCCGTTAGAGGAACATATTTAAAGAAATCCATGAAATGTTTAGAGTTGTTTAATAACCAAATGCAGAAAAAAAAACTGCATTTGATTGTTATTAATTTTAGAAACATTTAAACTGTGTCATGATTCCAAAGTAGTTAATATAGACTTTGATACAAAATGCGATTACTGCCAGGAAAATATAACTTTGATACATTTATTGTTAAATTGTCCTAAGTATATGAAAGCTTACGGGCACAACACTTGAAAAACTTCGATTTATCGTCAATAGTCAATTTGCTGTGTCCTGTCCGATTGAATCAAATAGAAGAACTTTGTACCCTTACCTATTCATGAATTAATAAAAATGTATTAAGAACAATATAAAATACCACATGTGCTTGCACTTTTTTCAGGGGCGTAATGTGCTAATAAAAAAAAATGTCATTATTTTTACTGTTTTTATTATTTACTTATTACTTTTTTTATAATTTTTTAATTTTTATGTATATGTATATATGCGTATGTATACATGTGTATGTGTGGATATATGTTTGTGTGTGTGCATGAATATATACGTATGTTTGTGAGTATATTTGGGTATGTACGTATATGTATATGTATATAAATATGTATGAGCGTATATGGGTGTACATATGTGCATATGTATGTATATATTTGTGCGCATATGTATATGTAGATGTCTCATAAATGCGTGTTATTTTTTAAGAAAAATTCTGTAACTATAAAAGTAACAGCGTATTTTAACCCTAGAATCATACGTTGGTCCACGAGAAACGTTAATCATACATCGACGTCGTTTTGACGGATGGACTTTTTACGGAGAGTTTTAAAGTTTATTTACAAAAAACATTTTTTTACATAACAATACTACACAAGCGAACAAATTATTTAAAAAAATTGGATTTGGAAAAATTTCTTAATGTAAATATTTATTAATTTTTTTAATCTTTTTATCAAAGCATAGTTTCATTATAAAAATTAAAAAATAGATAAATACATCAATTGTATCATAAAACATGTGTTTCAAATAATTAATTTATGAACTATTATGAGTCAGTGGACATGTGTGACTTTACAGAATGTGAAATTTCTCAGTCATAAATATTCCTATAGATATGTAGTTATTTCCCCATTAGCCACCTTTGTAAATTTTCTAAAAGTTTGTAATTTTTCGAATAAGATCTCAAAAAATAATAAAAATTAAAATATTTTCCACAAAATAAATTGTTAATTTTTTATTAAGTCACTTGAAACGCATTCTTTAGTTTTCGATTCAATATATTAAAACTTCAGTATTATGTCGTCTCTATAAGTCAAACAGCTGTAATCATCTTTCACATTATCATTATCATTGAGTAAATTAATTATAACATGCATATCTTTAATAAATTTTAGAAAAATTAGGAAAACTTTTATATGTGAAGTACAAAATCTTAAAAAATAAACACCGCGTAGTCATACATCGACGTCCTTTTGACGGACACTATTTCAATACAAACAAAACGACAATGACTATAAACAAAATAAATACGTCTTATGTGTTATAACAACAAATAAATTAGATAACAGAAATCTCACAGCAAGCAGGTACCGACAAGTTGTAGTATTGGAGCAGGTAGAGAAGTTCGTTCGTCGTTTTGACGTGTACGTATGATTCTAGAGTTAAAGTTTAATTTTTTTTTTTTTTTATATTGTTTAGATGTGCCACAACTAAGGTGATATGCATCGTTTGGTATATGTTGTACTATTGCTTTTGGTGTTGATGTGCTATAGATGACTGGTGCGGTATGGTAGTTTGATGATGATGTATCTCCCCCGGCCGGTTCCGAACTCACGATCTTATCAGTCAAGAGCGGAGTTGCTAACCACTAGACCAGCTCGGGGTAAATTATTTTTAAAATTTAGTTTTTATGCTACATTGACCTATATATATTTAAGAAAAAAAAATTAATTATTTATTTTTGTATCCACTGAATCTCATTGTATTTTTAAAAAACAATAAAGATACTACTAGAAACACTTATATACATATTTCTAGTCTAGAGAAAACTTACATTTTGATGTTTACCTCTAATTTCCTTCCTACTTCCTTATTCTATAATTCCTATCAATACTAAGGAAATAGAATAATTTGAAACATGTTAGTATAGCCAGTTGTATATAAATATGTGTTATAGCTGGAGAGCTGATGACACCCGGAATCACACAGTTTTATAAATTTTGTAATTTACATATTCGTGTGTCCTTAGCGTCTACATAACTACATTACGGACAGCACCTCTAGTTCGGGGACACCTGGTACCGGTGGACTAAAAGAATGTTATGGATGTCAGGGTTAAAAATTTGTTAGGGTTTAGTCTATGAAGTAGGAAAGCGAAAATCACAAATCAGGTCGCTGATTTTTAGGACACTTTCAGTTAGTATCGTCTAGAAATTGCTTAAACAAAGTTCGATTTACATTATTGTCGTGAAAACTAGGTTGCTCAAAGAGTTTTATAAAAGTTAACATTTTTCAGGATGATTATTTATTGAACCTGATTTAAAAGAATTACAGTCAGATCTCATTTTCGTTGGGCAGAGCCAGTTAGCATTTCCAGAAAGCGATCGTGAAAATAGGGCCGATCAAAAAATTTTATAAAAGCTGAAATTTTACAAGATGGTTAATTACTTAATACAATTCACGAAAATTATCAATAATTAGCCAATCAGTAGCACCAACTAGTATAGCTGCTCAACCTTTATAAAACTCTTTGATGGGTATCATTTTTGGTTACAAGTTTGAAGACTTAACGGTGGTAGGTATCCCCCCCCCCGACTAGAGGTGTTAACCGTAATCTGTACACCTTAAGGGTAGGTTTACTTGAGAGTCGTTAAAAAAAATCGATTTTTTTTTGCAGCAATTGGTAGCTAATTATGTGTAGAATATGTTCCCAAAGTGATTTTGCTGAAAGTAATTTAAGGGAAGGTTTACATGAGTTTTGATAAAAAAATCAATTTTTTTTGCCGAATTTGATAGCAAATTATCTGTAAAATATGTTCCCAAAGTGATTTAACTGAAAATAATTTAAAAACAAGATTCTTGCACATTAACCGAATCCAGCTTTCTATAAAAAAAAAAATCGAAAAACGTAGTTCATGCAATAATGAGTATTAAATATAAAATTTTGAAAATACGTTTCTTTATATATATATATATATATATATATATATATATATATATATATATATATATATATATATATATATATATATATATTATAATATCTCGGAATTACATTTTTGGAACTGGTGGACACGATAACTCAAAAACTATTCGATGGATCCTTTTTTTTAATTTTTTATTTTAAAGATAATTCAATTCTTCGGCACCTCTACCTAAGTTCGATACACTTTCAATATTTTTTTTATTTTTAAATTTACTTTAAAGAGCGAAAAATAAGACAAAATTCGTAATCAAAAGTTCAAGCCATTTTTTTTTCTTTCATCAATTTATTGATATTATAGGTAGAGGTGCCGGTACTCTTCATATATTTTATAAATCTTTTTTGTTTTTGGATTTCGGTGGTTTATTACCGGCGCTAGGATGTCCACCAACAAGACATTGGATTTTCGGATCGTCACACTGCACTATCTATAAAATGGACACTTTTTTATATTTTTCCTTGCAAAATTTTTTTTTGTGTAGCCTAATACTTAATAAATATGTTCACAAAATTTGAAATTGATATTTGTTTCCGTTCTTGAGGAAAAAATTCTAGAAAATACATAATTTTTAAGGACTCCCGAGTAAACCTCCCCTTAAGGACAAATAAATATACAGATGTTAACTTTCATGAAACTGCTTAAATCCGGGTGTCGTAAGCTCTCCGGCTATTATCCATTTTACAAAATTAATAATATCGACCTCATCAACATTAAATATTAGCAAGCCAAATAACGCTTGATGTTTGTTTAGATTTACAAACACATACACATATAATGCTTACATATATATACCTATTTATTTGCCTTTTGAATTTGTATGTAATAAATGGGGACACATGTATGTATGCGTTTAGGTGTACTTAATTATTTCTATGCCAGTTATGATAATCTGAATTATCTTCGGAGAATCTTCAAGGATAATACCTAATCAAATCTATAACAATCAACCTACACAACGTACCTTCACCTATGTAATGAAATCCGATACTTGTTTAATGTTTATGTAATAATATATTAATTACTGTAAAGGATCTCTTAAGCGTATTAGGGAATCAGAAAAATATACTATGTAATTAATACAAATCTATATTGGATATAAGTCATCTTGATGCCTGATTGTAAACAAAGTTTAAAGCAGTTTAGACAAAAATGTTTATATATATATATATATATATATATATATATATATATATATATATATATATATATATATATATATATATTTTACATATATATACTGATCGATTTTTTTTTCCGAATATGGTAATACTAAAAGTGTTTTCGGATGACAGATTATCTATGCTTGAAGAGGGTATATGTAAAATGGCCCTAGTGACATTTTTATCGAAATGTCTGTTGCATGAAGTTTTTGTTTATGTTCGTTTTAGTGCTTGTCTTTTGTTGGAAGGAATGAAAAATGAAAGAATTTTGTCGATCACAACGATAAAATAACAAATACATATTTGGATTTTTATTATTTGAATAACGTTTTAGTTGGTCCATTTCTTAAGGGACTAGGATACAGAGGAATTTTCAAAAAATCAGTGTATTTCTATAAGGTTTTATTTTGTACGTTCGTAAATGTTTTTCCGTTTTAAAATTTGTACTCGAATTTTGACACTTCCTGTTAACCAGCCCAGCTAAGAATCTGCATACGGCTGTAGTTTAGATGATAATGCTGTATGATGGTACTACTGATCTGATCTATTGATGGATTTGGAAGATATTTAGAAGAAACTTCCAGGTAAAAGTGATTTAATATTTTTGTGTATTTACTAGGGCGGGCATTAACTGCGCGAAATAATCGGAGTCAGGTCGCCGCAGGTAGCCGTTAGAGGAGCTCTTCTACTTTGTAAATCCTCTACTACCAATGGTTTCGATGGTAGGCCCACGTCTACTTGCTTCTATCAATATATAAATTTTTCAAATTTAACAGAACTTTCCTAACCTTTCCAGTATTGATATCGAGTTTTAGTATTATTTCAACTAATCTCTCGTAATGCCAACCTTTTTTGTAGTAGACTTCTTTACACAGTTTGCAGAAAAGAAAAGTTATAGCAGATTAAAGTGTGGACTAGATACATATGCCGCTAAGATGTGTGAGGAAAGGCGGAATTGAGTGACAAAAAAACTAACCATACTGTGAAAAAGTTTTACTTTCAGACTACAGAATAAGGTCCATTATATGGCGCAGGAAACGCAGATAAAGTATTAGAATTTAAGTTTCCTTGAAAAAAATTAGTTGAAAAACTTAAAATGGATTTTCCTTGAAACTCTCTTTAATAAAAAGTCATATCTCAAAATGACAATAACTTCAACCGACGCACAGTGGGGCCAAAGTGGGTAAAAGATGGCAAAAATTATTTAGTCCTTTTATTGACTACAGAATAGTTATATAACAATATATTTTACTTTTACTCGATATTTATTAATAAGATACTGGGTGTCCCATTATACAGGGTGTCCCATAACGGTTAGTCAAATATATCAAAAACCATTCGTCGCATGAATTTGAAATTTGCAGATTTTGTTTGACCCTAGATTAAGAATTTTTTCATACAAATCGATTTCATTTCCGGTTACTAGTTTCTAGGCACGTGGTATCAACTTATAAATTTCAAATGGAATATGGAATTTTTGACAATGAATTTCGATGATGCGCTTAATTTTAGCTTTAACTTAACTGTAATATTCGGTACCTACATAAATCTAATAAATTCGATTGTTTTATTTAATTATGTGATGTTTTTATGCACCACTGAGAGCTTATATGAACTTTCTAAGCTTCTTATTGATGAATTTTGCAACAAAATGAAAATAAAATCAGCAAATTTTAAAAAAAAGGTGCAATTTGGTGCAAACTCTGCAATCATAATACCAAAATAGACTAGTTGCCTTATCAAATGCCACAAATATATCCGTTGGATTCGATTGGATACGTAACTAAAATTCTTTGAGAAATTAATTTTTACAGAATTTTTTTTCTAGATATTTCAACCATGTTTCATTAAAGCTTGATAGTATCAATAGGAGTACTGATTTTAACAAATAAGATACATAAAAAAAAATAACATACCATGGGGAACATCGCCCATTATAACCGATTTTAATTTTTTTTTATAACTTAAATAACGGTCCCGCAAATCACTACTTTACATACAATGATATCGTTTAAAAAGCAATCAATTTATAGAAATAACAAATAATAGTCGATATATTTGCACCCCCCGCGCTATTTTACGTAAGTTAATTACAGAGATCGTTGCTAGAATATTATGGCTCTTGATTTAAGGGGTCATATAAATTGTAGCTTATAATTTAATTTTTTGTATATTTGCCGTCTTTAATGGTATTTGGCCCCACTGTGCGACGCGACGATTTTATTGATGTCGGTGTTTGTTTAAAAATTACAAATAATAATAATAGAAAATAAAACAAAATAAAAATGCAAATAAATTTTTTCTCTAACTATGAGGGAAAAAAGAAAATAGTAGAAACCAGACCAAACCAATAGTTAATACTACGTCTAGTTAATTACAATAATATATTTTCTTTAAGTCCAATCAATTGTGCTAAGTCACGTACACGATCAATCAGTGCGTGGTGTAGCAATAATTATTGCTACATGTGATCAATCAATTCAACATTTACTTTGGAAATCGATAATAAAACTTTAATCTAATTAATAAATAATCGATATGTAAAAATGTCAAAGATACTGACATCTAACATTTATATTTGAAATTAATATCAGTCCAATATGTCATCTCAAAGAATTCAAAAAAATTAATTATATATGTATATATATTAACGACATCTAGCGTTATAGTTTCAAATTGATATCTAGGGACAATGTAAAAAAATAATTACACGTTTGCAGAAATCTGAAATTTAAATTTATATCAAATGGGTACATTATTTAATTAAACATTTATTTTTCAAAAAAATATAATTAACAAAACAAATTACATAATTAAAAAAAATAACTTATACAAATTAAAAAAATGACACAGACAGTGAGTTAGAGTTAGAGGAAAGTTAGGGAGAAGTTCTCTTCTCGTGTGGCCTTCGGGCTGCACACATCAAAAATAAAAAAATATGTATATTTTAAAATTAGTTTAAGTATTATTTATTTAAGTGTATTGTTGAAAATTACAAATTCTTCATCGTTAAGATAAGTATTATTTTTACTATAACATATTTGGAAATTTACTTAAACATAATGGAAAAACAATTTATATTTAAATGGTTAGAAAGTAATTAAACATAGCATGTAGGATAATTTAATTTTGAAAAAATCGTATAATTAATTTAAAATAAATATATTTTGGAAATTTATTTAAACTAAAATAAAAGATAATTTATATATATATATTAGATATATAAAAGAAAAAATAATTAAATGTAACATGTAAAAATAATTTACATTTAAATATTTAACGTCGTTTGTACTTTCGCATTCATCCAGATTTCTAAAAGATTTCCTGGGGATTTAGCAAAAGGGTCTACGACTAAAAATAGCTTATAGTTTATGAAAATTATAGTTTATTAAATTGATAAGTTTATAATTTAGTTTTTCCGACATGTAAGTCGATGCGGCGAACGTAAAGTTCAGCCAGTATAGTTTAAAGTTAATCTAAATTTAGTTTCCGACATGTAAGTCGATGCGGCGAACGTAAAGTTCAGCCAGTATAGTTTAAGGTTAATTTAAATTTAATTTTCCGACACGTACGTCGATGCGGCGAACATCAGTTCTGCCAGTATAGGTTAAGTTAATTTAAATTTATTTAATTCATTATTAAGTAAGTTTTCAAATATTTAAATATTGTCTTGATAATTTAATATCCCTTCAATTATGTAATATTTCCGGTTTAAAAAATTTTAAAAGCACGTGTAACCTTTACTAATATTTCGATATCTGATATAATCCTTTAAATCGTATAATTTACTTGCGAAATAGAACTCGTAACGTAACTTTCTAAAACATTTTAATTTAAATCTAATTTTATTTTTGTCATATCGACTAATTTACAATTTCATAAAATTTGATACTTATAAAATACTTATACAGGTTATTCTAGTCATAAATTTTAAAAACACAATTATAAAATTTCAAATAGTGACATCAATTTAATTTAATTAATAACATATCTTTAGAAAATATATTTTATAGCAATATTTAAAATCGTTCCGTAAAATTCGAAACTTCAAATTTATATTTAAGTCAAAAGTGTATAAATTTACTAACTGATGTGGTGATACATTCCCATAGCTAGTACACACCATATGCTTATATCGTGCGTCTCGGTTTGGAAAGTATGACCACACCAAAGACTAAGATGCAAATTCTATTTTAAAATATATTATGTAAATTTATTTCAATCTTGTAATTGTTTATTGTAAATTCAAAGAATCCAAATACTGTAATTCAAAAATTGTTTCTAGTCACCTTTTGTTGTAATAAAATTGTTATTTATGAATTTTCGTATTTCTAATTTAAAAACCACCCTTTTAGTAGTCGAAAGAAAATTTAGGTTATTTGGGGATCTCATGGTTTTGGGAAAACGATCTGCGACCATAATCTTCCACTGCCACTCACTCTTGTCTCCATAAGACCCGGAGAAATACTCTGCTGATCGAAACCCCAATCAACCCGAAAAGTAGCACCCAAAATTTAACCCCTCAACCAATAAATAATTAATCAATAATCAATAAATATAATAATATATTAAAATTTTTAATTTTTAATTTTTTGCTACATTAATGGTAGCAGATAAGAAAATTTCCCAAACTTGTTATTATTAATTTATAATTTGCATCTTGGTTTCCATCTTTAACATTTAACATATATTTTAAATATCAATCTATGTAACAGGAAATATATCAAGAAGAAGTTTAGTTTATATATACCTTATTCGTGGAAAAGTATCAAACCAGTTGAGGCAATTTGACACAAGCGGCCAATACCAAAAAGATTATATATGGAACTTTAAATATCATATTTGGCATTTCAATCAATTCAAGACACTCAAATCTACAGATAAACAAGATAAGTATATTCCTAAATCTATACACAAATTCCACATACATAAATCCTACAACCATCAGTAAACCAATCAAAATACATTCCCAAACGATTCTCAAAACCTTTTGCCAAATTTCACATTCAAAAAAAAAAAAAATAATTCTCTCATCAAATTTTTAAAATCAAATAACATACAGATATCGAAATTAATATAATTTAGAACAAATATAAATACCTTTGAATCAAATAACATACAGATATCGAAATTAATAAAACTTAGACCAAATATAAATACTAAATATAAATAATAAATAATATCGAAGATAATTAACAAACAATACAAAATTTAGAATCAAAAGATAATTAAATAAACTTACAAAAAATACTATACAAATGAAAATAATTTATACATAAATAATCAAAAATTAGATAATATCCAGAATTTAATAAATAACATAAATTTTCACCCAAATAATTATATGTCTACCGAGATCACTCGACAGAGCGACCCATTTACGAAAACCGAACTCCAGCGAATACGAGCTGGAAATGTCGTTAATAATTTTCGTATTCGGGAAGATTTGTTGATACATCTCTTGACAAACAAAAAAATAAATCGTTTTACCAAAATCAATCTTACAGTATGTATTAGATTATTTTCATACATCGATATTTTCTTCTTATATTGCAATTATTTGTACGTACCGTAAAATACTTAACAGATTTCATTATCCCAATTTATATAAAATTGTAAAAGAATATGTAAACAATTGTAATATTTATACAGAGTAAAATCTAGTAAACAAAAATTGTAATATCGCTTTCCAAAGTTACCCCCCAAAAATATTTCAAAAAATTTTCATCGATTTCGTACACTCAATTATAAGAACTCGTGGACCCCCAGAGGACAAGACTTCAAATATATCTTGTGATTGCAGATTACTTTAATCGTTGGATCATCGCTAAACCTACAAGGAAAACATCATTAAAAGTCGTTATAAGTACACTAGATAACGTTCACCACATTTGGGATACGGATCAACAATACCATCAAATTACCAATCAGTATTTCATAGTGAAAGATACAACAACTTCTGCTTCGAGAGAGCGATTCACCAAATTTACTCCGCTCCATATAATCCAAGGGCAAATGCACCGGAACGTACTATTAGAAATAAAACTAAAATTAACCGCAATGATTTACAATATTCAATCAATCACGCAAATTGGGATACCTTTCTAAAGTACGCAATCTTCACCATCGGCAATTCGTATATTTCACCAATAAATGCATCTCCAGCACAAGTATTCTTAAACCGCCAGATGCTAACTCCAATTGTAAATACTGAATTATGATAAATTTTACAAGCTGAGAAACCCGATCCACATAAGGTTCAACATGCAATAACAAAAGCACATAAAATGTATTAAAAAATCCAACACCAAATCGTCCACCAACATCGAATTTCGCAGTAAATCAATGGCTCTACAAGAAAATTCTGCAACATCTTTCACCGTCTACCGCCATTTTGCAAGATCCACATACTTCCGATCAGTATGTCATATAAGGTATTTAGAACCAACATAAATTTACGTAGCGTTCCGCTTTTTGCAAACGGGGTGAAATGTAGCAATAATTATTGCTACATGTGATCAATCAATTCAACATTTACTTTGGAAATCGATAATAAAACTTTAATCTAATTAATAAATAATCGATATGTAAAAATGTCAAAGATACTGACATCTAACATTTATATTTGAAATTAATATCAGTCCAATATGTCATCTCAAAGAATTCAAAAAAATTAATTATATATGTATATATATTAACGACATCTAGCGTTATAGTTTCAAATTGATATCTAGGGACAATGTAAAAAAATAATTACACGTTTGCAGAAATCTGAAATTTAAATTTATATCAAATGGGTACATTATTTAATTAAACATTTATTTTTCAAAAAAATATAATTAACAAAACAAATTACATAATTAAAAAAAATAACTTATACAAATTAAAAAAATGACACAGACAGTGAGTTAGAGTTAGAGGAAAGTTAGGGAGAAGTTCTCTTCTCGTGTGGCCTTCGGGCTGCACACATCAAAAATAAAAAAATATGTATATTTTAAAATTAGTTTAAGTATTATTTATTTAAGTGTATTGTTGAAAATTACAAATTCTTCATCGTTAAGATAAGTATTATTTTTACTATAACATATTTGGAAATTTACTTAAACATAATGGAAAAACAATTTATATTTAAATGGTTAGAAAGTAATTAAACATAGCATGTAGGATAATTTAATTTTGAAAAAATCGTATAATTAATTTAAAATAAATATATTTTGGAAATTTATTTAAACTAAAATAAAAGATAATTTATATATATATATTAGATATATAAAAGAAAAAATAATTAAATGTAACATGTAAAAATAATTTACATTTAAATATTTAACGTCGTTTGTACTTTCGCATTCATCCAGATTTCTAAAAGATTTCCTGGGGATTTAGCAAAAGGGTCTACGACTAAAAATAGCTTATAGTTTATGAAAATTATAGTTTATTAAATTGATAAGTTTATAATTTAGTTTTTCCGACATGTAAGTCGATGCGGCGAACGTAAAGTTCAGCCAGTATAGTTTAAAGTTAATCTAAATTTAGTTTCCGACATGTAAGTCGATGCGGCGAACGTAAAGTTCAGCCAGTATAGTTTAAGGTTAATTTAAATTTAATTTTCCGACACGTACGTCGATGCGGCGAACATCAGTTCTGCCAGTATAGGTTAAGTTAATTTAAATTTATTTAATTCATTATTAAGTAAGTTTTCAAATATTTAAATATTGTCTTGATAATTTAATATCCCTTCAATTATGTAATATTTCCGGTTTAAAAAATTTTAAAAGCACGTGTAACCTTTACTAATATTTCGATATCTGATATAATCCTTTAAATCGTATAATTTACTTGCGAAATAGAACTCGTAACGTAACTTTCTAAAACATTTTAATTTAAATCTAATTTTATTTTTGTCATATCGACTAATTTACAATTTCATAAAATTTGATACTTATAAAATACTTATACAGGTTATTCTAGTCATAAATTTTAAAAACACAATTATAAAATTTCAAATAGTGACATCAATTTAATTTAATTAATAACATATCTTTAGAAAATATATTTTATAGCAATATTTAAAATCGTTCCGTAAAATTCGAAACTTCAAATTTATATTTAAGTCAAAAGTGTATAAATTTACTAACTGATGTGGTGATACATTCCCATAGCTAGTACACACCATATGCTTATATCGTGCGTCTCGGTTTGGAAAGTATGACCACACCAAAGACTAAGATGCAAATTCTATTTTAAAATATATTATGTAAATTTATTTCAATCTTGTAATTGTTTATTGTAAATTCAAAGAATCCAAATACTGTAATTCAAAAATTGTTTCTAGTCACCTTTTGTTGTAATAAAATTGTTATTTATGAATTTTCGTATTTCTAATTTAAAAACCACCCTTTTAGTAGTCGAAAGAAAATTTAGGTTATTTGGGGATCTCATGGTTTTGGGAAAACGATCTGCGACCATAATCTTCCACTGCCACTCACTCTTGTCTCCATAAGACCCGGAGAAATACTCTGCTGATCGAAACCCCAATCAACCCGAAAAGTAGCACCCAAAATTTAACCCCTCAACCAATAAATAATTAATCAATAATCAATAAATATAATAATATATTAAAATTTTTAATTTTTAATTTTTTGCTACAGTGGAGAACAATGTAATATTCAACAAAAATGAATATATATATATATATATATATATATATATATATATATATATATATATATATATATATATATATATATATATATATATATATATATATTTTTAATATGAAATATTTATGTTTAATGATATGTATGTATACAAACTGCTCTGCTGGAAATCTATCAAATTGCTATTTTTCTTGTATTTCAACTCTTTAAACGATTCCTTTAGGTGCTTACACTTACTGTTATTACTAATATCCAAGCTTACACACACTTGTTATTACTAATATCCAAGAAATATCATCACGACTGCTTGTACTATTGAAAATAATAAAACTGAAAAACCTAAACATTAAAGTGGTCTAAATTTTTAATAAACTTCAATCATATTATTGACTTGATTTTTATTTTCCAGAAGATATAATACCACGAACTTGAATAATATTTTCAGGATTTTCTATTTACATTCGATACCGACAGATGTTAGTGATTCTTCACTTAAGGGATTATTCATGGTTATGGAAAAAAAATTTTTTTCGGCAATTTTGTTTCTTTATAGGCCAAGAATCATTAGTAATTTGAAAAGGAAATGTTGAGCTTTTTTCGAGTTATAGTGACATATAGGGGAGACTGGGGTAAAGTGGCCAGTGGAGGTAAAGTGGGCATTGGCCTTTACTCACCAGAAACTACACCAATCTTGTGGCGAAGCTGAATACTAGCTTGTAGATAAGCTATTAGTATTCTATTAAAACGTCAATGATCAGTTCCCTAGATTGTATGAATTATAACGAATTTTCTGAATTTTCGAGTGTTGATGTAAAGTAAGTTGTTTTCTCATTATTTTTTTATTAATTACGAATACAATTTTTCAATTGGGATAGCTAAAAACTTTGTCTAATTAACTTTAAAATAATATAGTTATCGATGAATCAGAAAATTCTTTCTTGAAATTAGTTGTAGGCGACTAACGGGATAAAGTCGCCAGGCTTATAATGGGGCAAATCGGTCAGTGTCTTCGATCGCTGCTGAAATTGAATTGCCAGAATATTTTAAAATATTATATTAAATTCAGAACTTTTATTTAACTCTTTATATTTTATAAACAAAAGAATTTTATGAAATCAGTTTTTAGGGTTCCGAGAAAAAATGTGAAAAAGGAACCCTTATGATGAGACTTCAATGTCCGTCCGTTCGTCCGTCCGTTGATATATAATAATTAATGATACAAACATAGTTTGATTTTGTATATAAACATGTTTATTACTTCAAGATTTCTTTTTGGGTTAAAATGGGTACCCCTAGCCACTTTACCAAACATAGTGGGATAAAGTGGTCACTTTGCACAAGTTGCGAAAAACAAAAATTTTAAAAATACTTTTCAAAATATTGTTGATATATTGATGGTTATTGGTTCTGCACTAAAGCGACTATATGCTAAACACTTAATTACTAATCTGTATTTTTTCTTTTCAAACAAATAAATTAAAAACATTTTGTCTTAGAGTGGCCACTTTACCCCAGTCTCCCCTACCCTATTTCAAATACAATTGATCATAAGTCAAAGTTAAAAAATTAAATAATTCTTACATTCAAAACAAATCAATTTTCTATTCTTTTCTAAAAATAAACTGCAATTTTAAATTTTACGTAAGTGCAATAACGAAAGAGATAAAGCCACGAAAACGGAAATTATTTAAATTCATAAGTGATGAAGCATAATTAAATTTAAGTGAAATGGACCATATATAAAATATTATTCATTAATAGATATAAAACTTCAAACTTATTTTACTCAAAACTACGTTTATAAAAACAGCGCATAGGCTAATGCTTGTAGTTTTTTTTATCAATTATAGCGTATGAGGGTGCATTAGAAGCGTTAGATATAATTTTTCTGGGTCACTAAATTTAAAGGGTTTTTCCTTTTCAACACCTTTTTACAGACAAAAAATGACAACGTTTCGATTTTTTTCACAGGCTTACTATTTTATTTTTTTTGTTTAGTGTGATGTAGTTTTATGTTTAGTGGTTCAAAAGGTTTGTTTTCTTTAAAACTCCATTTGATTTTTAATTTGTGAGTTGTACGCCGTAAAAGTTTTTTGTTTAACAATGGACTTTAACGTCACGTAGAAAATGCATCGCCATTGAGCAAAAACAAAATAAAAGTTTTCTTCATAGCAATACAGATAGTTTACATATAAAATTTTATTTGGAAGATATTCAATCCAGAATAACCCCTTAAAATGAGAGCATTAGAACCACCATAAATACTCTACTTTTAATGTGTTTAATAAGCGTAAAAAGTACAAAAAGTTTATTGAAATTTTACCTTTTAAATTAACACGCAGCACTGTTTGACATTTAATAATGCCTATACTAATTGTATTTTATATGAGACGGAAGTTATTCTTTCAGTAATTATTACCTAACAGTAAAGATTGCGGACTACATGAAGAATATCATTTATAAATTATCACAAAATCGATTATGTTATATATATATAGGTAGATATACTATAGTATATATAGTTATTGACGGAGGTTTTTCTTTCTTTCCCTTGTAATAAATTTTCCCGTTTTTAATCAAGTTTTGTTTCCTTAACGCGTGAATTGTAAACATTCCGTAAAGTCACACAATTTTATTTTCATTATTATTATAGTACTTATATAGCGGATATACAATTTTTGATTTTAATTATCAGATTTATAGTACCTACTCATAAATGAGTAGGGTAAAGTGGCATAAAGCGATCAACAAGATAAGAGTAAACATTGATGCGCTGTTAGTTAATATCAGTCGTGTTCCTTTTAAACGAGTCATTTACATACAACAAGTGGCGCGGCAAGCCTGGTTGAACAATTACGACAGGTGAAAAAACCATCTATTTTGCACGTGTTGCATACAATATTTTTTGGAATCTTGAATCAAAAAGTTACCAAAAAAAAAAATCTTGTCTGCAATAACGTTGAAAACAATCAATAGCATTGCTCGAGGTAGTCATAGCTCGATGCCTCAAGTCAATTTTAGATTAGTTCACATAGTTATTTGTACACCCAAAATAAATTTGCTTATTAAGATTTCGTGGTATAAAATATATTATTTAAATTGAAAGGATGTTCAGATATTAACACTTTCAGTCCCACCGCTTCGACATCTGAAAATCATCAAAACAACCGCAGAGGCCGATCGCGATCAATGATTAATTGGTTACGCATTATGTATGTGTGCAATGTTACCACACCGATGTGTATATACTTAACTGACACTACAGAGCAGTAGAGACAACGTATCTATCTCTATACTACTGGAACCAGTGTAACCAGTAAGAGATAGAAAATATGTTATATACGTGCACTGGGTTTACTGTGAACTTGTGCGTTATTGTGTTTTTGTGTTAGTGATCGTTGGTGGTGGTGGCCGTTACGTGGTCCTGCTGTTCCATACATAGGTATGATGAAAGGGGCTCCGTGTGGGGATTGTAGCAATGTCAACGGTGTCCACACAACCAACATAACAATCAAATCAATTGTCTTGTGATTGACCTACACTCATCAACTACCACTGAGAGAGTGACTACTAAGTCGCCTAAGGTACACAAAAATGCACACTGCAGATTTCATGATAGAGATAGTTGCTGTATCTCTATTACTCTATAACTCACACAAACACCAACACACACTATTCTCGTGGTTTCTATAAAAAAATTTTAAAATAAACAATATAAAAACTAATAAAATTAATAAAAGTATTTGTTGTTTTTTTTCTTTTTTTTTTTTTTTTTTTATTTATTTTTACCAGTTTGTTATCTAAACTTTCTGTAATTCTCTAATTGATTTGAATATATTTGAATGTGAAATATATGTATGTACGCATCACATATATGTGCACTGAGAAAAAAATGGCAACTTAAAATTAAATACCATCAATATTATTTCAATAATGTACAACTTAAAAAAAATGTATTGAAATGATAGGGAACTATTGTTTTAATCCATATTATTCAACTTTAAAATAAAGTTTTTCTACACTAAAACAATAAATTTCAATATTTCTAGACCTTCGTTAATGTTTTACATTGAATCAGTGTGGTTTTTATTAATATTAAGTTGTTTTTTCTCTGGGTGTACATGTTGTATCATTTTATGTATTTGTTTGTATAAAGTTTCTTAAAAAATATTGTCGGCTTCCGGGGAAGTTTACTGTGAAAGTGCTCGGGCCTCATAGTGTTAATGAAAACTAAGTAAGTTGTTCTCCTGAACTATGTAAATCATTTAGTTAAAATGTGAACATTAATTAAACCATAATATATCGTAATAGCATAACTTTTTAGTTATGTTTAGTTTAGTTAAATATGTGTTAGTTAGTAAATGAATGTCATAGCTAAACACGTTTAATCATGGATTGTATGAACCGAAATCTACTTAATAAATTTCTAACACTGACTGACTGACTGACTGACAGACAACGCACAGACTAAACCATTGGGTTTAGAAGAATGAAATTTTCCACAGGAGTTTCCTATGTAACGTAAGTGACCACTAAAAAAGAATTTTTGAAAATTCGCCCCCTAAGTGGGTTAAATAGGGAATGAAAATCTTTATGGAAATTCGTTATTTTTGAAGTTAGAAAAATAAGTTACTATGACTATTAAAATAAATAATATCTTATTTAATGAATTTTTAACTTTGACTGACAGACAACGCACAACCTAAACTGTTGGGTTTAGAAGGACGGAATTAAGCACAGGAGTTATGAAAATTGGCGTTTAGGCTTCCATTTATAAATAAAAGTCAGTTGTTTCTCGAAATTTATTCCCTCAGTAGGTAAAACAGAAAATGAAAGTTCATATGGGAAGTTCGTCATTTTTGAAGTTAGAAACGTGGATATTGATTTAGGCTTTCGAAAAACATTAAAAAAAGGGAGCAGAAAGTGAGTACTTAAAAAAAAGATGTCGATGGGAAATCCCATCGGGCATACGTCTAGTATCAATATAACAACGAAATGTATTACTAACATCATTGAAAATAATTGATTAAAAAGATATTTTAAAAGAGTAATAATTTTTTCTACTTAATTGTGTGTGTTACACCGTTTGTTCCTCTGGGAATTCTATTTTCAGAGAATCTTTAGAAGTGTACTACAGCTGAACTCTTTTTTATGCGGTCTTTTTTTGTGCGCTTTTTTTTATGCGGTTTGTAAAAAATGGCCATTAAAATGCATAATGTGAATCAAAATCACGAGTGTGAATCAAAAAACTTTTTAACGACTTTTAAGCATTTAATCAATACATTGCATAAGAACATAAATTATTGCATCATTTAATTTTTTTTACACATGCATTTTTCAAAATTTTCATAAATTAAGGCTTACTTCCTACGTGTAAATTAAGGCTTTACCTTGTTTATAGAAGCAACTTCTAAGGAAATTTCTAAGTTTTGAGCGTTTTGGGTGATGTTTTTTCGATGAAACTTTTTTTATGCGGTCCTGAACAACTGCATAAAAAAAGGTT
Source organism: Brachynemurus nebulosus (assembly GCA_035578155.1). Classification (NCBI taxonomy): domain Eukaryota; kingdom Metazoa; phylum Arthropoda; class Insecta; order Neuroptera; family Myrmeleontidae; genus Brachynemurus; species Brachynemurus nebulosus. The sequence continues at coordinate 33,123,056 of JAPWDM010000006.1, forward strand.
TTTGTACAATCTGGATCGAACTACACTTTTTAAAAGCTTTCATTTATTTTGCTATGTTAGTATGTTGGTTTAGATCAAATCTTGGAATCAAAATTTAGACAGGTTCTAATTGTGCTAGAGGTTTAAAATTTTTCATACGTGTCTAACTTTGATGACAATGCAATATTGCATAATTAGTTTTTCTCTAATTCGCCCCAAACTAAAATTGTTTTTTATAGTCCTATGCAACTTTTTGATATTTCGAATTGTCAAATATTGTCCATTGATTTTACATTGCAATGTTTTGTTTCCATAGTTATGTCTGATTAGAGTAAATTAAACGATTAAAAAATAGTAGTAATCACACTAGAAAGTAGAAAATAAAATAAAGTAAAAAAATGTTTTTTAAGAAAAAGCTTTTATTTAAAAATGGGCCAAAAAAAATAAAATTACTTTTGAGTGAAGTTGGAAGCAATATGCAAGATAATTTATAAAAGCTTGAGGCGTTTAATTAAATTTGGTAACTACTGAAAAGTAAAATAGCTATACTTATAGCCAAAACAGAAATAATTAATGATAACGCCTCAAGCTTTTATAAATTATGTTACATATTGCTTCAAACTTCACTCAAAAGTTATTTTATTTTTTTTAGTCCATTTTTAAATAAAAGCTTTTTCTTAAAAAACATTTTTTTTACTTTATTTTATTTTTATAGCTACTTAGGATATTTTTGAATATATTTTTTTTCTGCGATTTTTTTGATGCGGTCCCTTTCAACGCACAAAAAAGGATCAACTGTATATTTTGACTGTGTAGTATCATAATCAAGTCCTAAAGCTGGACTATTCTATCACCTTCAAAAGACCCCAACTCCCAAATTGATGTGGAAATTCGAATATTACCTACATTCTTGATTTACACATTCATTTTGCATACACCTAATCTCTTGAGGAGTTCTCGTTCTGTAGCTAGATAAAAATATATGATTTTATCACTTTTTATATTTAAATAAGTTTCCCGAATCACCAAAAATCTACTTATAATAATGATAGTCCATAGAGGATCATCCGTTTTCATATATATACGTGTGCAACACACTGTCGTTCCGTTGTGTTATATATTATTTATGAAACCGAATTATTTCCCTTGCTATATTTCAACAACACAACAACCGACAAAACACGGAGCGGCAGGCAGTAAGTATGGAACACTAAAGTGACGACGGCACTGGTTCGGGGCCCAGTGGTGGTGTTGATGGCGGCAAATAACGGGGCACTCCACCGCACTATATGACAAATGTTATACTTTATATTTATTGAATATGAAAGAAAGAGAAAATGCCAACGATTTACACAACAAAAGCAAGTTTTATGAGTTGAAAATTTATTACAGAAATTTTTATCATAAAGAGCTTTGGAACTCGGTGAGTACATAGTTGTGAGTAATACATATCAGTTCAAATAAATAGAGAAAACTGTTTCTGTTTCAATATTTTAGCATAATGTCGGTGCGGATTGTATTTGTATTTTGATAAGTGACTAAAATGACGTACTAAAATGGAAAATAAAAATAAAGATGGAAAATCTTTTTGTGATTGATGCAGTAAAGTATGTTTTCTTCTGAACTTTTTTTTATAATATCAATTTTATTGTTGAAAGGATAGAGGAAAAAAAACTGAATACAATTAGAATACGTACAATTAGAAATATCAAATAAAAATATGGCATATTTTTGTCTCGTATTATATTTCTGGTATATATTTAAGTATTTGTAAACTGGTCACAAGTTGAGGTTAAACTGTGTTTTTATGTCATCGAAGATGACGTATTAATATCGTTGTGTGACTGAATTGAACACGTGATTGAATAATTATTGAGTTGTACACCCATATTGAATAAACGCAAGAGGGCTGTAGAGTTAACAACTATAGAGTTAACAAACAACTATAGAGTTAACAAAAAATCATAAATTAACACTTTCACTGAGATGGCATTACTTAGTGCGTGTCAAAAACACGCACTTAACGAATTTTAATAATTTGTTTATTTTGTCACAGTTGTTCAGCGATTGTGGTTATTATTGCATTGTACCATTAATACAAAAAAATATCGTCACTTTCTCAAGCTTAAGAGAAATATTTGAAAACCATTCTATAATTTTAAATAGAATTAAACTATACTGGAATCATTTCCACCTTTAGTTGGAATAACATTTGGCTGTGTAATATGAAATGTCGTTCTCTGACCACTGAGTCTACCATGTAATTCAGATAAATGTCGACATTTTCTTAAATATTAGAGAAATATTTAAAAGTCATTCTTTAATTTTAAATAGAATTATAGTACCATTTCCGTTGGAATCATTTCCGCCATTAGTTGGAATAACATTTGGTAGTGTAATATGAAATGTCGTTTTCCGACCACTTGGTCTATCATGTAATTCCTACAAATATCGACACCAAGGGACCAAACTAGAATGTCTATCAAACTGTTCCACTTGTCGCCAGTGGGTGATGTAAAATCTTCCCACTATGTTGTGTAGGTACACACTGTTTACAATGGTGTTGGTTTGGTGTTTGCTTCTGTGTGCGTATTCACACACACTACTACAAAACACCTATTATGGGACAGACCCACCTGTCCAATTCAAGTAACAATGTCTAACAATGTTTTACAATGCAATGTGCGTTCGGCGACGGACACCGACTGACTACATGTCTTAAGCCGTGTTGGGCACACTCTGGGCTCACCACTAGTTACAATTTTCTACACTTACGCTGAGGACTTGATCGACACTTTCTTAATTAAAACATTAGGAAATGTTTAAACGTCACTTCATAATTTTAAATCGAATTATTGTATTCTGGAATCATTTCCGCCATTAGTTGAAATAATATTTGGGCGTGTAATATGAAATGTCGTTTTCCGTCCACTTGGTCTATCGTATGTTCCCACTAAGTTAGCCCTGTCATTTTCTTAATTTTGAACAAAAAGGCTGTGCCGTATTGTGCTAGACGTGTGCTATCATGTGCCGTAAATAAAAAATCGAATCTCCAAAATTGCTTTTTCCGGTTGTAACGTTTCCTTCCGTACTTTATTAACAAAATATCAAAATTCCTCTGAAAAATTTTTGGAATAACTTCAGAGTACTATTCTTTTGTATCGTTAAAACACTTGATCTACTCCCACAAACAAAATGGCGTGATCGCCTACATCAAATTTTATCTTCGAGATATGTTCACTTTGAACCCGTAATGACCTCCACTGTCATACAGATGAGTTTATCAGCCGCTAAGCCATCGGGTCATCAATCTCAATACAACTTTCGGGGCAAAACAATATACATATTATGTACACATTTTCTATTGATATTTTTATCATAATGTAACCGCATACGCAACAGTGCCCTGTAGCCAATTTTTATGAGAAAAGAAAGATGATTTGATACAAAATATAAAAAATAAACTAACAATAGATATGCTCCCGCACTTTACCCCCCGCCATCCTACTGTAGATAAACCTGCATGAATAAAATCTTATACATTGATATTATCATGTATGAATATCCACTTTGTTTTTTTGGTGAAAATGGAAAATAATTTTAATGATAAAATCTTGATAACTTTTCCGGTGAATCTTGACAATTTTTCAATTTATCTGAACGCAGTGTAATATATTCAAACGGGTAACTATTTTCCTCACATATCAGTTGATATTTAAAGAGAAAATAGAGATAGGTGAGAATTTACTTGGCGACGTATTTGCAAGTGGAATCAATATTTAGATGATGATAAGTAGAGCTGCCAAATGATATTCTTAAACTATGCTATATAACGGTTTTTAACATTCTGATATTACAAAATTTCAAAACTATATTATATAATGTAGTGTCGTTAGCTTTATACCTTTTAACATACTTCCAGTGATCAATTTCTTGGATTTAGATCAATCAAGTTAGTCTGCAATACCATATACAGTTGGCACTATGAAAGTGTTACAACGCGGGACTAAATAACAGTTTCATAGTGAAGTAGGCACCAAAGTATTGATTATACATTTAAGAAGTTTATCAATAAATTAAAAAGTGAAGCTTATAAAACAAATTGTACATTACATAACCAAATAAATTAAAGAAAATTAATATCTTTTTATTTTTGATTAGTCTGGCTATATGTAAGTCATGCGGCTAACATTACATTTGTCAGTGAGACATACACATGGCTTGCCGTTTTCTATTTATTGTTAATAATTTTCAATCGACCTTCAATAGTGAAAACGTTAAATTTTTGTTTTTTGCTTATTCAGTTTTATTAATTTTATCATAATAAGCAACAAAAATATCTAGATACCAGTGACTCGTTTCCTGCTATGTACCTGTACTACGGCAATAACAAAACAAACATTCTGTGTGTACTCACACGTAGCGTTTGATTTTGTTCGCAATGCAAACACAATCAAACGTTTATAAAGTGGTGAAAATAATATTGGTTGTAACACTTTGGTAGTGCACAGTTTCATAGTGGCTACTGTACAAGTTATTTTTAATACTTTTTAATTTTTGAGATTTTGAGCGTGTTGTCTTATAGTCCAGTCATTCATAGCCGACTTCGTTCACTGGAATGATATCTCCAGAGAGGCTCTGAACATATTAAAGTTTGTGTTGAGCTCTGTTTAGTTAATTTATCTACTCTCTTACTTCTACTAATTCCGGTGTGACTCCATACCCATGCAAAAATGACTGGATAGTGAACTGAGAGTTGATCAAATGTTACTTTGTACTCTCGCATCAATCTTGACGTCTTTTTTCACCCTTAAGGGCGTTAAAAGTGCAAATGCCTCTCCGAGAAAATGTTTACGCAATGGCCTTTTCAGCTAGACTACTTTGTGCCAATTTCCGTCTAGAAAATGTTTGAGGTCGTGTTTGAGGTCAAGAAACGACAGTTCCCGTACCCTCCGTCATTTTTAAATGATCGGTATACCAAACCAATTTCTTGATTTGGGAGGATATACTGTCCGCCTATTCCTCTCTGGATGGAATGATCACATCCTATTTGAGGATGTTAATTTGGCATAATGGATTTTCTCAAGTAAAATTATCAGCGCTCCCAGCATTGTTAGCATAACTTTCAGTAATAATTGTTTTGCAATTATTGACTGGTTTTGAAGATAAAATTACAATATAACTACATCACGTTGTAACTATACCACAAATCCAATCTTACGTAGTGGTTGGTGCAAATTTAAGGGGAAGTACGTAAAATCGGAAGATCAGGGGCGTCGGTAAACTTTTGTATCGGGGGTTGGTAAATATTATTTATCTTAATTTATTTAAAACAGTATTATTTTAAGAGACAATTTACACTTAAATTCGGTTGTGTAGACAAAGGAAATCGAATGTTATACTAATGAATATGAGTGACGACTTTTAGAAAACTGTCGAAAAATTAACTTCACTATCGCATTCATCAGCGTAAAAGACGCCAAATAGCGGAAGCTGACAAAAATTCTTTTACTTGTGAACTAGCAAAGATACCAAAAAACAAACTTCACTATTGAATTGGGCACTAAAAATTAGATTAAGCAGCGCATTTTGACAAAAATTCTAGAATGTTCTATTCGTCAACTAACAAAGATATCCAAAAATCGATTGCACCATTTAATTGGTCAACGAATAAAAGACAGAATAGCACATTTTGATAAACGTTCTAGAATATTCTATTCGTCAAATAGCAAAAATTGTTTGTTAAAATCGGATATTTGGTTTACATTAGTTTAATTTAGGTTGGACAATTTAATGGTGCAGTAGATTTTCCAATATCTTTGTTAGTTGACAAATAAAATATTCTAGAACATTTTTCAAAATGTGCTATTTGGTCTCTTTTTTTGGTAGCCAATTCAATGGCGACGTCTGTTTTTGAATATATTTGCTAGTTGACGAATAGAATATTCCAGAACATTTGTCAAAATGTGTAATTTGACCTCTTTTTCAATGGACAATTAAATGGTTCAACTGATTTTTCAATATCATTGCTAGTCGGCAAATAGAACATTCTAGAATTTTTGTCAAACTGCACTGTTTAATCTCATTTTTAATGACCAATTCAACGGTGAGGTCTGTTTTTTGATATCTCTGCTAGTTGACCATTAGAATATTCTAGAATTTTACGTAACTCATTTTGCATTTGCATTTTGGATATTAGGTATACAGAATATGTGCATAGACAATTGTGAGACCCTTAGACAATATTAGCTATGGCCCTGACTCCGGCTTGGTACATAAATTTTCACCAACACGGACAAACAACACGATATCTGTGAGAGGAGAACCCCACTAAATCGCTGACGTCACTACGTAAAATCGGAGTACGTACCATTGGATGGCCACTGTATTCACGTTCAGTTCTATTCTGTATTTTAAACAACTAATGTTTAATTTTACATTTCTCATTGCAAGTATAATGCTTGGTATGTATTCCCTTAATAATATTACTAGATGTATAACTTATATCTAAACACATATTATTGTATATATTTGTACATGATATCGACATGGTAAACCATCTGCTCTACGTTTTATACAGTGCGTCTAACTCGACGAAATATATTACTATTACATGTGGAATACAATAATGGAGTTTCACCACTCTTTTCTTTAATTTGCAAGTGTCTGTAGTAAGCGTCACCCATTGTTATTACACTTTATTATAGTAAAGTTACATTATGTTGTGCAAGAAAAGCAAGATCAAGGCCAAAACTTAAAATTTAGTAAGACCACTACCAAGATTATAAGTATGGTTGTAACAGCAATACCAAAACTTAAATGAAAGTGAAAAAAAATTAATAAACTCGATCAAATATAAGGAGCCCAGAGCCCCAGAAATTTACTTCTTACAGCTATATTTTTGGAAAACCTCCAAAGTGGGGTTCTAGGTATTAATCGCTAAGTGAAGCGGGCGAAGCTTTCACGAAGCGACTCAAATGACATTTTATGTTCAGACATAACTCTTTCACCAATTTTAGAAATATTTTCATTGAAATATCCAGAATGTTATGACCAAGAAACTTTCGGAGCCAAAGAATATAAAAAATTTAAATAAATCGAAATTAAAATTATCAGTCACAGCTAATTCAACGACGTTGAGTCCGTACAGTCGTCTGATTTTTGTGTACAATCGCAATCGTTAAAAAAATTGCGATTTTTAGAAATTTTTTTTTGTGTTGAACTGCAATTTTGTTAATTATGACTTTATTTTATTTTTGAATATCCTACCATACGCCACTAAACGTAAAGTTGCCAGATTCCAAGAATTACAGATTTCATGATAGATAGACTATTAAAAATTTCAGTATACTTTCACATTACAGATTTTATTACATATCCGTTTTATCTACACGTTGGTCAAGATTGATTTACCTCTTTAATAATTTTTCCCATCGGACTTCTACATCAAAAGTAGACAGGTCACAGCAGTTCTATACCAAAAATAGAAAGGTTATAGTGGTTCTGTATTAAAAGTGCTACGCTGCCGTGTCACACTAATCTTACGTATCTTAGAAATGATAGTTTTGAGAAAACTTGATTTGAATAAAATATCGTATTATCTTAATTCGCTTAAATATTATTAGATAATTGATTTTTATTATGCGTTATTGATTCAATGTTGCAGTATTGATTTAATAACGTATAAATATACTATTTGAAAATATAAGAAATAAGAAATGTGATACAATCAAAATAAAAATTTAAAAATACAATAGATTAATTATTATATTATTATTAACAAGTTAATTAATTTTATTGTCAGTATATATACTAGGGATTGAGTAGAATCCTTTAAACGTTGTTACGCGAAATTGTTGTATCTAAAGATACATGACATTCGTGTGACACGGCAGTACGGTTACAGCGGTTCTATACCAAAAGTTGAATGGATACAGTGATTTTATACCAAAAGTAGTAGGTCACAGCAGTTCTGTATCAAAAGTAGCCAGGTTGCAGCAGTTCTTTACCAAAGTAGTAAGGTTGCAGCGATTCTGTACCAAAGGTAGTAAGGTTACAGTGATTCTATACCAAAAGGTTTACAAATACGAAAGAAAAGTCACGAATGTGTTTTTACAATACATTTGTAATTATATTAATATAAATACACCTGTCCCAGCATTCTGCATAACATAGCGAATATCCGTTTAAAAAAAATTAGTTTTTCTCGGAAACTAGTTGACATAGAATAATAATTTAAAGAATTTTTAGTGTGATTTTTTCACCTCGTCTTAATGGTAAAAGGAAATTTTGGCAAAAAACTAATTTTTTCACGAAAATTGCCAAAAAAAACCATGTTTTGGGAATCGGACGGGCCTTGTTAACGAACGCGTCCAACGGTTTGCTACTTCCAATATTTTCACCAAATTTCGTAAAAGTAGGACGTTTCGTTCGAGAGTTATCGTGCGCGTTATATATATATATATATATATATATATATATATATATATATATATATATATATATATATATATATATATATATATATATATAAGTGCAAGAGATTTTAATGGGCGATTGCTGAGGTATTTTTATGTAAAAAAGTTCATATAAACCCATGTCCGAAAACACTTAGTTTTCAAGATACAGGGTGTTCAGTTTCACGCCTTTTTAAGTATTTTTTTAAATATTTCAAAAAAGTTTTGAGATATTGATACAAAATTTGGGACACGCTACGACAGGATAAATACCCATATTCTGAAGTAGACAGAATATTTCCACTAAACCAATGGCGTGTGTACAACCATGTGATGACATATTTTTGTAATAAGAAAATGCACGTTAATGGTTTTTTCCAATTCGAAAATGGTTTTTCAAATATTCTATCAATTGTTGACAAAAATAACCCCCTAGTATCTTTTCGTTCATGTAGCTGTTTTCAAGATAGAAAATATTATCCAATTACTGTTCCTACCACATAACGGGTTTAGATTCCCGTATTAATTGCTGAGGTAATTTTATGAAAAAATCTTACTAATAAAAAGACGAAGACGCTTTACTTGTACAGTATGATCAAATAATTTGTTTTTAATTTAATACAAAAAAACATTTTTAAAAGATGAGAAACTGAACAGTCTGTATTTTGGAAACTAAGCGTTTTTGGACCTAGGTTTATATAAACTTTTTTAAATAAAAAGACCTCAGCTATCACCCAATAAAATCTTTCGCACTCATTCACTAACACCCTATATATATATATATATATATATATATATATATATATATATATATATATATATATATATATATATATATATACCATGTGAGTTTTTTGAGACTTGCCATTTCTATTACAACCAAATTTTTATGATAAAAATGGTACTAGAAAAGGTTCTTTTCTTGGATGTAATGGAAATCTAACCAAGAAAAACACTAACGATTGAAGTAGCCTCTAGTACATATGCATATTTTTACCGCCTAATTGATAAATTAAAGAGAAATTAAAAAATTAAACTTGGGTAAAAAAATTTTCTTGCTCATTTTGGTTGTTAATTAATGCATTAGATCAGTTTTATTGAAAAATTAATATATAGTCCCATTTAAAAATCTATAAGTTTATATCATAGCTCGAAAACCATAAAAGCTATAAAGCTCCTGACTACAGCAATCGGTTGCCCCCGTCGATATCTACAACTCTTATTTGAACAATTTTTCGATTAAATCAACGGTTTGGCTCTAATAAAAATACAACTCTCGAAAAACTTACACAGTATATATATATATATATATATATATATATATATATATATATATATATATATATATATATATATATGGCAGAAACCGAAAATAATATTCGCTAAAACGCTAAATTTTATATAAACTGTCACATTACTGTACGAAAACAGTTTAAGAACGCCGCAAGTTAATTTTACATCAAACTTCGCGTCTGGTCGGGATATAATGTACATAGATTTAAAGTGTTTTGAGATGTTTCTTCAGCAGCCTAAAAATAATGCGTCGCTACAAAATCCACTAACACACACTGTATCAAGTTTACATGTTCGGGTATTTATAATGTTCGTCTATAATACAACCATTTGCAATTGAAGCTATACAATATTTAAGAGGAAGACTAGCACTGAGCGTATTAAATTAGTAATTTAATGTAAAGAGTTTATACAACATATTTGTCGTGTAGACAATTCAAACAACACACAGTGTTCAATGTTTAGTGTTCAGTTTTTAGTATAGTGTGTACGTTTCTATGTTTGTATGTTCTTCAATTCAAATATAAACGTGAATGTTGCTGGCTGGCAACGACATAACGAGTGATATAGATTATATTTAAAATGAATACATTATACAAAACCAAATAGAAAATAAATAGACAATTTTCTGGCGCGGTATATATATACAATAGATTAGTATTTGGTAATATCAGGTCGATAAGTTGCTTTTATTGATCATGAAAATGTTGAAAACACGAAATCTGAAACGTTGCGTCTTTCTAGTTTTCGAAACTATTTGAAGCCACTTAGCGATCCGTGTATTGTATTATTTTTTGCACAATCAGGGTTGTTTTGCACCTGCACTTTACACTTCCAAGTAAAATTTATACCATCGTTTATAAGCGAGCGACTTACCCTTAAATAGATGCTTAGAAATTGAAAAAGTGTCTATGAGTGTTCAAGTGGCTTGTTTTTTTTTTTTTAGTCGATGCAGAATTTAAAATAAAAAATTTAAATATTTACTTTCTTTTGGTTAAAACACGGTGTCAATGTTAGAAACTGATTAACATAAATAATTTGACAAGAATTCTTATAAATACTTGACTTAAATTGACGTATTCGTTCTAAAATATCATATTGTCAGTAGTTTTCCCTCTCTCTAGAAAATGTATAAACATTTCTTTTATATATCAATGGTATTTACCGAATACTACTAATACAAAATCTGTACATATTATAACTTACCTACCTATAATTTTCATTAATTCTACTTTTTATAGTGACCTTACCATTTGATAAAAAAAAGTAGTGTTAGAACTTTTTATTCCTCTTTAAATTTTGAATCGATTAAAAAAAAAACTTAGGGTTAAGTCACTCACCTACTAATAACTTAATCTATACATATAATAAAACGATAACGAGACCATTTCTGTACATGGAATATTTTTTGAAAGTTGTACTGGTATTGTAAATAGCTATCAATGTAGATATCAAAACAGTGATTTTTAAAATTTTTGTCTATCTGTTTGTCTGTTAACGCATCACGCAAAAACTATTGGACGGATTTTAATGAAATTTGGGTGTGATGATAATTTATTACCTGCGTCAACATCTAGGATACTTTTTATTTTGGGAAAGTGTCTCATTCTCACAGGAAAATAGAAAAACCATTCTGAGCATGTGCACACATTACGTAAAAACTATTGAACGGATTTTGATGAAATTTGATAGGGTGATAAGTTATTGCCTGAGTCAACATCCAAGATACTTTTTACTCTGGAAAAATTCCTCATTCCCACAAGAAAATAGAAAAACTATTTTGAGCATGTGTACACATTACGCAAAAACTACTGAACGGATTTTGATGAAATTTGGTGTGGCGGCAACGTATTACTGGGGTCAACATTTCAGATACTTTTTACTCCGGGAAAATGTCTCATTCCTACAAGAAAATAGAAAACCATTTTGCTTGCATTACGCAATATGCTTGCATTACGCAAAATTTATTGTTCTAGGCAAGTTCTGTATAATTAGTACACTTATATACTTCTCATTGAGTTTACAACAACGTGTCGCGCGAGCGACGTCGCGGGTAGAGCTAGTAAAAAATATTGAAAAACAGAGAACTTGAACTCAGAACTCAGGAAGCATGTTAATTATTTTTCATGTATTTATTACTCGAAAAAGTATCTAGTGACTGACAAGACTACCACAAAAAAGACATATATTAAAATTCCATATATAAACAGTCAAGTACCATCACTTTCCCGTTTCCTTAAATCTCACAACTACAATACTACCTATAGTTATCCTAATTCCATAAAAGATATGCTCCATTCAAAATTAAAACCACCAACACCTACCAACATGAAAAACAATGTAGCCTACAAAGTAGCTTGCCAATTTTGCCCAAGTGTATACGTAGGACAAACTTCAGGCCTACAAAAAAAACGTTTAAAACAACACCAATGGGACATCAGAAGAGGAGAAGAAAAAACTGGCCTGTCCCAACATTCCATCTCTATGGATCATCGTTTTGATTTTGACAACGCGAGCATACTACAAAAAGAAGAAAATTATAAAAGACAATGCAATGTCGAGAATTTGTGGATTGCTACCGAAAGCCAGAACATAAATAACCAGAATGATACTTCATATACTAACAGCTATGAGTCCATTTGTTATACAGCGCGACAACTACTAAAATAAACCATGTGTTACGCCCATAAGCAAAAATCCAGGTTCTTTGTTCTAGCTTATCAAAACTCACTGTGTTGCTTTGTATTCAATACATTAAAAATGTTCCTCTTACTTATATTTCAATATTCAAAAAATTTTATAAATTTTATAATTTTTAACCATTTAACTTTTGTTTTTATACTGACGACATTATAGTTTTTGTTTTTAATTTTATCATTTTGATTTCATGTGTATTTTTCTGTGTTTAATTATGACAATCTCTAGCACATGTAAGTATTTAATTTTGCATATATTTATTTTTTTTTTTTTAATTTTCTTATAAATTATTTTATGTATTTAGTTTTTTCAAAACAAAATACTTACCTGATGATGAAAATTTAATGTTTTCGAAACGTCGCAAATAAATACTTAATTTTTATTAGTAACTGTTGGTGATTTTTCTCCAAAACTTTATCCTTCAATAATATAATTCACTTAATTGATGCAAGTCTAACTGAAACAACCTTCGCTCGTATAAGACCTAATTCAGACTGTAATGTTGAATGCTATACTTACTAAATACTATATATCGCTTTTTATGTGAAAGAGGTCTTAGACAGTTAACAGCGGAATCAGGTACAGAATTCATTCGAACTTGTAAAAGGTATAGTTAGCTTAATCAAGAAGTAAAGTTATAACAGGTAAAGAGAGACCGGTGAATAAATCGGATTATTGAAAAATATTTTACCGGGACTCAATGCATGTACTCACTGCTTGCCCTCCCCTCTTCCTAAGACATGAAAGAGTTAATATGAGGAAAAGGTGAAAATATAAAAATGCACAAATCAAAAGCAGTTCGGATGTTATTTAAAGTTTCATATATACGATTCAACTTTATCAACAGTCATTTCCGTTTGACAATGATTAAAATATCCAACAAGAAGAAAAAATTTGTAAAAGATTTAGGTATTCTTCGTAATCTGTACTAAAGTCTTGACGGATGTGATTTTTAAAGATAACTACACATGCAGATGTGCGTTTATCTTTTAAACGCACAAACATTACATTACGTCATTTCAAAAATTGACTTTATAAAATAGCTCCAAATTGCACTTAATGCTATCGCTGTCGTTACTTGTAGAACGGTAAATGAGGTAAACAAGCTAAGAGGACATCAGTATCAGAAGGTATAAAAAAGAGAGAACAAAAAATTCATTAAAAATGTATCCTTTATTCTTGTATCTAGTAATAGTTACACGGAAAGAAAAATCATATAATTTTTGTAGATAAAATTTCGGAAAAATTACCATGCTCTCTTATAATGCGTGCGCGATCGACGACCAAAGTAAAAAATATTTTACGATCATGTAAATATTATTAAATTGAAACGTAAAAAGTATTAGTCATGGCTTCATAAAAATTGTTGTGCTAGCATGGTAAAATTTAATATGCTAACACAACTTCTACCACACTCTTATGCATATATGTTATAGTTTAATTCTTGTTGTCGTACTCTTTCATTTGCGCATCTGACCCGCAACCTTATGTTGCTTGAGCTGTACGCACTGAGGAACAATCGATCTTTTCCGACCTTTGATTCTTTATGATACATACAAAATGATTGGCAACAATATATTCTAATACTGAATATAGTGAAGTAACAAAATGATGAATTAAACGGTGACCGTCCTGTAAGACATTCTAATGAATACTGTTTGCACACGACATCACACCAGCAGTGACCAGCCTGGCTATGTTACTTGCCACACCAGCCTGGCTATGTGACCTTCATGTATGATTGTGTTGATACCTTCTGCAGCCTGCCTCGCTATGTGACAGCGTTGATACCTTCTCTTTCTTTCTTTCTACTATTAGCAGATAGCATTTGAAATATTATAAGACGGCATGGTAATTTTTGTAAGAAAAACAATTAAAAAATATTTTTAGTCGGGAATGGAACTTTTTACTGTGCTGTTTTACAAATTTTACGGAGCTAATATTACGGAAAGAACATTCTATCCTTTAAATTTTCTATGATTACTTAAAATTTTTATATTTTTACCGTACAAAATTGAATATGTTCGCCTTTTACGCGTCGATTGTAGTGCTGAGCACAGTAATTTTTCTATGAATTTTCTCTCCGTGTACAAAATTAACTAGTTTTTTGTACCAGAGCAGTACCAAGAAAAAATAAGGATTTCTGTACATGCAATGGCTGTAATAAACACCATATAACTTATTAAAAAAAAGAGCGGGAGCCTCCGATCTGACAATTCCAGAGATGTTGTAACTCGTAAATATCCGCATCCACATTATACCCGGAATAAAATAATGCGACTGCGGATGCGGATGCGGATATCTACAACAACCCTGATCTGCACTTGCTTAAAATTTATATTTTCCATAGATATAACATTTTATTATTTCAAGAAAACTGTTATTTGGAAAACAAATAAGTCCATGTTTACAAAACGATTGAGACACTAATTCGAAGAGGATAGTAACCAATTTAAAATGACTTTTACGTATTTCGATTACATTTTATTTTTGGTATTTAAACGACGATTATTTTAAAACTTACATACATTAAATTAAAATTGAGGATTATATTCCAATTTTTATTTCATTGTAGTAGGTACCTACCTACATAAGCTTATATAGATTTCCGTATTTTACTATTAAGGATGACATTTTTGGAATTTATATTGCTACTTCTACTTGTAGAAGTTTCTAGAATATGTGTATCTATAAAAATTTTATTGAGTTACTCTACTTTTATTCGAATATTTTGACCCGAATAACTATACGTCAATGTTGTACAACTTTACTGTATCAATTCGATCAACTTGATGTGTGTTAGAACGCACTTGGTGTTTGGGGGTAAAATTATCTTCGCATGGTACACAACATAAAAGTCAGCCATCTAAAAACATTGTTATGATCAAATTATTTCTATAACATATCGTCGTGCCCTGCCAGTGTAAATTTCCCGGCTTAACGTAAATAAATTTGAAGAAATTTAATTCATCTAATAAATTAAATTCCCTCTTTATTAGCAATATTCATTATATTGTAACGTGTAATGTAGGTGATGCCGTATAATTTCATCTCTGTTCCATCGTAGGTGAATATAGCTAATATATACGTATGTGTATGTATACAGAGGTAAATGTAAGTATTTATGAGTGTAATAAGTATCGAATACACATTTTTGTACAGGCTGTAAATGAAAGTATCAAGTATAGAGAAAAGATAATGAGTATCTTTTTTTCTGTAAAAGCAAATAATTCTATTAATATATTAAGAAAAAAAAACGCCATGTATAGACACCCTTAAAAAGGTAAGTGGAAGGATTTTTTGAGGTCCTTTTTTCTTTCCAAAATTTTTCTTTTCCAAATTTTTTTAAATTACTTATTTATTATATCTGTGATAAGAATTAATTCATTTTTTTTTAAATTTACCCCGCCTACTTGCATATTATTATATTATGACAATTTTTTTCACTTTTACCATGGAAAAAAGTTGGAACAGATTTGTACAGCGAAAAAATGATACAAAACATTTCACTGGTCATTTCGTTGTAGGTAAACACGACAAAAATGAAACAAAAATTCGTATTGGTAAATTTAACTGATTTCAGAACCATAGTAACAACGTATTAAATAATAATATGAATTATTATACTAATTTGTTTTCATAGACAGTAGAAATGAAAGGACCAGTAATTTATATTACGTACAAAAGATATTACGTACACGTTAAAAAGAGACCAATATTATCAATAGCATGTAAACTGTCAATATATATTTCTCTTTCTAGGATACCCTAGACTTTAAAATTAAAATTGAAGCGTAGTCAGCCATGTTTTGTATTGCAAATTTGAAAAAATAATGTAAAAATTTTCACTATTTTTACTTTTTAAATTGCGTTTTTCGTTATATTTTTTAAAAAAAAAGAACAATATTACGGCAACTTGTTCTGCTTATAAATGTAAAAATCGTATTAGAAAAATAGCACAAGAAATATCATTTCACCCTTAATATTTGTTTGACATATTTTTGACATAATATATAAGCCGTCTCTTTTAAAAAATATTTGCAAATATACATTTTATGTTAAATAATAATTTAATATTACATATCAAATATGCAAAGGATGTAAAGCATTATAAAGTTCACTTATGATAAATTGACCACTTTTCTTATGTGAATTCAATAATAAATATAGTCAACTTATTTAAAATGAATTTCTACATACATATATAAACATTTAATATTGTTGTCGCCACTGCCTAGTACTTGCATAACTTTTGCTCCAATAAAACAATGTTGTTACAGGTCCCTTTCTAATACGTACATAATATATTGTATTCTTTGTTTGTATAATATATCATTGTTTATTTTATTTGTTAAATTGTCTTACCGTATTACACGTGAGTTTTATATTTTTTCTGAATAAATGTGTATTTTCTACAACTTAAATTTCTTGCCTAAAAGCAATTTAACTCAAAAAACTGTCAACCCAAAAACGCTTCAGCTACGATGTCGCGTTTTTGTTAGTTGACAGTTCTCCACGTTAAATTGCTTGGCAACAAATTTTCGTTATAATATATAAACACAAATTTATTCGAAAAAATACAAATCTCTCGTGTAATAAAAAGTGACAATAAATCAATTCAAACCAAAGACGTAAGAATATATATATATATATATATATATATATATATATATATATATATATATATATATATATATATATTATAAAAGGACCTGTAACAACATTGTTCTATTGAAGCAAAAGGAGTGCTAATTCAAGACAGAGTGGCGGCAACTATATTTACTACTGGATTCACATAAGAAAAGTGACTAATTTATCCTAAGTGAACTTTATCATGCTTTACATCTTGATATATGTAATATTAAGTTATTATTTAACATATAATGTATATCCGCAAATATTTTTTCAAAGAGACGGCTAATATATGTCAAAAATATATCAAAAAAATCTTATCGGTGAAATGTTATTCTTTGTGCTTTTTTTCTCATAGGGTTTTTACATTAAGCAGAACTGAGTGCCATAATATTTTCTTTAAAAAAATATAACGAAAAATGCAATTTAAAAAGTGAAAATAGTGAAAAATTTTACATTATTTTTTCAAATTTTTTAACACAAACATGGCTGACTATGCTTCAATTTTGATTTTAAAGGCTAGTGTATCTTAGAAAGAGAAATATGTTGGCAATTTACATGGTATTTATAATACTTGTCTCTTTTTAACGTGTATGAAAAAGTTTGAAATTTTGGTGTAAAAATTGTGGGGATAATGATTGAAATTTAAACCTCTAAAAGACACATCCTTGATACTAACTCATTTCGAATGCAGAATTTTAACTCTCGAAGTTTATTTGAGCGAGGTATAGGCGTGACCAAAAGTTTTTTCTTTACATTTTCTGCATATTCGGTTTTTTTATTGATACACTGTTGCCTACATGCAGGTACTGTGTTTGTATATGTGTATGTATATAATTTAGTAATTTATATAAGACACACCTATAAAATTTTTGATATTCTTTCTCTATCTTTCTTTTTTTATTTTTTGTGCCGGGAACGGTAAATTTAATTGCACGGTCATTAATTTTATGATACTGTATACGCACATTACTTTTATTTCAAAAAGTATCTAATTCTCCGATTTATTTTTTTTTATTATTTTTTTTTTTTTTTGTATATTTTATATACAAAAATCCGAACACTAATAAAATTTATAAAAAAAACTGAATATGATTAAATAAGTACTCAATTCCGTTTTTTGTTCATTATTATTATTTAAAAGGTATACACTAGGCTTACAAATGAATGTTCGGTAACTATTCATTCTTCGGCCTTTTTTTGATATTCATTTGAATACCGAATACTGAAAAAAAGATAAAAGTAAATGCTTATTTACATAAAGTAGTCAAAGAAATATTTCGTATTACTTACGTATACTTTAAATAACATTTCCTACTAGCGATTACGTAATAAGTAGCTATTACGTAATTAACAACTTCATTGCCGATGACCAATCACGCGATATCGCGTGACAAATATAAGAATTTACTTATTTAGCATATTATATCTGGCCCTCTCACATATTTTTAGCTTGGCAATGAAAGTGTTAAGAATGAAGCAATTATAAATATTATTGTTATTTTTTAAATAAAAGTTGGATATCTTGTTCGAGAGTTATCGTGCAGACATATAAATTAGAGATGTTGTCGTGGGTACTTTTCCTCTCACGATCACTCACGCTCACAGTCGGTTTTAAAAACTTACGTACAATCATGAAAACAGAAATTAGCATATTGTTCACGCACGATTTACGTAGTATAATTTGCCTCGTGTCACGTCACTCACGTCGTGACACGAGAAAAACGTGACTCACGTCATTCACGTATATTTTCGTGAATGACGTGAGTCACGTCATTCACGTATACTTTCGTGAATGGGGTGAATCAGGTTACTTGTATATATTTAACTATCTAGTCAATCCACAGAACATAGATTTGACAGTTTATATAACACATCTGTGTTAAAAAACTGTGTAATTATCTATGTGATTAACGATACTATGTACCTACTATGTAGACATGGTACAAGAGTTCAGTTTAGAATTTCGTGTTTTGTAAAAATGATTTTTTTTTTTTTTATAAAAATTATAACATTTTTACAAGATATAGGATCAACTAGAAAACAAAAAAAAAAAAAACGCCGTGAGCAGCGGGGCCCCATTACGGAAGTCGAATTTTTCCCTTCATCTTCGGTATACGGATAGTGCCCCTACTCGTTCTTATCGTATAGGCTGTATAAGTCTAATTTTTCAGTTGAAAAATTCAACTAATAAAATATTAAAAATTTTTTTTCGTGAGTGGCAATATGATCTAGCAGTCACGTTCACGTTTTTTTACATAACTTCAAATTTTATTCACAATCATGCGTGAGTGTCGTGAGCAGCATCGTGACATAAGAAAATCACGCACAGAGAACATCTCTAACATAAATGCATATATATATATATATATATATATATATATATATATATATATATATATATATATATATATATATATATATATATATATATATATATATATATATATATATATATATATATATATATATATATATACGAACTGTGAATTTAACACGGTCAGAACCCCACGATTTTCCTAACAGTTGCTTTTCTAAACATAAAGCAATAGTTTAACAGATGGAAACATTTTTAAATATTTAATTTGTATAATATTACAAAAATTGCAATATATACACATAATATACTGATAAAATGTTCAAAAACAGTTAATATCTAACATTACCGCAAATTAGTGCGTAAATTTCTTACTTTTTCTTACTATCCATTCTCATTATGCACACTAAAATGACATTAAAAAAGTCACGAAAAACAAAATCGTACAAAAAGTACTGCATAAAAACAGTTTTTGCTGTACTCCAAAATTTTTTTTAGTATCATACATCGTGCGGTATTCGTATTATTATAGGGAATATAAAACAAATATAAAATACCGCACTGTATTCGCCGAAAATTCTGGTATTCGGTCAGAATATTGTCCAAATATTTGATATTCAACTAAGGCAACGGTTAAACAGAGGCTATTCGTTGCTATTATGCCTCTTTGTATCGTCAGTTGACACAAAAGTGCTCTTAAACAATATGCACCCTTTTTGTTTATAAATTTTAAATGTGAATTATTTCTTTTTGCTATTTGTTAACTATGTTATGTAATTAGCTCTTAATTTTCGTTAATGTTATCACTCGCAAAACTCATTTAATTACGATATATGGAAATGTATATATTCTTTCCATTTAAAATGACATACATACTACAAAAGAGGTATAATATTACAATCCTCCATACCTTCTAATATGCAGCATAATACAAAGTCAAGCATAATTATGTCACGGACCCTTCAATGTGATGTGGTTACGAAAAAATACCAGGGCTGTGCAAAATGGTTTATACAATCCATTTAAAATAAAAACTGGTTTTGTTAAATACATTTAAAGTAGAAAATGGAAAATAGTTATTTAAGAAAGATTGTGCTTATTTAAGAAAATTTAAAATGGTTCTTTTTTCCTTTTACTATTTTAAATTAAGTTTTACAAAAAAAAAAATAAAATTAAATAAAGTGAAAAAAGAAAAAAATATAGACCCTAAAGGGAAGAAGGTTGTCTATCAAGCGTGCTTTGAACTATATTTTTAGTTACCCCAACAAAATTGCTAATGTATGCTTAATGTTTTTATTACATTAACAAAATATAGGGTTGTTATTTAGTGTCTGCAACAACGATACACTTACTAAATAGTATATTATTCAACGAGCTAGTAATGATAGCTATTACTCACGAAGATGAAACTGTCGTAATGCATCTAAGTGAGTAATAGCTATTGCAAGCGAGTAGCATACGATATTTTTTCTACGACTTTTTTCCTTTTTGATTTAAATAAAATTGAATATAAATTTTAAATCAAATTTTAATCTATTTCTAATTTCATTAAATGTTTGTATAACATGTATGAAAATATCAAAATAAAATATATACTCCTTTGTTTACTTGCGCGTTACTACGCAACATATATTAAATGAAAACTTGATACCTACATTAGTCACAAAACAATCGTAAACCCATTGAATAATGGTTAATACTGCGATTTCATTGGTCAAAAAGGTATTGAGTAATGATCATTCCTCTACACCTTTGAATAATGCCTAACTTTCTCAACAATTAACAGATATTTAATGAATGTGTTCTTCAACAGGAGTAGAAAAATTATTTTGTTTGTGCAAACTATACGAATATAGTTGAAGAATTTGGTACTTCAAAACTTTTTTTTTGTCATCCGAAACATTTGCTTATAGTTGCGGTAGCTAAAAAAGATTAATTGATACTATATTTAACTAAAAAATTTACAGCTTTTCGGATGTGTTAATTAAAATTTTTTTTTCTAGTCCTGTTGAAGAACACACTCGTTATATATCTGTTAATTGTTGAGAAAGGCATTAGTCAAAGGTGTGGAGGAATGAACATTACTCAACATCTTTTTGACGAATAAAATCACAGTATAAAAAATTATTCAATGGGTTTGCGATTGTTTTGTGACTAATGTATGTATCAAGTTTTAAATTAATATATGCTGCATAGCAACGTCTAAGTAAACACAGTAGTTTATATTTTGTTTTGATCGTTTTATACATATTAATACAAACATTTAAAGAAATTAGAAATAGATTAATAATTTGATTTAAAATTGATATTAAATTTTTTTTAAATCAAAAAGGAAAAAAGTCGTATAAAAATATCGTATTCTACTCGCTAGCAATGGCTATTAGTCACTCAGATTCATTACGACACTCGCCTCGCAAGCTCAGCTCGTGTCGCAATTTCATCTTCGTGAGTAATAGCTATCATTACCAGCCCGTTGAATAATATACTATTTCAGTATAATTATAAAATTTATCACAACTTTGGATTGATTTGTTGGGAACTTGGTGAAACGAAAACATTACCAGAACTTTATTTATTTAAACCTCAGGGGTAACTCGAGAGTCGAACAGACCTACTAGAACTTCGTGTTTCTGTTCAGTAGATATCGGAAATCCTATCCTATCAGCATAGTGACTATAGTTGAAATGACTATCACAAATTAATCGCTGGCTCTCTTACTGCAAATTAAAAAAAAATTATTTGGTCCTTGATTATTACAAAACTCTCACATAAAATATGTGGGAGGAAGAGGGATAATGTTAAATCTTATGATCTCTTATGTGGGCGGGGGATGAGCTGGGCCGTAGGGGAAATCCTTGTACCTGGAGACACTTTCGTTTAAAACTTCATAACTTGAGTAAAAATTAATGTATGACTTCGAATATTGAAAATTCTCTAAGCACACAATAACATCTTAATATTATAATACAATATATCACGATATTGTGTTTCATTTTTGCGAAAACTTGCATTGAAAAATCGAGGATATTTGTCCCAAGGTACAATCACAGCTTATACCTTGGGACACCAATGGTTGTACCTTGGAACACACTATGCAAGCCATTTTAAGCCCTGAAAGCAAAATATATATTCTATTTTTTTTAAGAGCAATAAAAATTGTTTGCTTTTACTTGCAATCATTTTCATTATAGAAAAAAATGACCATTTTAATTTTTGACGTTTTCTTCATTGACCATTTTTGACGTTTTCTTCATTGGGCTTTGGCCAGGTGACTTTTTTCTTACTTCGCGGCATCTGGATAGATAAAGACATATTGAAAACAAACTTACCTACAAACCTCTGTAAAAAATATCAATGCCTTGTACCTTGAGACCGTCCCAAGGCATAAAAAATTTGCTGTCCCAAGGTACAAATTTCAATTGCATACAATAAAGTGTGGCTATATTTTTACATTAGGGAAATCCAGTGATATACGTCAAAATAAATAGTTACGAATGTATATAATAACTATTTGTATCTTTAATCATTTACTGAAAATACTTCTAGTAAAATGATGATTTAAATGGATTACAAAAAAAAAAAAAAAAAAAAAAAAAAAAAAAACACTGCAAAAATTCAAAACCTTGCACATAGAAGAAACGAGTCGAAATGGCCGACTTCACTGCGTGTGTTTCGAGTATTTGTGTCAAATACTCATTAAAAGTCATTATACTAATCATTTTACAATACATTGGTTCTCAAATTTATGGGCTTCTCCCGAGGTACGTGGTGTCCTGAGGTACAAGGATCTCCCCTAACTTGTGAACGGCTTCCAAATATTCTTATGGGAAATTTGTAGTTGTTAAAAAATACTATCTGCACAACTTGGAAGCAAATTTACTCCGGTCAATATATTTATATATATATATATATATATATATATATATATATATATATATATATATATATATATAACGTCATGTAGGTTTCGTATATAGATATAATTCAGAAACTTTTAAGTACATCTGCATATATTAATACTATTACGGATATATTAAGTAAACATATTAATTACATTGAAATATAAATAAAAATAAACTAGCTAACAAACTTCGTTTGCTATTGCTTCGCGAAATTTGAAACTGCATGGAGTTTCAGTAGAATGAGAATCAAACGTTACGTAATATTTAGTTTGTTCAAGCAAATGCATCGTTAATGCTTTTTCTTATATTATAACAGCATGAAGTTCTACTAAGTTCTAAAACTGATAATTTAACGGTTTCAATGGAATCATCAACTATATTTGCTTATATGTAATAATTCTGAGGAAAAATAATGAAGATAAAATTCTTAAACATGGCTCAGAGATAATACGAAGTACAGAAAAATATAATGTATATGGAATAAATATAGGAAAAAGAATTTCACTACAAAATAGAAAAACGTATTTTAGGCTAATTTAAGCTATTTAGGCGCAATAACCGATTTAAAAGAGAATAAACATTCGTACTTATCAAAAATCATTAAACTTGCTTTAAATTTCTTTTGTTCCAAATCAGTTTATTGTTTAGAAGTTATGACCGAATTGAATTTTTATTTAAGTGTTACATCCAGGGAAGGCCATTTATTAAATTTTGCTACTTCAACATTAAACAAATCCGTACATTGAACTTGCTACTTTTGGTACGGAATTACATTAACCTTACTACCTTTAGCACAGAATCACTGTAACTCAGCGGTTTCCAAACTTTGTGCACTAACGCCCCTTATAAAAAATCTTACCTCTGCCGCCCCCATCTTGAAAAAATTTATAAACAATTCATAAATTATTCTTTTACTGAAAAAACTCATATTCTTGGCGGACGACAGGTCTAATGATACTTGAGAGGAAACCGTTGATCAGACACGTATTCGATAATTACGCGGTAAGATGACTCTGATCGCTTGATAATTGCTATTGTTAAAATATTACGTACAGTAGCGAGCAAAAAAATCAGTGTTAAGGGGTTACATGGCGTTTTTTTTTAGAAAAAAACCTAATTTATTCCAACTTTTGGCAATTTTTTTCTATTAATAAATGCTTATGGCTTGTACTTGAACAAAGGGATTTAAAAAAAATAAAATTCCAACTTTTAACATTATCTTAAACAAAAAAAATTTATTTTCGGTAAAAATTTTCGTGTTTTTCGTTGATTAGTTACTTGTAAAATGAGATGTAATGAACAGAAACAGTAACTTTTCCGTTTTTCCACCAATCTTCTATCTACCAATAGAAGAAATTTTGTTATTATTTTAGGTAAGAATTTCACAACTTACTCTGCCTACGACGAAAAATCAGCGATATTCGAAAACTAGTTGCTTAACATTTTTTTTTTTTTTTTTTATAAAAAGTCTTTTATAGTGCTTCATAATAATACATAATTATATGGCAAAAGTTGAAATTAAATTGAAGTTGAAATTGAAGTTATATTGTAAAAAAAAATCGAAAAAATAGTATTTTTTTCGCTAAAAAAGACTCATGTAATTCCTTAACATAAAATATCCATTATTTGGTAATTATTTTTGAGCGTTTATTTTTAAAACCATGATTTTATCAAAACGACGACGATATTTGAAATTAATCTGCGGCCTCTGGTGAACATTACGCGGCCGCCCCTAGGCGGGCCAGTTTGGAAACCGCTGCATTGTAACCTTACTACTTTTGGTACAGAATCGTTATGATCTTACTACTTTTGATATAGAATCACTGTAACCTTACTAGTTTTGGTACAGAAGCACTTTAACTTTACTACTTTCGGTATAGAATCACTGTAACCTTTCTACTTTTGGTACAGAATCGATATGACCTTACTACATTTGGTATAGAACCACTGTAACCTTACCACTTTTGGTACAGAATCACTGTAACTTTACTATTTTTGTTACAGAATCACTGTAACCTTACTGCTTTTGGTACAGAATCGTTATGGTCTTGCTACTTTTGGTATAGAATCACTGTAGCCTTACTACTTTTGGTACAGAATCACTTTGCTACTTTTGGTATAGAATCACTGTAACCTTGCTACGTTTGGTACAGAATCGTTATGATCTTACTACTTTTGATATAGAATCGCTGTAGCCTTACTACTTTTGGTATAGAATCACTTTAACCTTACTACTTTTGGTATAGAATCACTGTAACCTTACTACTTTTGGTACAGAATGAATATGATCTTACTACTATTGATATAAAACTGCTGTGACATACTATTTTGGTAGAGTTGAATGGATAAAATTACTGAAGAGGTAAATCGATCTTGACTAACGGTAGATCCGAGAAAATACTTTATTACCTTTAATACAATGGTAATAGTTTAATTAGTAAAGTTAATTTGAATATTCGTGTAGAAACTGTGAAGTTGTGATTCTAAAATATAAAATTCGACGGCAAATTCTAATTTTATAATAATATCCGTCTTTTAGAGGTCATACTAAGTCTTCTGATTTCACAAAATCGTCTGTACCGCCCCTGTTATTGATTTATGTCGTATACGGTTTATCCAGAGGTCTTTTTAATATAAAAGCACAATCTCATAAAACTCATGTAAATATTCTGTAAAAAATTACTTTGCAGATGAACTCTTATAACGTTAAAATTATAGTGATCAGGGTTATTAAGTCCTAATGTCATACTATTTGAAATCATTCATTTTCCAGAAGAGCGAAACATTTTCAAGAGTTTCGATCAAAAGCGTAAACAGAGGATGATATTACTGAAAAGAAATTTCAGAAGTAACTGGGTTTTTCAAAATCCTTACCGACTCGACATTAAAAAATTATTTACTTCTATGCTTTAGCAATAGCATTTTCCGAGGCTGTCGAAACCGGGACTATCGGGAAATGGAAAAGATTATATATAGGAGATTTTGAAAAAGTAAAAATAAAAATAAATTTACAAATTTCCGGGAAAAATATTATAAAAAATTTAATAATATAAACATCAAATTTTACATATGTAGGTATATAGTAAGGTACATAGTATTTCGTATAAATCCTTCTATTTTTAAATGAATATTACTTTTGATATATTTGAAAACTAATTTGAGTTAACAAAATTACTTTTGTGACTTATCGATTAAGTTTGATATCGATATTTATACTTGCCTATTTATAGCTCACGAACAAATTACAAGAATTCCCATTTAAAACCTCAAATCACGCAAATATTAAATCAACAATGTTTATTTATAATATCAAATGAAATATCTCGTTAAAATATCAAAGAATGTAACTATAAAAATATTGTATGAATTATATACATTATTTTATTGTTAATGTAACATTATTTTTAAATAAATAAACCACAATGATTTGCTTGTACATAATATACGAGGAGTGATTAAAAAGTAATGAGAATGACCTGTTTCTGTATCTGGTATGTCATTCATTCTTAATCAGTAATCAAAGTTTATGTTATTGTAAAAGTAGACATAGAGAATTAAGTCATAATACTTGGAAAAGTAAAAACGATATCTAGAGTTGTCTGACTATTTTTGTGTAAAAAAATTAACGACATTAAGCGAATCTGCTTCACCATAATCTACTGCTGCAAAATGGTCAACTCAATTTTAGAACGGTAGAGGACATCAGCTGAAGACAAACACAGCAACAGATCAGTTTTGCACGTCAGTCACTCCAATAGAAAAGACCAGCATTTCATATGGCAGTGTTGCTGTTTAACCAACTACCATTCAATCAGTTGAGTTCGAGTTAGTTGCCCACATAATTTACTTAAGCCGCTGCTACACGATGCTACGAACACCTTCCAACATTGGACGTTTGATGGTTCGTAGCATCGTGTGGCAGTTGTTCGAACCTATGAGCGTCCAATGTCGAGTGTCGAAAGCTCGCATTTGGCCATGTTCTGCTCGATGTCGGTATTCTTGCACCGAGTTAAAGGGATGCTTCCAACGTTTGAAGGACTAATAATAATAATAATAATAATAATAATGCGTTTAACGTCCGTTTTTGAGACTAACTAGTCTATAACAGACGCCACCCACATCATTATTTGTACACTTTATTTATTCGTTACAAATTTTTATTCATTACATTATACATTTATGATGTGGGTGGAGGACAAGGAAAGTGGTGTGAGGGCTAGGATTTGGTAGGTATGCGTCTGCAGCCGTCTTTTGAAGGAACTATGCCGATATTCATCTGGAATTGTGAAGGGAAACTGCAGAAAACCTTCACAAGCATAGCCGGCCGCGGGATTCGAACCCCAGACCTACCAGTCGGCAAGCGCTTAGTGCACAAGCACGCTCGGCCACTCCGCTGGTTGTTTGAAGGACTATGTTCGTTGGTTCGCCTCAACGGCTATACGACTCGTTCATATGAAGAGAGACAACATCAGTGTATAACATTAGAGATAACATCAGACAGATAACACCCTCGTGCACTGAATAAACGTTTGTACCAAACGTACCAAACTATTTTTATCATATGTATTGGATCATTTGGATCAAATATTCGACTCACCGTGTAGCAGGAATATTCGCAGCACCAACTGTCGAACTACTTGCATCAAACGTTCGATCGAACGTTGGAGGGAACGTTTGTAGCATCGTGTAGAACTGGCTTTAGTGTAAGGATAAACCAATGGTCATTAATTTTGTGATCAATTTGCAGTCTCCGTGGATACTATATAATTTTAATATGGGTTATACTTGACCCGCATATCGAAACATTCAAGTAGGTAATAATTTATGGACAATTAAATTCAAGTAGATATTGGTTTTCGACAAAGAAAATTTAATATGTTTTGATCAATTTGTCACGTTTTTCCTCTTATGTCCAATATACAATGTAATTACTGTATTGTTTCATAACTTTGGCGTGAAAATGATCTGGTGGGCCGTATAGGTCTCTTCTGTCCATTATTCATCAAACTTGACGTCTAGTAACTTTTACCTATTTCTCAGTTTAAAAATATTTACATAGAAACAGAAATATAACGACGAGAGTTAAATGGTGGACGCTGTGAAAGAGTTTTTGGAAGACGAAGGCACATATTTTTTTTAAAGAAGAAAAACGCTAAACTTGGTGTGTGGAGAAATTAGAACATAAAGAAACTGTAAACAATAGCGTATTAACGGAGCAGCATTTTTGAAGGTTTTCAAATGCTCCAATTTGTTTCAGAAATCGGATTCAAAACAATTTTTAATAAATTTCCACAGTCATACTCCCTTTTGAACATTATTCTAAAGATGTTAATATAACAATTAAGCCAATTAAAAAAGAAGAAACTTTCTTCAAAATAATATAATTCGTTAAAATAATAAAATACACATTATTTTGTATGAAGAAATTCTGGTTCTTAAGGTATCATCACAGTGTGATCGGCCGAAAACTAGTCAAATTTCACAATTTTTTTCGGATGGATAGGATAGGGGAATGGGGGATGAATTTTTTTTAAGATTAATACCATTCTTTAATAAAGGAAAAAAAAATCTTTTAATTATTTTTTTTATTTTTTATAGTTATTTTAATTTTTTGAAAAAAGTGTCTTTAAAAAACGCCTAAATTTGGTAGCCACGATTGCGGCCGCAGTTATTACCTGAAAAAAAAAAACTCAAATTGATTACCAACCTGTAGGCAAGCCGCTGTGTCGCATGGAGCTTTTTTTTTAAATCTTCCTATTTTTTCACACGAAAAACTGTAAAAAATTTTGTACTTTTTATTCAAATCACCGCCATTTATTCAAATATCAAAAAAAAAGGATGGAAGGAGCATAGGAGGAAGTTCCTAGGCTCCCATAGGAACATAGCGGCTTACCTACAGACTGATAATCTATTTGATATTTTTTTTTGGGGGGGACACTTTTTTCAAAAAATTATAATAATTATAAAAAATATGTAAATAAAGATATATAAAAAATATTTTTGTATTGTCAAATAGTGGTATTAATCGTAAAAAAAATTCATCCTCATGGGTAAAGAAATTGTGAAAATTGACTAGTTTTCGGTCGATCATACTGTGATGATACCTTAACGGAGGGTTACATAATCGAATTTGTTACAGAAATCGGGTTCGAAACAATTTTTGATGTATTCCCTCAATTATAAGTTCCTTTTGAATTTCATTCTAGAGATATTAATACAACGATAACAATTAAGTCAATAAAAGACGTGGAAATTTTTTTTTAAATGATGTCATCCGTAAAAATAACAAAATTAAATATACCTACATTATTTTGCATGTAGAAATTTTAGTTTTTAACGCATTTGATGATGAATTTTGTTTAAATTTAAAAAAAAAAAGACTACGAAGGTGACTCAAAATGTTCTTGGAAGCCAGCACTGCGAATTAATTGAAGTGCAACTTCTGACCGATGAACAGGAGCGTTACTAAAAACTGTTTGCACAAAATAATTAATAACTTAAAAACAATACGATCAAATCGATTGAAACTTTACAAAAATATATTATTATGGTATTGACACTATTCAAGTTTAATATCAAATTTACTCCAAAAATATTACAATATGAATATGCGATTCTAACAACTTTTGGATTCACCCTCGTATTTTAATTTACCTCTCTCTTTGCCTCAGAAACCAATTAAAACGAGACATACTATACCCAGACACGTACTCCAAGCGCGAATGTACGTTGTAATACGTATGTAAATAAATACATTTTGGGACATAATAAACTATGTAAACCTTACAGTACAGTGTATGTAATCTAATATACATACAACATTCTATATAAGTACATACACGAACATATTCCAACGGTAACAATGTGGATTTCATTTTTAAAATAACAAAAACTGAAATAAAGTTTATATTATAGACTAGAACATATACATTTAAATCCTTTGTGGTTTTAGATTATACTTACATAATACGTGAAGCATCACCGTGTCTTTTAGTTCACTGAATGGTATATTCGGATTATTTCCACGGCACGACAGCGTCATGCCTTGATCAGTTATCTCCGGTATAAATCCGAGTGTGCTCATTGTTAAATTACCATTTTCACCAACCTGTAAGCAAGCAAAATGTTCAAAATGAATGAAATATGAACGAAAAAAAAAGCTTGTCGAGGAGAAAAAACTGTTTTATTCTCATTTCTCATTTGTTTATTTTCAATTTACAAGTAAAATAAAGCGGGAAAATTATCGTGGTTTTTTTTTGTCCTTTTGGTGGAAATATTATTTCTAATAGGTAGTTGAATTATTATGAAAATGACGTTCGTATGAAAAGTTCATTTTCTTGTTTTGGCGGATTTCATTTTAAACTAATCTGATAATTCAGAAATCTTCTTTGGGTAATACATAAAAAGAATTATAAAGATGTATAAATCAATTGGTGTTGTTCTACTAAAATTCGCTAACGCTAATCGAAAAAGGAATGTATACTTGTATGCAGGGCCGGATCTACTCTAAGTGCCACCTTGGTAGTAAATTTTAAAAAAATTTAAAAAAAAAAACGCCTATTTCCAAATTTTGGCGCCCTCGTTATGAAACAGTTACTAATTTTGCTAAATAAATATTCCTTTTGAGTTTTTTTCCCTACAAAAACAAGTGACGAGCCACAGGAAAAAAGAAAACGCTAACTAAATTCAAAATTTTACCGTATGAAGCAGTTACTAATTTGGATAAATAAATTATTTTTTGACGCTCGCTGATCCCCCCCCTTCCTCCCGTGGATCCGGCCCTGATTGCATACAGTAAATTGTTCTCAAATATGGACTTGGCATAAATGTAAGGTTACGCATGTTTTATGTTTGAAGGGCAATAATAAGTGAATTATAAACTATCGATTTCAATGCGATTGTATTTTTATCATAACCTTATTATGCTTACCAAGAAGCATAACGTAGATATTTACAGAATCTATCAAAATTTAATTTTTTAGACAGTTTTCGGATGGTTCAAATATATAAATCATATCTATGGATACGTTAAAAAATTCTAAAACATTTTCACGTATATATTTATAGATTACCTTTCTTCATAAATTTCTAGAGCTTGCTTTTTGAAAAATTTATCAAAATACCCGCTTAACCTAACATTCAGATAGGTAATTTACTGACTAATAACATCTGTGATTAAAGTAGGGAAGAAATTATGTAAGAGAATGTAGCCCTAATAGATCCGTGAGCTCTAGTGCACACATTAAGTTTGAAATTTGAAGTTTAACTAAACATAGTAGCAAATATTCGAAAAAAGCTATGAAAAGCGTTTTACATTTTTGATAATCAACCGCCCTAGAACTAGGTAACCTACTTGGTGTACTTGAGGCTTGTCTGTGTATCAGCGACAATAGAACACTAGAAGCAAACTAAAATTAAAATAAGTGGATCGGTTGGAGTCATTTATTGGTCTGTCACAGCTTAAAGCATTTAGTCGTTCGGTGGTGGTCACCGAATGGACGACAATCATTGTTAGTTACACTGCATGGATCTCTCTCCGCATGTACGTGCTATGTAGTTGTGTATGTGACTATTCACACATATGCAAACATCAAACCCACACGACCACAAATAGTGTGTACCTACACACATAGTGGGGAGAAGTGGAAGGGATTTTTGTCTACGCTGGTGTCACTAGTATAGAGATAGCAGTGTTTCCTCTGTGTTAGCGACAGTTCGGTCATGAGGCGAAGCACGTGATCGAGGTGTACTTCACATGGGAGCAATGGTACATACACAACCAGCATGCAAGAGCTCAATCACTGATCAGTTCCAAGAAAAACAGTGAAATCTTTGTTTGCAAAAGATGGGGGTCAATAAGATAGGTGTATTTTCCCTTGAAGAATTTTAAGTTTCTATTCATATATATGTTAACTAAGGGTAAGTGTATTTAAGATAAAAGCCAAATAGTTCAAATACTTGAATATTATACGTAGCAAGAAACGATCAAAGGGTCTCGCCGGGTAAGCATATGGGATTTCGGCCAAGCGGCTTCTTCGACTATTCTTTTTCATGAATGTTGCTTATGGTGAGTAATGTTCGAAAATATGGGTATTAGACCTCTACCCTCTATATTATCAAAGATATGGGGGCAACAACCCTTAACTTTAAAATTTTTTTCTTCAAAAATATTGAAGATAATTAGATGAAATTTGCAGAGGATGTTGATATGAACTAGCGTTATATTATAAAATTTTTTTAGATTCATATGACGTCATTTACTATATTAAAATAATAATTGAATTTTTGAGGGTGCGTGTTTTAGATCAACCCCTTGAGTGACACCTACCAAAAAAATATATGTTATTTCGTTCTAACATAGTTATCGTGTGTAGAAATTTCAGCAAGGTCAGATTGGTGGAAGATGTCTTTAAAAAAATATAAATTCAGGTTACAACACCATGAAAAAAAAAAACCAGAGTCGTGATCTGGATGGCTGACTACGGTAGTTCTATGCATTTTTCGACGTTGAGACCTACGGATCTGAGGGAATTAAATATCTTAAATTTTTGTATATTTAATTTAAAAAAAAATTCCGCAGTTATTACTTATGCCATACGGTTGCGTAATATATGAGCGCAGTGGACCAACACTTTTATATTTACATATATTATTGCTTACAATATGCTTCGTCATATACCTAAAAGGCAAAGTGTTGAAAGATTGCGCTCATGCAAAAAAAAAAAAAAAGAAATGTAAAAACCGCAAAAATGGTCAATTTTTGAAGAAATTCTCAAAAATAGGTACCCTATTTCTAGCTATAAGAAATAACGAAAAAAATTATGAAAGATAAGAAGTATTGTCTAAAACGCACAGAATATAGAGTATAATATTGAAAAAATTTACTAATTGGGTTCTGTGATATTATTCAATTTTCTATGAATTTAAGGGGAATTTTCTTAGCTTATTGACCCCCATCCTTTCACGATCTGTTATCCTTCACTTACATTTTGTATCTCACTTACTATTCTAGAACTAGAGTTCTTAGCCTTTAGTTATATGTAATTTACTTTTGGTACAGAACTGTTGTGACCCTACTACCTTCAATACAGAACTGCTGATAAACTGCTAAAATTACTGAAGAGGTAAATCTTCGGTGTTGATTAACGGTAGGTCTGAAGTAATAATTTTATTGCTTTTAGTCTTGAAAAAGATCTTTCTGTAGATACAATGATAGAGTGTACAGATCAACAAATTTGACTTTGCCGCTATCAAGGTAATTTTTTCTTTATTGTAAGTACTGTCTCACTATATCAACTATCTCACATTTAATTAATGACCTTTGTGCGGCAACGTCAGATTTGTTGAACAATACAATGTAGATACAAAAGTTTTATCTTAACTTCACTATTGAGAGTGTCAATGCCAGTTGCAGTTTTGATAAGAAATTTGTATTAAGAAATTTTCATTGTAAAACGAAATTCGTTAATAGTGATTAATAAATATATAGCGTAAAATCGATTGATCGACTTTTATTTTATAGGTATATTAAAACTTGTGCAATTCGAAGAGAAATTACGACGACTAACCAACAACTAAGAAAAACTATCAATTTGGAATGCCTCTGATATTTGCGTGTCGAATAACATTTATTTTGACTTTTGGAAAACACACCGTCCCCAGCAAGTCACATCACAATACATTTGGCGCTAAATAGACTGTTGTATCGTCCATTTCATTTTCCAGAAAATTTAAACCGTAACTCATTAACTAAAAAAAACATTTTTACATTCGGTTATTTTAAAGTTAATTACATATATATACTAGCCCAAAGAAATTTAAATAAATTATTCTTTTTTAATCTACATAACTTTTGAATTTTAATAAAATATATTGTATTTTTGGAAAACTTCCTCCAGTTACTGCTAAATATTACATAATAATGTCCAGATTCTTTATGGATATGCATATACATAAACCACATATTCGTGACGATAAAACTTTAAAAATTTATTATACTTAATATAAACTAATAAAAATTTACATAGATATATGAATAACCATATGTATGAGGATTGAATGAGTGTATGTTATGTATGTTGAAACATTTTGAAAAATTTAATAACGAAATTTATGACATATGCTAATATGATAGCAATTTGTTTACTTGAAAATAAAATATAACTTTCTGTTCCATTGCTCTCCACCGTTTTGTGAGCAAACAAATACATATGACGAAAATATATATGTAGAGTTTCATTTCAAAAACTGTAAGCAGGTTAGCGCTACAACAATCGTTACCGTAAAGGCGGGATTAGCTTGACATTGTGGGTTATTTTGACACATCTTGGGGCCACGCTAAGGAGTAATATCGATGTTTTAAGATTGGTTTTGTTATAATTAGTTAAAAATTTATAAATTTTTGTAGTACATTTGTCAGTTTTTCAGAGAATGACAAAAAATGAGGACTTTTGTCACTTTTATTACCCTTTTCACAGTCTGTAACGTTGAATATGTTCGAAACCGTCAAAGTATCCCGATGACTGTTAGCCCTGGACTTAATGTTACTTCAACATCTAAAAAGAATAATATAGTGAAGGTGTAAAAGTCCTATGCTCCATTTAAACTCCAAACCAAGATACCAAATGTTCAGATCAAGAAACCTCGATTCAAGTACATAAGAAAAAAGAAATTAGCACCCTTTGCCTCCAAAAAACAGTCTCAAGCCTCCAAAACAATGTCAAAGTAGCTATAACTGATGACATTTCTTTTACATTGCATCATAATCAAAATTCTATGTTAATAACATTAGCCGACTCGTCGTTTAAATGTAATTTAAGGATAATAAAAAATCACTAGATAAAATATTTTTTGATAAAACATTACACGGAGAGAAAATTCATATAAAAATTACTGTGCTCAGCACTACAATCGACGTGTAAAAGGCGAACATATTCAATTTTGTACGGTAAAAATATAAAAATTATAATTAATCATAGAAAATTTAAAGGATAGAATATTGTTTCCGTAATATTAGCTCCGTAAAATTTGTAAAACAGCACAGTAAAAAGTTCCATTGCCGACAAAAAATGTTTTTTAATTGTTTTTCTTACAGAAATTACCATGCTGTATTATAATATTTGAAATGCTATCTGCTAATAGTAGAAAGAAAAAAAGAGAAAGAAGGTTGTGTGTGTTGTGAACGCTGTTGAAATGTGCCTCACTGATAGCAAGTCACATAGCCAACCATAGGTGTGGACGACCCACTTGGTCAGACGGGTCGGACCAAGCACCTTGATTCATTAGACTGTCTTATAAGCAGCAAGCAGTATTCATTACACTGTCTTAGAGGACAGGGATGTCACCGTTTAATTCATCATTTTGTTACTTCACTATCTTTAGTATTAGAATATACTGTTGGCATTCATTTTTGTATGCATCATAAAGAATCGTAAGTCGGAAAATATCGGGCATCTTCGAAGTTTTTACAGGTACAGCCCAAGTAACATAAGGTTACGGGTCAGATGCGCAAATGAAAGAGTACGACAACAAGAATTAAACTATAACATATATGCATAAGAGTGTGATAAAAGTTGTGTTAGCACATTAAATTTTACCATGCTAGTACATATTTTTTATTTTGGTCCTCGATCGCGCACGCATTATAAGAGAGCATGGTAATTTTTCTGAAATTTTATCTACATAAATTTAATGATTTTTCTTTCCGTGTACCTTTCAATTGTAATAAAGGTTTTTAAATAATAATTTCTTTGAAAACATTTGAGAAAACTGAGTAACAAGATCTTGCGGCTTAGAAATCCAAAGTTATAACTAAGTATCGGACATTTTTCGGATCAAACAACACCGTGTTTTGTATATGCAGGCAGACAGACAGAAAATACGTGTGAATTGTATATATATATATATATATATATATATATATATATATATATATATATATATATATATGTATATAGATATGTATGTTTTATCAAAATATCTATACATAAAACACGAATGCTATTTGATCCGAAAAATGTCCGATACGTAGTTATAACTAATTCTGACACATAAAATCATGTTGATAGTGGAGCGCTGGGCATGTTTTGAAAACGTTAAAATATTTCGGAAGCATCATGGCGAAATATGACTGGCACTTTAATGGGCGCTACCACCATTAACTATCATATGCTATCAAACATACTATCTTTATATATATCTTTTCGTTTCTCGTAAACGGCTCTAACGATTTTAATGAAATTCGTTATCCAGGAGGTTTTGGACCCTAGGAGGCGATTTAGCTAGATCCCAGCTCATAAAAGATTCGGTTCACGCGTCAACTTGAGTCACTTTTCACTAAGTAAATGCTAGTTTTTCTATTTATTACTAATTAAACGTTAAAATAAAATTCATACGTTTCATTTAATAGTGTAAATATGTAAATTTCGTTAAACTTTGAGCAAAATAGTGTTTGAAATTAACCTCCGTGTAACTCTTTAGCGATATATAATATATATACAGGTGGACTACTTTACCAAGTGATTACATAATAAAACATCATCACCACTGCATCGGGAAAATTGTATGAAAACTATTTATATGTTCTGACAACGAACGAACGGTACAATAATATATTATACAATTTCGAAACATCGTGTGTGATCGATCGATAAACATCTGAATAGTTTTCATGTAACTTGTAAAATGATGTCGAAGTTTATTACCAGATAGTATAGAGTAAGTAGGTAAGTATGTTCCCACATTGTGAGAAAATAGTGCACACTGTAAGTAAACTAACTATATAAATGTAGCGTATGTATATTTATCGATATGAAATGTAATAAATAGTTAAATTATATAACGATAAAGTGGAAATAATCTTTTTGGAAATTGCGTCATCAATGTGGCTGTCAGTTTTATGATGTTTTGTATAGTAATAAATAAAGTACTTTGAGCAGTGTTTTGTGTAAGATAGTAAAAAAAATATGACGATTTTTTTGTAACAATAAATAAATTTTTGTACACCGAATAGATAGATGTATGTATATATCATAGTCGTTCTGATTTCTGATGCCAAAATAATTTTATTGCAATAACTCTGTTGAAATGGAGAAATCTACCATTACTTTTATGAATGGGAACAGAAACTAAAGCAAAATTAAACAAAATTGTAACAGAAAAATTAAGGTATCTAAACAATTAACAAAGTTATTGGACTTTAAATTCAAACTTTACACAAACAGTTCTGTTTCGTCTAATACAGATGTGTGACGTCATCTTCTATACGGCATTGTAAATAGAACGACAAGTCTTCTTTGAACTTTTATAAAGTTGCTAAGTAGGGTAGACCGGGGCATGTTTACACGGTATTTGTTTTTTGATTATTCTAATTTTTTGTATTACAGCTATTTTGTATTGGCACCTACGAAACGCTTCCAACTATTATACCTACCTTTTTAGATATTCAATTTATTTTTGAGTGATGTCACCTGTGTAAACGTGCCCCCTTTAGGAGGCATGTTTACACAGTACCTGGGATAAGTTTACACATTCCTAAAATGAGAAAAGGGTCTAGGAGATTTACCATATGAAAATTGTACTGACGTCATTCGACATAGTTTAACTTTTTAAATATTGCTTGTTTGCCGAAAGTACTGATACCCGTGATTTTAGATCTCTACTCTCACCTATAAGGGAGATATGGGGGTAACAACTAACGATATTTTCTTTTTTCTTAGAAACTATGATAGATATTTGAATGAATCGAATGCCAAAAAATAGATATCAATTAGCTCTATATTTAGTACAGTCAAACCTGGATAAGGGAGAACTGGATAAGCGAGAAAACTCTGTAAGGGATAGTAATTGCCAGGTCCCGTAACTTTACCACTCTAAAACCTCTATGAGTGAGAAACAAAAACCTGTATATGTGAGAGTCATTTCTCGCTCATGGACCTCTATAACTAAGGCTGCTAATTGCTTGTACCTCTATAAGCAACAGTTAAACGTATGATTAACATTTACTATTTATGACTCATTCCTAAATTTTAAAGAACTTATACAAATTTTATTAGAATGCCTGAATGTGCTTATGTTCTTGTTTTCTTATAATTCGAGAAAACTCATTTTCTATTCAAATAGCCAAAATCCATTCTTTTTTTTTATAAGCTTATCTATATCCAAATGTAAATATGTATATTATTCTAATAAGTAGTATCCATACAATACGTGCATGTTTTTCAATACATATGGATTGTATTTTTTCTAGACCTCTATAAGTGAGATAAACCTCTCCCGTGCCTCTGTAAGCTAGAAACTCGGGTTAGTGAGAAACCTCTATAAGAGAAAAATAGATCCCTTCAACTCTCGCTTATCCAGGTTCGACTGTATTTTCTTATATTTTTTGATTAATTTTGAGAAATGTAAAACACTATATTTATTATTTAAGGGTGGTTTTTTATATGAACCACTGGAGATACACCAACCAAATAAATATCATATAATCATCTGAGAGTCTGCTCTAACATAGTATAAATACAAAAGTTTGCATTTGGTGGAACATGGTTAAAAATAACAACGAATAGGGTAAATGAGGGAGAGATGCCGCGCCGGGAGATATGCCGCAGTAGACATATTTTAAGTATAATTTATCAAGAACTAATAGCATAATTATTATTCACACCAACATAGTGGTGTAAAAATTTACTCACTTCAATAAAAATGACAAATTCTGCTGTATGTTGTTTGTTATTAACATTACTGGTTCTAAACTGACACGATTGCAAATAGCAGTCTCGGTGACTCGTTTGGCGGGGCAAGTGTCGCGCTCCAACTAACGGTTTGTGAACTATAAGAATTGTGTAAATTTGCCCCTGTACCAAACTTGCCTCGGTCTACCCTACGTTAATTACTACGGATACGACAATTTTGACGTTTTCATTTTTTATAAATTCAATATTTTGACGTTATAAAATGTCATTTTTTAAACTTTTGAAAATTCATAAATATGTACAATAAAAAAAATCTTTTTTTTTAAATACTAATTCCATGGTAACTTAACATGATTGAATAAATAAAGATTGTAGAAGAGATACTCGATGTTTCAAAAATTTTTTTACCGATTCATTAGCATCCGTCTCTATATTAGTTAAATGTAAGTACATAATTATTACATTATCCATACTATGAGACTTCTCCAAATGTCTATTGGAAATCTTACAGAGTCATTTTATTCAGTGACTAATTTAGGCTCAGTGTTGCTCTGGGTTTATACTTAACGCTAATCACACCCTTTGTCGGGTTTTTCACATATGATCACTATAAAATATTAGTTATCAAAATTAATAATTATTGGAACTGAAATAAGCGGAATAAGTATTCATTTAAGAACTTTTCTCCAGAATTGCTGTGACGCCAATCAGTCAAACAAAGTTCTGACAATCATGAATCTTTCATCAGATTGCTTTCTATAGAAAGCACAGCTAAAAATTCAACACAATTGGGTACTTGACTGCTATAGCAATTGATAGCAAAATATTGTGAATAACATAGCGTATGATTCAGTACTAATGATTAACCCTAGAATCATACGTACTCGTCAAATTGACAAACGAACTTCTCTACCTGCTCCAGTACTACAACTTGTCGTTGGCTGCTTGCTGTAAAACTTCTGTTATCTAATTTATTTGTTATTATAACACAGAAGACGTATTAATTTTGTTTATAGTTGCTATCGTTTTGTTTATATTGAAAAAGTGTGCGACAAAAGGCCGACGATGTATGATTAACATATGTTTTTTTTTAAAGATTTTATACTTTACATATAAAAGTTTTGCTAATTTTTCTAAAATTTATTAAAGATATGGATGTTTTAATTAATTTATTCAACGATAATGATAATGTGAAAGATGATTACAGCTGTTTGACTTTTAGAGACGACATAATAATGAAGTTTTAATATATTGAATCGAAAACCAAAGAATGCGTTTCATAAAAGATTAACAATTTATTTTGTGGAAAATATTTTAATTTTTATTATTTTTTGAGATCTTATTCGAAAAATTACCAACAAATTTTAGAAAATTTATAATGTGCCTAATCAGGAAATAACTACATATCTACGGGAATATTTGTGAGTGAAAAATTTCACATTCTGTAAAGTCACACATGTTTACCGACTCATAATAGTTCATAAATTAATTATTTGAAAAACATGTCTTATGATACAATTGATGTATTTTTCTATTTTTTAATTTTTATAATGAAAATATGCTTTGATAAAAGGATTAAAAAAATTAATAAATATTTATATTAAAAAATTTTTCCGAATGCAATTTTTTTTAAATATTTTGTTTGCTTTTGTAGTATTGTTATGTAAAAAAAATGTTTTTTTGCAAACTAACTCTAAAACTCTCCGTAAAAAGTCCATTCGTCAAATTGACGCCGACGTATGATTAAAGTTTCTTGTAGACCAACGTATGACTCTAGGGTTAGCCATTTATTTTAACTTAAAAAAATATAAATATTATACTTTTCTACATAAAAATTACTAATTTGAAATTAGCGGCTGAAATGATTAAAACGATTTATTTACATGTGACGACACAGCACGAAAGCATTTAATATTGCTAAAAGATACTTATAAAAAAGATACGTACATTTTAGTTTTTGCATTTTTAAATTTTACTGAACAAAATTCGGGGTTCGAAGCAAGGAATTTTGCTACCATAAATGAGTCTATTTTTGGTAAATTTGTGCTATCAGCTTTAACAAAACCTTATTCCAGTTTTATTAAATTGAAAACGAGGCAATATGTAATTAAAGACAAATTAATACAAAATAGATATAAAATTTAATGTCATGGATACGACAAAGATCCCATGTTTTTAATAATGAAGTACCTATATACCTACACTACATGTTATATAAAAGCGGACTGGTTTGTGATGTTACGTCACTGACACGTGACTAAGTGTTTTCGCACCAAAATTCAATTATACAAAAAATATACACTTTTTTTCTTTAAATCGCTTTTTTTTAAATAAAAATTAATAGCTGGGATGATAATTAAGTCATTGGGAATATTTTAAAACCCTCTTTCGAAATTTGCCAAATATCCAATTTATTGGCTATTTTATTTTCATAAGATTTAGTATTCGATTGCATATTCGAATTCGTAGGAAATTTGATCCGGTTACGACTAAATGTTTCAACGAGTCCGCTCCTGTACGGCAACCAATTGTCATAAAGGAACTTATAGGATATTGGATGGAAGCCAAACATTACTTTTTAATAAATTTTATAAAACAAACTCTATAAATGAGTGAAGCCATGGAAACAGATTACTATACAATGTTCACAAATACTCATTATTATCATACGTTCAAAAACAAAGCAACATTATACATATGGCCTAGAGATGTATATGAACGGGTATTTCGATGAAAGTTAATTAATTATTCGATACCATGTTATGTTGATCCAAGTTAATTACTGTCTGATATTGTTTTAAAAAAGTGAATTAAAAACAAACGCGTAGGCACCACCATTCACTGCCGCCAAGTTATTTTCGTTCATCAAGGAATTTTTTTTTAAAAATAATACTGAAATAAAATTGAGAACGTGTTGCTCCATTCTATTCCATTGTGTTTAATTATTGTGAATTGACGCGTAAAAGTCCCTCTTATTAGTTCATAATTAATGTTCACATCACAGCGATTATGCTATAGACTGTTGTTAACTTGTTTACACGAAGAGTATAACAAATTTTTTGCAAATTAATTTTAAAATGTACATTTAAGGATGAAATTATGAGTACGACTATCAGCTTATTTAATAAAAATTTAATCAATCATTCTGAAAACAAAGTAACTCGAGGTATGTTCCAACAAACACCAGAATTTCTAATTCGAGTGAAATCAGTATTTTAAATTCGATAATGTCATTTGAAGGTC
Organism: Brachynemurus nebulosus; assembly: GCA_035578155.1. NCBI lineage: Eukaryota > Metazoa > Arthropoda > Insecta > Neuroptera > Myrmeleontidae > Brachynemurus > Brachynemurus nebulosus. The sequence continues at coordinate 33,165,264 of JAPWDM010000006.1, forward strand.
AAATCAAATTCAATTTAGAACTTCTGTTCGGTATTTAATATCTAAGTAGGAACGTTTATATTAATTCTTAGGAATTTCAAGAGATTTCTCTACTAAAGACTTGAGTTACGTATTCTATAACTTCCATATTATGAAAAATATTTACAAATAGGTATATCCATTAAAAAATTATTATTTATTTTAAAATACGCTATTTTAATTTTTAAATAAAAAACAAGAACTTTTTTTTGACTTTACTCCGTATTTTACTTTATTACTTACTAAAATAATATAAATATTGATAAAATAAATAATTAAAATATACGTGTTTGCTAATTAAAAAGAAATATACCTATTATAGCAATTAATAAAGTCAAAAATTTGAAATTTGTCTTTTGACAGAACAAGAAAAACTTAAAATTTGTCCGTTTATTATTTAAATTCTGTGCTCCAACTAGTATTCTGCTTAGTTGTGAACAGTAAAATCAACTATGCGCATGCTCATTAAAACGAGAATTAATTCCAGTTTGTGTTGAAACATACCTTCGGACAAACTAAAATATTACTAAATCAAACTAAAAGATATCAACTAGCGAATAAATTCCATTAATTCTTATAAATTAATTAGAATTTTTTTCACAATTTCACCTTTTTTGACTGGCATTAGCAGGATCGAATTTACAAGTTTTACGTCTATAAACTCAACAAAATTTTACACCCCGCCTCTCTCGACACTTGTTTGAGTTTTTACAATAACTGACAAATTAAATTTGGCGAAGATGTCATTTTTGGGTGATCAGTTTATACATATATAGAATTACACAATATCAAGATGGTACTTCCTATTTTAATATTTTATATAGTTCCATATCCAAATCTGAAGAGACAGACACTGAACTTCAAAATCTTTTACGCAGCAATTCTTCTCTGGATCAACAGAAAATTAAAGTTTTTGATTACAGAAACTGCGAAATAAATTGTGATATTTCTGGTTTGTCATCTCTCTTATAGTTAACGCTCAAATTCCGCAAGCAAGCATTCGACTCAATCCACAGATTATACTATCCACGTGCGAATCCCACCATCCTACCCATTAGTGATGTCGAACCGAGGGGCAGTTAGTCGGTTAATCGACTAAAATGGTTTTTCAGACAAAATCAGTCGTTAGTCGAAAATATCGAGCATAGAATAGTTAACTAATCGACTATGTAACTCTTTCAAAAACGAGATTTTCTTTTCAATTTAATTTTTAACTATTAAATATTTTTTTTTTTTTTTAAAAAAAGCAAGATGTGACATAACAATGTGTTAATCACATAAAAGTGAAAAATAACATAAATAGATAATTTTTTAGTTTTTATTTTTTGAAGTCCAATAAATAGTAGGTATAGAAGAAAATTATTAAATTAATCGTTTTTAATCACTTAAAAAAAATTAGTCATTTTAGTCACTTAGTCGAGGGTAAAATAGTCGACTAAAAAATGAATAAATATAAACAAAATTAGCCAACTAAACTGGTTAATCGATTAATTATCCAACATCACTACTACTCATGACTGAGAGATATGTTTGGCCTAATATACGCAAAGATTGCAGAGAATGGACCAAATCTTGCGCTGCTTGTCAACGATTAAAAATGCCAAGGCACACACGAGCTCCGGTGTTGCGTCATCGACAGTTTCGGTGAGATAAATGACGGGGCCCCGCGCACAACAGAATATTTTCAAACAATTTTTTCCATCATTTTTTCCTCCAAAAATACAGTTGCTAGCAAAAAACATTCTTTTTACTCTATCTGGGCCCATAACCGAGGTTCCATTTTTAGACCCGAGCCCCCGGGAAATTGTTCCATCTGACCCGTCTCTCACCGACGTTACAAAAACCGTTACAAAAAAGCGTTACAAAGCCAATTTTTTTTATTTGTTATTATTTTTTTTAAAAATGATATCTATTATTAAAATACTGTTTATCATGATGTATTACTATTATTAAAATGAACAAAAAATAATGTAGGTTTTATAACTATCTATATCTGTAATAATAAAATAATAATGAATAGGTAGCTTATACATTAATATAAAAGCACAGATTAATTATCAAAGTTTTTAATAATTTGTTAAAATAAAATAATGCATAGATATTTTTTTGTAAACAGCTCAGTATGTTTGTACATAGAATTACCAGCTGTACAATAATTTATAGGATTTTATTATATTAAAAAAATTGCAACGTATGGTTATTATAGGTAAAATTAGTGTACCTACAGGATGCGGAAAACGAAGTAGCGTTTTTGAAAAGGGGACGTGACGTACTGATGCAGGCGCGACTCAATAGGGCCACACTACAAACTTTTCAGTACTTATATATACAGGATGTAAAGTATATAAATCTCGTTACGAAAACAGTGGGTAGATCTGATTAATGAAATTAATATTGGCCAATAAATTTGAACCAAAACTGTCTTTTAATAGAATTTGATACTAAATATGGGTAAAAAAAGGGGCCCTTAAAAATTTATTTTTTCCAGCTCTGACAATCTCATATTTGTAAGATAAATTTAGTCAATAAAATTATTTTCCACCATTGATATTAAGAAGGTATTTATGCATAATTTAGACAGGGCCGTACTTAGAGACATTTTGAAACATCATGTAGCCAGTTAATTTCCGATTTTCTCAAACGGTTAATTCCGAAAATATTCCTGTGGTTTTACTGTCTACAGGGTACAATGAGTCACCTCTCAAAAGGACGAGAGTTCTTTTTATACACCCTGTATAGTAAACTAGCTGTACCCACGATATCGTTCACGCTACCCGTTGGTAGCGTTGATACAAATATTTTAAAAGAACAATAATTTTTGCGTAATGTGTGCACATGCTCAAAACGGTTTTTGAATTTTTCCGAGGGAATGAGACAATTTCGCGCAATAAAAATATCTTATATTTTATAACAAAATACCAGTTAACAATTATTATGAAAATATAACCAGCTAACAATTATTATGAAAATATAAAAATTGATGAATTTAAAATTAAATGAATTTAAAAACAGTAGTAGTTGAAAAAAATGCTAAAAAAGAAACTAAGAAACTTAAAAAGACATAATATCATTTTCTACTTTCTTCAAAACTCCTGTTTAAACTTTTTCTCTTATGCTTTCTATCCGATTCATCCCTCTTCACTATCCAACGGTAGTCTGCCATCATGTTTGCGTCCCACCTTCCTTGGTATCTGCTCTCCATAACCTTTATATCTTGGTGGAACCGCTCACCTTGTTCTTCATCAAAATTGTCAGGAAAGAAGTCAATATGAGATTGCAGAAAATGTAACTTTACACTCATATTGCAACCCAGTTTATGGAAATTGTTGAGCATATTATTTGCTATATTTTTATAATCTGGGCTTTTCTGTTTCCTAAAAAATGTCTTACTACCTATTGAAATGAATAGAAAAAATAAATTACCCTCAAAAATGAGCTCATTGGCGGATGATCTTAAAATTCACCTTTTTTCCCAAAATAAAAATGTCACTTAGTTAATTAGGTTTCATTTAATAAACCGTTGATGAGATTGTGTTCCTAAAAGCCAATTACAACTATTTAATGACTTTTTATTAAATTGGAAATAAATAAAAATGCAAAATTTATTCTTGACTTGGTCGACCTATAGGTAATTTTAGTCAAAAATTTTAATACCTAATATTTAAAAATTCTCACGCTGAGGTGCTCGAATTTTTTGAATATTTATTTCGTAATCAGCGCCATAAAATCTATCAAAGTCAGTTGTCAAATCTGAAAGGGGGAAACCATCTCAGGCCTGTGTTATCCGTCAGCTCATACATAAATATGCCCCCGGTAAATCTATATTTTTCACAAAGATTTCATGACGAATCAGTGTACGTACTATACATGGAGAGAAAAATCATATAATTTTTGTAGATAAAATTTCAGAAAAATTACCACCCTCTCTTATAATGTGTGCGCGATCGACGACCAAAGTAAAAAATATTTTACGATCGTGTAAATATTATTAAATTGAAACGTAAAAAGTATTAGTGATGGCTTCATAAAAATTGTTGTGCTAGCATGGTAAAATTTAATGTGCTAACATAAGTTCTATCATACTCTTATGCATATAAATGTTATCGTTTAATTCTTGTTGTCGTACTCTTTCATTTGCGCATCTGACCCGCAACCTTATTTTGCTTGGGCTGTACCCACTGAGGAACAATCGATCTTTCCCGATCTTCGATTCTTTATGATGCCTACACAATGATTGGCAACAATATATTCTAATACTGAATATACTGAAGTAACAAAATGATGAATTAAACGGTGACTGTCCTGTAAGACATTCTAATGAATACTGTCTGCACACGACACCACACCAGCAGGGACCAGCCCGGCTATGTTACTTGCCACACCAGCCTGGCTATGTGACCTTCATGTATGATTGTGTTGATACCTTCTGCAGCCTGCCTCGCTATGTGACAGCGTTGGTACCTTCTCTTTCTTTCTTTCTACTATTAGCAGATAGCATTTGAAATATTATAAGACAGCATGGTAATTTTTATAAGAAAAACAATTAAAAAATATTTTTTTGTCGGGAATGGAACTTTTTACTGTGCTGTTTTACAAATTTTACGGAGCTAATATTACGGAAAGAACATTCTATCCTTTAAATTTTCTATGATTAATTATAATTTTTATATTTTTACCGTACAAAATTGAATATGTTCGTCTTTTAGACGTCGATTGTAGTGCTGAGCACAGTAATTTTTCTATGAATTTTCTCTCCGTGTAGAGACTTTATAAATACAGAGATAAAGATAACTCTTAACTCAAAAATCTTTTATTTTTTAAATTTAATTTTTTCATTATTCCTAGCTTGTGTAAGTAGTAAGGGCGGATGTACTTCATGTACTAGATGTAACCATGTTGCAAGCAGAGATGATATAATATCCATGTGTGATATCGTACTATACGGCTTACCTACTGACTGCTTTGTATGTATAACTATGAATAATGTTACATTACAATAAATTACTTTTAAAATAATAAGTCTTACGGCGATTCGCTGAATGTTATTTGAAATGGAGAATATAATAATTCCCTTATGTATTTTCGTACTGAACACCACCAGATATTTCAGCTTGCAATGGTACACTAGTGCATAGTACAGATACAGACTACTATTACACGGCTTTCATATGCATTTATTGTAATATATACATACATACGTGTGTGTAAGTGCAGAATTTGGTAGATATTTTGAATGGTATTTCAAGTAAATGAGTAACTATTCGGAGAATAGTATAGCCAAGATCAGGTTAACTCTAGCAAATACCTGAAGGCTAGATAGACTTTCACATCATATGCCGACCGTGGTAACGAACAAACGGTTTTCTGTAAAATTTTCTATTTTGGGTTTTGGAACTCGAAATGTGTTCGGGTGTACTTCGTTGCTTCCTGAAAAATAGGTGTAGTTGTCTCTACATACGTGAGATAATACTAGTAAAAAATAAATTTCTTAATAAAAAGCAAAACTCCTATGTTAAAATAATTAATTCGGAATTGAATCTTTTTATTATGGGAAATAAGCATTTGATTTTTTTCTTTTGACGACATTTCGGAAAGTTTTATTTACTATCATCAGGTCAGTAATTTGAGTTGAATTTTTTTACAAAAAACAATTAAACACTTTTAGGTTGTGGTTACGTAAGAAGCCTGCATGCGCTTGTATTGCACGCGCGTGAAATACAAGCGCCTGCACCGCTGCACACCTCCTAAGTAACCGCGACCCTATACACAAAAATAACACTTCGGTCCTCGGTAAGTAATTTACTATTTTTACACGGGCAAACACTATTACAAAACCTCGAAACGGTAAATGAAATTAGAGAAAAATAGGTGTAATTTTGTATGTTCAATTTCATTTAAACATAGCCTCAAAAATCCGTTAATAAATCGTACATACAAAAAAAAAACGCCGTGAGCAGCGGGGCCCCATCACGGAAGTCGAATTTTTCCTTTCATCTTCGATATTGAATGTCTACAAGCGAAATGTAATTGAAAGTCTACAAGCGATTTGACATTTTGGTGGTTTCAAAACTGATGATGAGTGTCCGGTTAATCGAGGCTTTAAAAAAGGTTTTAAGTTTTTAAGAGCTGAATCTTAGTAAATTTCAATTTTGTGCCGATAGCAGTTAGCAGGAAAAAAGCCAACACAATTTGTACGAGGGCATTACTACCCATGCTTATCCGCCCATTGCATTTGCGTTTTATTTTTAAATATTAAAAAAGGAACTTAAATAGTAAACTGGAAGGCCTTTATGAAGATATTTTTTCTTTCCAAAAAAATCCGAAATTTCTATTTTATAAATAATAAAAATCCAAAATTCCTACTTTATAAACAAACAGTAACTTTAATAACATTTTTAAATTACTTAATATTTGTGTATTGCATTTGTTATAAAAGTTCATTTTTTTTTTAATTTTTTAAAATTACTATTCGCCTACTTTGTATTCGAATAAAAATAATGCATTTAAAACACATTTAAAAATACCATTGAATTCCGATGTAAAAATGGGGGAGGTGGGGGAAAAGTAATGTGGAGTTTTCAAAGAGACACATACATAACATAGAGATTTGAACGAAAAACCTAAACTGCTTACTGTCTCTCAAGATTTTGTAGCTCATGTTAGCAGCAGTACCATCAAAAAAATTTTACAATTTCGGAACGTAGATATACATATATAATTGTTAGCACAAAGCACCAAAGTAATGCATTTTAGCGTGTTATGTTATTATAAATTATTGTTATTCTATTCGCAATGTTTCCTTAAAATTAAATTATATAATATTTAGTATGTTACTGCTTTATAATTGTTTTATGTTATATCCACATGTAGAAAATGTAGGAATATTCCATGTATGTAATTATGACTAGGTAATAAGATTTTGTTAGACAAAAATTATCGTTATGATTGAAAACCACCAAGAAAATATTGAGCAGTAGTTTCCAACAGGTGACCCGAGGACCTCTTTAGGGGTTACTGGATGTTCGTCATAGCTTGAATAACAAATAATTGTAGCAAAAAAATTTTTTTTATTTAAATTCTACATTCCAAAGAATATTCACGAAAATAAATTTATGCCGAACTGAAAAAATAAATTTGAATTGAAGAAATCAAAATCTGTTCATATGTTTTTTATTAACTAATATTAATTATATGATACGGGTCACATAATTATGTGGTCATTGTAGGTTGAAATAAAGACCTTGCTCTATGTGAGCGAAGGTTATTCGCTTAACAGTAAACCTTGGAAAATTCGATAGGAAACGTAGGTTATATCATTGAAATAACGAAATAACGAAATAACTACAGATGATTTTTTGTCTGAAAAAACGTTCTCAATAAAAATGTACTGATGTATGTACACATACCGTGTGAGTTTTTTGAAAGTTGCCATTTTTTTACAGCCAAACCGTTAATTTAGTCGAAAAACTATTTAAATAAGAGTTGTAGATATCGACGAGGGCAACCGATTGCTATAATCAGGAGCTTTATAACTCTTATAGTTTTCGAGCTATGATACAAACTTATAAATTTTTTAAATGAGACTATATATTAATTTCTTGATAAAACTGATCTAATGCGTTAATTAACAACATAAATGAGGAAAAAAAATTATTATACCTAAGTTTAATTTTTGAATTTTTTTTTTTAATTTATCAGTCAGGCGGTAAAGATATGAATATGTACTTGAGGCTACTTTAACCGACAGTGTTCTTTTTGGTTACATTTCTATTACATCCAAGAAAAGAACCTTTTCCAGTACCATTTCTATCATACAAATTTGGCTGTAATAAAAATAGCAACTCTTAAAAGACTCATATGGTATATGTACGTCCTAAATCTTCTTTAAGGAGTAAAAAAGGAGATTCAATATGTTAGGTAATACATACGTATAGATTATATTTGAAAAGATAAAAAGGAAAATACCAATACCCAACGCCTCTTTAATAAATTGGATTCATTAAAACCCGACTCGATGACATATTTATCTTACCACGTATGTTTAAATAAAAAATAATAAATTTTGAATATATAGAAAAAACACATATATAGTTTTTATAACTCACCGTTTCTACCACATCAGCATCTTTAATAAGGATTCCATCTTTCCACCACGTGATTTTGCCCGGCGGCCGACACCCACGCATACGACATATTATTTCGTGACGCACGCCAACACTTAAGCCGTCAACTTTGCCCTCAAGTCGAACTTCCAACGGTCGCACTATGCAGCAAAGGAAAAAAACGTGCTTAACAATCTAATTTTATTACCTGCCGTCACCCCACTCGCTCGCTCAAACATATAAAGACATGGCAGTAAAAAGAAAAGAGAATTATGATAACAAAATTCCGTTTTTTTTCCCGAGAATAATTTTTGAGAAAAGTTTTCCTTCTTTCATACGTACGTACATATTAAACGTTGGTTTCGACATATCGACATATGACGGCATTTATAGGTAATAAATTTTACTAAAAATTATTATTCTCCTCTTTCGTTCGGCCATTTTTATAGTAAATATGAGCACGCGTGTCTCAATATTTTTAGAGAAAATTCGGTTGGAAAACAGATGAGCGTTAGGAAGTTGTTTTAGGTTGTCATATGTGGATTACGATGTTGGTTGTCGGTAGCTGTTGAATACCGTAAGAAGTGTTTGGTGATTAGAGAACGCAAAAAAAAATTTTTTGAACTCTTCACTGGGATTAGATTTTAGAATATGTTAATGTCATTCACGAACCTAGAAAAAAATGTACATAGATATCATTGCCGCCGATACTCTCAGGCTGACGAGCAACAAATCAGAGAAATTTACTACTTTAGTTTTTTAAATTACTTTAGTTAGAACTAAAGAAGTATTAGGGTGAATGCGGGAGAGATGCCACACATTTTGAAAACACTTGATAATTCTTAAAGCATGCATTTACAAATAATATAGCATATAAATAAAGCATAAATTTACAAATAATTTTAAATTTTGAGTCATAAAGGATTCATAATTAACATTTTCTTAGAGCCAGCAAAGTGGCGTCTCTCCCACACCTATGTGAGAGATGCCACATCAAAGAAAGTGAGACGCCGCATAGTTCATATTAGATATTTTGCAATTTACACACATCTCTATACAGGATGCATGCCATATGTAAGCATTTTTGACACTTTCAGTTTAGTCAACTATAATTTTGTTTCTGAGTACTTTTCAAAACATTCAATACACAGGCAATCATCATTATTTTCGCTATCTTTACTAATATGAGGGCTCTTCCTGATCCATTAATGGATCTTTTATATTTTAACTTTAACTTTATTGGCATAATTTACAGTCCAAAAAAAATTGCAAAATTAAGGTATATAAGTTTATGTTTTTAACATGTAATATGATGCGGCATCTCTCCTTTTTGTTGGGATAGATGCCGCATGTTGCTATAGCAAGCATAGTGAGGAATTCCAACCTAAAATTTTATACAATACTTTTAAAATATACCTAAATTACTTAATAACAGAACTCATTTTCATTAAAACAATGAAATATACGTTCTTAAATTCTACTGAATTAAATGCTTGATAAAATATTATGTTAAAAAAATTACTTTTCAATAATAAAAAGTTGGATAATTACTAAACTGATGGACTATTTATAAATGTTACCATATACAACTTAAATAAGTAACTTATTTTAAAAATATAATCCATTAATAGCGCTATCTATCAATCAAAGGACGAACTATGGCTACTGCGGCATCTCTCCCGCACTTACCCTATACTACTTTAGTATTGTACTACATTAGTTTTACTCGGAGAGGTCATTCACAAGATACTTCTTTAGTTTGAACTACTTTAGTTTTCTCCAAATACTCTTTTAGTTATTAGAAATGTGTGATGGAACATAAAAATTTTATCAGAAAAAGAAAAAAATAATGACTTGTGTGGCATCCACTATAAACAAAAAAATCTTTAGAGAACAAATTTTTAGTTTGTTAGTTTATTTTTTTCTGAAAATTTTTAAAATTAATAAAAAATTTTTATGTCTTTTATTTTTCTTATATGGTGCGTATACCCCCCGCCCTCAAATAAAAAGCTTGATTGTATACACGCCTGTCTTTTCTATCTTAACCAGTTCGTACTATTGACTCAGACGTATTATCTTCATTAGAAACACCATCCATATTGTCAAAATACAGTCAACACCGATTACTCGGTGCAGTAATGGGGAGAGAAAGGACGGACAAATCAAAGTCATGGTTAATCCGACATGGAACTGAAAAAAAATTTAGTCACAAAAAAGTTAATTAAAAAATTCAGAAAACCAGACTGCGTATAAAGCAAACTAAAACGGTGGAAACAAGATACAACAGAGAAAAAAAAATAAATAAATAATAATTGTACCAAGTTAAACAGAAACGTCTGATGCCTCTGACTGCTTTACTTTTTAATCATTTTTCTTTTTCTCTACTTGACTATAGTTGTGTTTAAAAATTATTTCGAAGAAAAAATAAATAGGTACGCATGCAGCGGCTGGGTTTTCACATTCATCCTGATTAATTTGCCCCCAAATAATTGGAAACTGACTGAAATATTTAATATCATTTTATTACCATATTACAGCATCTAATTAAAAACCCCCAAAAATGTTCAATTACGAAAATAAGCCGAAAAGAAGGCACAAAAATGCAGGTCACCAATGTTTTTTTAAAGATACTCTTTTACATACTCCTACTAGTGAGTAGGAGTATATTTTGGCTTTGTATACTCTCTTACTTACTACTGTAGTATTATAGTCCATCGTGGTGCACACCAGCAATTGTTTACTCTCAAGAGAATATTTTCAATACTTCTTTAGTAAAATACTTCACAACTGAAAATACTACATTAGTATAGAAAGTAATTGAAATCGTCAATTTTTCACTCTTTTGGTAAAATACTAAGTTAGTTACAAAATCTTTTGGTTAGTGTTCGTCAGCCTCAGAGTTAATGTTTCTTTTAACTACACAAAATTATACTTTATGTGTTTACACTTTTGCGCAGTATAAAGAATGTGTTACATCTTTGCTTGTTATCGTGCGTAACTCATTCTATCCCGCTTCTATTTCTACTTGTCGAATTTTGATAAAATTTTACATAAAGATGCAGAATCGGATTTTTAAGTGAATCCTCAAAGAAGATTCTTTTTAGGATAAGAGTAAAAATTCATATTATGTATAATATTCAGCGTCTTGGTCTTTTGTATAAAAATTCTGGCGGGAAATTTGAAATAAATTTATCAGAAGTAAATAATATTAGCGAAAAGAAAAGTAAGGATTTCTAGCATTTATAACACGGTTTCTAATACGAAGCTGCGCACGAATTGTTACTTCCTTATGTGGACATCCTTATGTGCCATTTGTGTAGACAAATAGGCATTAAAATGTTGTTAAACTGGTTGCTATTTAAAAGTTTTACTTATTTATTTCAACTAGAGTTTTTCTAACTCAAAAATCCTTGTATGTAAAATATGGAAATATATTTCTTGGGAACGATACATCCATTTTTTATTGAAAATTTTAATATACTATTGGAAAAACTCTTATAAGGGAGTGTCTATAAACTACGTAGCCTAGTTGGGGGGGGGAGAGGTAGGCGTTATGTAAAAAACTACGCTGGATAACGTGGGAGAGGACGGAGTCAAAGCCGAACTACGTAATTTAATTTGAAACAATTAAAACATGAATTTATGTAGGTAAATATGAAAATTCATGAATAATCATGAATTACTTATGATGTGTTCATGATATTTTGAAATTTTACGAAACTACCTCTAACGAATTCTGTTACCATTTGGTCACACAGTTTTCACAATAAAATTTTTACAGTAAGGAGGCATGTTTTATGAGGAAATAATTTGCTAAACTATAATAGACTAAAAAAACTCGCTAAATTTTCATATTTTATAAAGCCGGTTCTACACGATGCTACGAATGTTTCTTCCAACGTTCGATCGAAAGTTTGATGCAAATAAGTTCAATAGTTGGTGCTGTGAATGTTCCTGCTACACGGTGAATCGAATATTTGATCCAACAATACATTACGATGATGTGTTGGCACAAACGTTTATTCAGTGGACGAGGATGTCATATGTCTGATGTTATCTCTAATGTTATACACTGATGTTGTTTCTTTTTATCTGAACGAGTCGTGTAGCCGTTGAGTCGAACCAACGAACATTGTCCTTCAAACGTTGAAAGCATCCATTTGATTCGGTACAAGAATACCGACATCGGCTGGAACATGGCCAAATGCGAATGTTTGACGCTCGATATTGGACGCTCGTGGATTCGGACAACGGCTACACGATGCGACGAATAATCAAACGTCCAATGTTGGGAGGTGTTCGTAGCATCGTGTAGAACCGGCTTAAGAAAAAGGATATTATTTCAACTGAATGTCTTAACTGGACTTTAATAAAAGAAAAAAACCACATTCCACTATGGGGGAGAGAGGCTCAAAGCAAAAGCCACTTGTAGTCTATATGTGGGGGGAGGGAGGGATTCAAAAAAGGTCAAAATGGACCTACGTAGTTTATGAACGCTCCATAAAACGAAATGTGTTTTAACCCTTTGCACTCGAACCATTTTTTAGTATGGGTACTCAGCTAATTGACAGTAGTTTTAAAACACTGCAAACACTATTGTATTAGGAGAACATAATATCCATAATACAATATATCTATTAATTAATTTTAGTATTACATACATACATTAGTATCACAATGTATTGTAGCAAGACGTCGCGTCGTTGTGTTGTATCATGTTTTCCTAATATAATAATTTTCAAATAAATGAAGAAGGCTGAGAAACGGAGCGAAGTGGAATCAAAAACGTGTTCACTATCATCGATATAGGGTCTGATATCGCTCCGATAAAATATTATCTCAGTGGTATTGGTATTGGAGCGGTATTAAAGCGAGAGCGAACCATGACTGATATTGGACCGATATCAGAGCGATGATGTGAATACACTCATTATTTATTATGTAAGAATATTTTATCGAACCGGGAGCGGAGTGATATCGTACTGAGAGCGGAGCGTTAATGTAAATCGGGCCTTAGACCCCTAGCGTGTTGTAAATAATAAAATACATACCTATTGTTTATAGCGCCGCTGCGGCGCCTAACGAGTGGAATTAATATTTATTGTGTCGCCGTGGCGGCGCCCATCGAGTGCAAAAGGTTAAAATAACTTGTCAAGTAGCGTAGGAATACTTCGTAATTGATTCGTCTCGAAACCTTGTATAGAAAAATGTTTTCCATGATTCAAGCCGATTGTAAACATACAAATAATCATTTAAAGTAGACAGATAGATAACGAAACAGAAATATTTTGATAAAGTTTTCTTAAACATCCGGTATTTATATTTTTATGTCATCCAACAGTGTACGATTATCTACTGCTGATTTCACCATTCTCTCTATACCTACGTTCTCGCCACTAACAAAGCCATGTACGAGGTACATGAGGTAGGTAGGTAGCCTGGATACGTCCCAGTTCAATGATTTAAGCTCTTTGTAATTATAAAATAGGTACGATAAGGAAAACGAGCGAGCGAGCGGGCGTTCGTTGCTTGGTCGGACAATACTTACGATACATTTCAATTGTCACTTGTGCGGTAATTGGTACATGATTTTCTGAATTGGACGCTTCACATGAATAGGTTGTTAATAGATCTTTACGTGTCACTTTCGGAATCGTTAAAACGTTTGTGGTTAATTGGCCGTCCTCTGATACTTCATCCGAACTATCAACCAGTACGCCACCCTTCCACCAGGTAACACGTGCAAGAGGTTTTCCTGAAATGAAAAGAGGAATTATTAATGATTGAAGATAGTTATTATAATATGATTTCGGCTTTGATTAACACTGATTATTATCAACTGACTTTAATAATTTCTTTCAACATGTGCTACTGATACTTTAATTTGAAAGTTTCTTGACGTAAAGAGCGTTCATAAATGTTACTAGAAAACTTATAAAAATCAATTTTTCCGAGAAATAGAATCTAAAGAAAAAAACAGAGGATCGTCTGAACCTCCAGATGTCATCTAACTTTGGCAAAAAATAACCCTAGAATTTAACACATAGAATTTAACCCTAGAATTGTACGTACACGTCAAAATAACGAACGAGCTTCTCTACCTGCTTCAACACTACTTGTCGTTGCCTGCTTGTTGTGAAACTTCTGTTATCTAATTTATTTGTTATTATAACACAGTAAATGTATTAATTTTGTTTTTGTTTGCTGTCGTTTTGTTTATATTAAAATACGGTGCGTCAAAAGGACGACGATGTATGATTAACTTATGTTTTTTTTTGTACTTCACATATAAAAGTTTTCCTAATTTTTCTAAAATTTATTAAAGATTTGGATGTTATAATTAGTTTATTCAATGATTATGATAATATGAAAGATGATTACAGCTGTTTGACTTATAGAGACGACTTAATACTGAAGTTTTAATATATTGAATTGAAAACTAAAGAATGCGTTTCGAATGACTTAATAAAAAATTAACAATTTATTTTGTGGAAAATATTTTAATTTTTTTTATTTTTTGAGATCTTATTTGAAAAATTACTAACAAATTTTAGAAAATTTACAAATGTGCCTAATGGGAAAATAACTACATATCTATAGGAATATTTATGACTGAGAAATTTCACATTCTGTAAAGTCACACATGTCCACTGACTCATAATAGTTCATAAATTAGTTATTTGAAAGACATGTTTTATGATACAATTGATGTATTTATCCATTTTTTAATTTTTATAATGAAAATATTCTTTGATAAAAAAATTAAAAAAATTAGGTAATAAATATTTATATTAAGAAATTTTTCCAAATCCAATTTTTTAAATATTTTGTTCGCTTTTGTAGTACTGTTATGTAAAAAAAAATGTTTTTTTGCAAATAAACTCTAAAACTCTCCATAAAGAGTCCATTCGTCAAAATGACGCCGATGTATGATTAACTTTACTCGTAGACCAACGTATGATTCTAGGGTTAATTGTAGAGTTGCACTAATCAGATATTAGTAGTTGGGGGAACATGATTTATGTAAGACAGTAATCGTCAAATTTATTTTATAACAGAAAAGCAGATTTCATTGTGGAAAAGGAAGGAGGTTCTCGCTTCTGACTTTGTTCACTCCTTGACACATTATTTTTATCGAAATTTTAGGGACATATTTTAACGGGAAGAAATTCCTTTAATTATGCGAAAAAAGGGCAATGTCGCGAGCTTTTAAACAAGGAAAACATTGATATATATTTTTGAGATTTGGTATTTTATTTTCTATGACCTTAAAGTATTACAAGATATTTTCTTTTTTTCAGTATATACAAAAATTGTGGTTGTAGAAGCCTTTCATTGGACCAGAGTATGTTACTCTACAAATTCTCAAATGGCTAGCAGGGTCGCTAACATAATAAATGTAGAATGTCGATGAACCAAAAAGATCTCAAAATTTACGTTCAGAGGCAAAAATATACGAGGAACTTCGAATACTGCTCTGAAAATTTGAGAGTATATTCTTGAGATGTTTCACTAATATTTTATAAAAAAAATTTCGTTTTGAAAGTATTTCTCTCCTTAAATCCTTCTATGCTTTTAGGTTAGGTACATAAATGAAAAAGATCAAAATCTAAATTCAAAAAAAAACCTAACTGTAGAGATTACAAAGGTTTTAATCGGCTTTAAGTAGATATACTAATTAAAAAGGAAAATTTTGCATATTCAATTAAGTGCATGTAATTTAACGCCTAACGTTAGAAATGCACTCACGAGTATATAATCATCATTGTTAATCCACAACGAAATTATATATCTTTACGGTGAACACAGAGTGAAAATATAATTATATACAAGTACTTCGGTAAGTATATATAGGTAAATAAGTATGGTATATGGTTTTATGGTAAATATATGTAGTATATTTCATGGTAAATGCCGAAGTAAACGTCACGATGGGCACAGCCAAGAAACTGATGACGCATTTTAAGTAGGGGCCTAAGTAACGAAATACTCACAGTATGAGATCCTTTGTTTTGTCACTTTTCACTGTAAGACTAATAGATGCAGCACTCAAAGCTATTAACTCATTTCAGGTTAAGTCAAAACTTATCCTGGAATGTAAGGAACTCCTACAAGAACTAGGTAGTAAGAACAGAGTTTCTCTGATATGGGTACCAGGCCACGTAGGAGTTGACGGCAATGAGAAAGCAGACAAACTTGCAAAGCAAGGTGCATTAAAAGATGACTACAGCCCAGAACCCTACTGTGGGATAACGATTAAAACCGCGAAAGGGGTAATTGCTGAAGCCATGACAAACGAAACAACTGCAGTTTGGAAGAACACTGCAGAGCAAAGACATGCGAGGCTTATGGTTAAGGGACCTTCCATGAAACTATCATCCAGAATTCTACAACTGGATAAAACGAAGATGAAATCTATAGTGGGTTTTCTTACTTGACATCGAATGGGAATATATAGAGAAGAACCAGTATACAGGAAATGTGGGGTGGAAGATGAAACAGCCCACCACATTCTATTTGAATGTGAGGCATTGGCTCGCATTCGGCACTCAACACTGGGATTGAGTACAGAGCTTGAGACTATTCATCGGGATCCCGTAAGGGCCCTAACTGACTTCATCAAAGAAGCGGGCCTCTTACGCATAACTGATGAATAAACGGGGTTACTGCACAATATTACACTAGGAATCAGTGCATGGGCTGACAAGACCTCCCCCCCACCCGTAGGAAGAAGAAGAAGACTAATAGATAACCATATAAGTGATTTATTTTTGTGAGATTATGTAACGTATAATAACTCTTAGGACCCATCCACACTATAGTGCTGATACCGGTACGCTCCCGATCCGGTCTTGCTGCTATATAATCTTGTCGTGTGCACATTACAGTGCTGATACCATGCTGGTACCTATATTCGTTCTCCATTCACATTACAATGTCGCTCTTAGTTCGGTCTCAGTTCGATACAAACATCTTTTCAAAACAATTGCATGCAAGCGGAGCAGAGTGGAATCAAAAAAGTGTTCACACTGTCGATATCTAACATCGCTCCGATACCGCTCCAATAAAATATTATCTGAGTGGCGCTGGTATTGGAGTGATAGCGTACCGCGACTGATATCGGAGCGGTACCGGAGGGATGATGTAAATACATATGTGAAATTGTTTCTTGTGTAAGAATATTTTATCGAATCGGAAACTCGGAATATTGTACCGAGAGCGAAGCGATAGTGTGAATGGGGCCTTAATTGTATTTTTCCTGAAGATGATGTAAAAATAAAAAGCAAACGATCTCACATTGTTAATAATAATAAATAAATTTCCACAAAGTAAATCTTTCAAACGTTAATTATTTAACGAAATATTGGTTAGAATATTAAATCTAAAGTTATAACAAGAAAAAGTTTGATTCATATTTTAGAGTAATATTTGATTATCATTGAAAAGACGACGCTCCAGAAAGGTATTCTAAGATATTGTTTATTGTCAGTAGCAATTCCAATACCGACGTCGGATAAAGTCTCTAAAAAAACTAATGCAGCAACCATGATCTCCAGATACCAGGTAATTTTTACGAAAGCTAATGATACAAATTTAGAAGCAAGGACAACAACTTTTTAATTTTTAATTTTTTTTTTTTTTTTAGTCGGAGAGTTATTTTTCAAAAGTGAGTCAAGCATCAGTAACTCAAAATTGTATATAACCAGGTTTAATAACTATTAGTGAAATTAATTAAAACAGAAATGTAGCTTGTTTAGCGAAAACGGTTGAATATCCCTGAATAGATGTAATAGGATTAGTTTTGAAAAAAGGAATAAGGGTATCTATTTCATGCTTCCTATTAAATTATACATTCATTGTCAAGTTATGCAGGTAGATCTATGCGTTTCCAATTTGCATACATGTATAAAACATTATTCAAATTGGATTATTAGTTACTATGTGCTGTGACTAGGGTTGCCAACTGTCCCGATTTAATCGGGATGTCCCGATTTTAAGCCTATGTGTCCCGCGTCCCGACAACAGTAGTGGCGGGACGCTAATTGTCCCGATTTTTAACATCTACAATTTTTTTACATTTATTAGTCCCGCCAGTCTCGCTATTGTTGTTTCTAAATTATCGCGCTTGCATGTCATAACGGCCGAGGAAGTAAGTATATGTAAAGTGTACTCTGTCTACGGATTTATAAATTATAGCTTACAGTGTTGCCAGATTAACTCAATAAAATCCCTTCAACATTAAAATCCTTCCAAAAAATTAGAGAAATTATTTGACGTATACATGAAATATGTAACCGGCGTTCGAGTAGCCTAAAAGTAATCAATACCAAAGACGGTCAACTTTATGAAAAATGTTTTTCTTCAAAAATGATACAGTTGATAAGCTAAAAAAATTAAAGATCTAAAAATTAAAAAACTTGAATTGACGATTTTAAAAAAATTTTACGATTACGTAATTAAAAATAAAAATCTTCTGAAATGCGCCAAATCTTAAAGTAAATATACTTAAAACTGAACGTATTGTATGTACCTAATAAGTATTTCTGTACAATGTTTAAATTTCTAGTGGAAATTTTTACCTTTTGTGTATTAATGATTAAAAACGTTTGTTTTATTTCTTTTAAACAGTCCCGATTTTACTTGCCCCGCCCCGATTTTGTTCCCATTAAATCCCGAAATATTCATTGGTAGAGTTGGCAACCCTAGCTGTGACGCAGTGCAGTTTTTCCTACATACTTGTATTTATTTTTGAAAATAATTATTTTTAACTTTTCGCTCAAAAAGAATCAACCCAATAAATTCCGTTTGCTAAAATAATAAATAATATATGGAAAACAAAAAGAGAAAATTTAGAAATGATTATTTCTACTTTTACAGGAAATAATCTTAACAATTTCTAAAATTGTTTATCGAACTACAATACCAATTGAAAATACTCTAAAGTTTTCTGCAACTAATTTTAGAGAATGTGAAATATATTATAATTAAGAATGTGACAAATACAGTGTTACTAAGAAAATGCCACAAGTTATTCAAATATTATTTTATAATACATATTCAACATCTTCAATCGATTCAATATTGATTTTGTAGTTAATAAGATAGTGATCATAATGTATGTGTTAGTATGTTATGACAAAATGACAAAACATAAAGACATGTAATATTAGAGCATCCATACAAGAAATGCTTATTTCCGTATATAAACAATTGCGCCTTTGATGTTGGGAATGTTATCAAAAAGGTGAAATACGTTCAAAAATAAATATTGTTTCGATCTTTTCTATTTTTATCAAATTGTTTTTGTTTATTGTATCTAATTTTTTTTTTGGAATATTTTTTTTTTTAATGATTATTTGAAATAAATTTTACTTTTTTTTAAAAGAGATTTGGTTTCATCAGAAAATTTGCTCAGTAATTTACCTCATTAAAAAATAAATTTGTTAAATTTGAGATCAGAATTTTGATTAGTAGGTAGCATAGTCTAGGGGTAAAGAACGGATTTTTGAGAAATTAAACCATTTCAAAGTTTTGTTATTTCCCACAATACGTGTCATGATTTTGGATCTTAGAATTTTTAAAACTTTTTGTAATTAAGGTAATAGTCTGGTAACTCGCGCTGTTTTTCATGCCTATTATTAGAGGCATTTTTTTTTTTTTTTTTTTGAGAAAGCACAAATGAAAAGTTTTGAATTTTTAATATGTTTTTATTTACATCTTAAGGTAACAAAAAAAAATTTTTTTTGAATAAATTAAATTTTGTTTTATTATTATTATCACTTGAAGTTAGCGCCTGAAAAAAAGCACGTGTATGCCCGGGTGATTTTGATTCTTGGGGACATATGAAATCAAAAATTCTTAATTAGTCTTAACCTATAGACATGTCATTCTGGTCGGAACTAGAATTATGAAATTTTAACGAAAAATAACAAAATGGCGCACAAACTTCGAAAGAAATGACTTCCGACCAGACTTCCAAGTTCCGACCAGAATGACATATTTATAGATTAAGACTAATTAAGAATTTTTGAGTTCAGATGTCCCCAAGAGTTAAAAAACACCCGGGCATACACGTGCTTTTTTTCAGGCGCTAACTTCAAGTGATAATAATAATAAAACAAAATTTATTTAAAAAGTTTTTTTTTGTTACCTTTTAAGACGTAAATGAAAACATATTGAAAATTCAAAACTTTTCATTTATTCTTTCGCAAAAAAAATGTCTTTAAAAATAGGCATGAAAAACAGTGCGATTTACCAGACTACTCCTTAAACCATTAATTTTCACCTTGTATTCTAATAAGTTAGTTTTGACAACATTAAGGATTTTGATAAAAAAAAATTCACTACTTTTTAATAATAATATATTTCCTCGACAAATTTTACAAAATTTTTGAGTTCGTCTATAAATATGTACCGTGTAATAAGCTTTGAAATAAGGGAAAAACGATAAAATCGCCTTCCAGCGGTCATTTTTGTTGGTAGCAATATGTCATTCTGGGACATAAAAAAATGTAAGTTATGCTATACATTTTTACAATAAACTCGAAAATGTGGTTCTTTTCACCGACGCTTCTTTTCAAGATGCTTCAGGAACTATGCCTCGAGTAACAACAAAGATTATTGAAAGAAAGGATCCATGGGTGTGGGATATAGAGGATCGAGACGGGGATACAAAAATTTTTTCTGTGAAATAAGCTTGGAACTTCTGGACACCTTGTCATAGATTGCAATGCGATGTTTTCAATGATAAAAATAAACAAATTAAATTTGGTAGTTTTATCAAAAATATTATAGATCTAAGAATACCCATAATAACAGTAATATTACACTCTTTACACTGCCGACCGAAAAATCACTCTTTATTGACAGGTTATTCAGTCGGCAGAGCTGTGCGGTAAGGCGCGGCTGCAACCTCAAGAAGTCTCTAGAAATCTTTAACGCTACCCCCGACCTAATGAAAACTCAACTTAAAACGTATAAATTATAATTTAAGGGGGACCACTAGTGTGACATTTTCAAAAAATTGGATTGCATGTTTCGATAGTCTATACCTTTAGAAGCAACATACTAAAATTTCAAGTACATATCTCAAATAGTTTTTGAGTTACAGCCATCCGAAGAGTGGATTCTGATTTTCATTGTTAACTTTGAGGTATTGAGAAATGTATGAAGGTTGATAGTTCGGGAGTTTCTGGATGTGGCTGCCAGTCACATGTTCTAGAGAAGCTAGAGCCTGACACATCTAAACGACTCATATAGTTTTACTATGACCGTTATAGTGAGTACATTGTAAATAATTTTAGTAAAAATTCTCAACCATATTTTTCGAATTTGCAGCAGTTATAACTCGAAGACAAATCATTCGATCGATTTGATTCTTATTGCAGCTTCTTTTATATATCGTTGGTATCGTTGGTATACCTACAAGAAAAAGTGACTAAGTCTAAATTTTTTATTTTTTAATATTTTGGTTTCTAAGCCCATAAAATGTAGCAGAATATTCATTTTTAATAATTAAATATTAATTATAATATACTAAATAAGTACTAGTATATATTATAATTATTATTTAATTATTAAAAATGAATATTCTATTACATTTTATGGGCTTAAAAACTAAAATATTAAAAAATAAAAAATTTGGACTTGATCACTTTCTCTTGCATACCAACGATATATTTCTTCGTACCATAAACTTCCAGTTTTCCGATCGAATAAAAAATGTAATTTTCGCAAGCCAAAAACCATCAAATTTTCGCGCAAAATTTGAAACTTTTTTTAAAAAACTCCGCCATTTTGTTAAATTTCAACTTTTTTTTTTTGATTGAGGTTCACGGTACCGACCATACCTTCTAGTTTAATAGGCTTTTTGGTTTTTTTGATTTCAGGCAGTGTGAAGGTCGCTATCATTGCAGCAGTGGGGGAACATTTTTTTTTTTTGGAGCTTTGGGAGATCGCGAATAACTCACTGAATTTTTAATTTTTTGGTCCAAATATTTTATCATGAATTTATTATATATCAACGAATATATCCTGAAAATATTAAAACATTCCATATAGTAGTTTTCTTTAAAAAAATTCCCAAAAATCATCTTTTTTTCAGGCGGTCACACTAGCGGTCCCCCTTATACAAACTTATACATGCGCAATAAACTTTAGCAACAATATATCACACAAATTTATATAGCCCATATATATTCTCTATTCAAACGCATATTTTACATTGTTGCCGAAACTAATGAAACTGACCTACATACACTTGCTATAACTTATTGGTCCTTTATAATATGAAAATATCGTACGTACTCGCACAAGTGCTTGTACTTTATATTATATAACTCACTCTAGTACAATATAATTGATAATTAACTTACCGCCGTACGCTATACATGTAATGTTTGCACTGGCGCCTTCAGGTAGTGGCTGCGTTTTATGGCTTTTGAGTACCCGTCCGGACCAATCGATAATAACCAGCTCTCGTATATCAACTGTAACAAAATATACGAACATGAGTCGCAAGTATATACAAATATATGTACATATGTGTATATACATGAGTAGTTAGTTATATGAGTACAAAAACATGGTAATGTAACATACATACATACATGTAATAGTACACATGTATTTATTAAATTTTACATATTTGTACATATATAACGATTTTAAATAAGTACATAATATACGTCCCCATATAGGTTCGGATAATAAATTTTAATAATTTTGCATATTATATAAATTTTAAGGTCATTTGAATTTGATATTTATAAAAAAATTGTACAAAACCACTTATTTTAAATAAATTCATACACATAAAATATCGCACCTTAAACTAGACAGTTCGACCACTTTTTCCACCATTCTTTGACCTTCCTGTTACACAAAATTGTGGGAAAATATTTATATTTTTTTATTACTCATGCGGGAGAAGTACTAACTTGGCGCACACATTTCTGTACGCAAAATAGCTGTTTGCCCACTGTACTCTTCCCGCACACTTTTTTGCGTGTGGAAAGTAACTTTCCACACGCAAATTGACAATAAAACACGCAAAATTTAACCAAAAACACGCAAAGCCGCCTTTTAATTTTTCATTTAATAAATATTTCATAATTATTTCTATAGAAACCACCAAAAAAGTAACTTAAACAATAATTAATTCAGAAAAAAAAGACGAACACTTAAAAAAATTATTTTAAAAAGTAATAAAAATGTCAAAAATTGTGATAATAATAGAAAAAACTATGTGAAATTCGTAATAAAAAATAGTATGTGCAACTCGTGCGGGATTGTCGATTGCCCTACTCAAGCGAATGAGCGCACGAACGTAGTGAGTGCGCTCAACTTCGCTTTCGTGGGCAATCGACAATTTCCCGCACTTATTGCACAATATACTATTCCTTTCCTTTATAAATCAAAATCGTTATCGTGTGTTCCAGACTAATGTTTTCAGCTTTAAAGACAATTTTCTTTTTTTAGGGTAAGTGCTGGAGAGATGCCGCAGTAGCCATAGTTCGTCCGTTGATTGATAGATAGCGCTATTAATGGATTATCTGTTTAAAATAAGTTACTTATTTAAGTTGTATATGGCAACATTTATGATTAGTCCATCAGTTTAGTAATTATCCAAATTTTTATTTTATTGAAAAGTAAGTTTTTTAACATAATATTTTTTTATACGCATTTAATCCATTTGAATTTAAGAATGTATATTTCATTGTTTTAATGAAAATGAGTTTTGTTATTAATTTAGGTATATTTTAAAAGTACTATAAAAATTTTAGGTTAGAATTCCGCACTATGCTTGCCATAACAACATGCGACATTTATCCCAACAAAAAGGAGAGATGCCGCATTTAAAGTTGGTATAGATGAAGCATCATACTACATGTTAAAAACAAACTTAATTATGCTTTTTTTTGACTGTAAATTATGCCACGTAAATTTAAAAGATCCATTAATTGGATCAGGAAGAACTCTTATATTAGTGAAGATAACGAAAATAATGATGATTGCGAGCATATTGAATGTTTTAAAAAGTGCTCAGAAACAAAAAGAAGTTGACTGGTCAAGATGTATAAAGTGCCAAAAATGGCTACATGTGGCATGCATCATGTATGGAGATGTGTGTAAAATACAAAATTTTTGATATGAACTATGCGGCGTCTCACCTTCTTTGATGCGGCATCTCTCCCATAGATGTGGGAGAGACGCCGCTTTGTAGACTCTACAAAAATGTTAATTATGAATCCTTTATGACTCAAAATTTAAAATTATTTATAAATAATTTTATAGAACAATGTTTACATTTATTGTGTACCAAATTTCAAAACAATTAAATGCGTACTTTAAGAATTATCAAGTGTTTTCAAAATGTGCGGCATCTCTCCCGCATTCACCCTAAATTTTTTCGGTTATTATTTTTGGTTGGCAAGAATATTAGGCAGTTATTCGGTACTTAGTTTATTTCACCATTTTTTGATAGTTATTAAATACCCGACCGAATATCGGGTAGTGTAAAAAAGAAAACGAAATTTAATGCAAATATTTATTTCAAGTGAAGATAAAACATATTCCTTAATTATATGCACTTTAAATACCATTTCTTATTAGCTATCAGCTAACATGGATTTTATTGAAAACAAAGCAAAATTAGTGTCATTCATTCATACTTTCAAAACGTTGATTTTTTTTCCAATCCCTGACTGCTTATATCCATATATAGGATATTTTTTTTGGCGCTCAGCCTGAAAAATTTTTTTTTTACATACTTATTTAATAATTTTTTTACAAGAAAAGATTTTTTACATATAATTATAATTGGTGAAAAAGTGCTCAGTTGGTCGCAAAAATACATTTTGCTGTTCATCGGGAACTTTTTAATTTTCTTTGGCCATTTTTCGAAATCAACTGTTTCACAGAATAGTAGAAAAATTGAAAAATATTCTGATAAATAATTATATTAAAATATTTTTTTTTCTCACAAATCCAAATACTACGCTTCTTAAACGTCACTTTCAAAGCCTAGAGGAAATTTTTTGATAAATGTTTTAAAAATAATTCAACATTGTAACTCGCATTGTATTATTTACTCTTTATGAGATTATATTGTGTGGTATTCAAGGGTAAATTTAATGTCTTTAACACTAAAAATATAATTACTTCTGAACACATAATTTCCTTATAAACATTTTCAAGTATAAAATAATTTAAGTCAACTTGACCGCATTTTGCATGTCAAGTATTTCGTACACCTAGAAAAAGCATAACGTGCAATACAAATCCGAATTTGTATTTAACACTATATGCTCTCATCAGTGAGGAGGTTTCTTATTTACTTGAAGAAAACTGACAGCTTACAAAGCGTTTCGTAACCAGGGGCGGATTAACCAACTTTGGGGCCTTAGATATTTTCTTCTTACCGGACCAACTCCCACTCCACGAGATACAGAGCACAAAGTGCTACACACAAGAATTCTATTTAAAACTAAAGAATTAGCTTTTAAACATTTCCCTAATGCTTAAAAAAGTGTCGATATTTATTTGAATTACATGGTCGACCAAGTGGTCGGAAACCGACATTTCATATTACACGACCTAATATTATTCCAGTTAATGACGGAAATGATTCCGGACTATAGGAATTTTATTCAAAATTTAAGAAATTCTTTTAAATATTTCTCTAATGCTTGAAAAAGTATCGATATTTATTTGAATTACATGGTCGACCAAGAGCTCGAAAACCGACATTTTATATTACACCACCTAATATTATTCCAGTTAATGGCGGAAATAACTCCGGGCTACAAGAATTCTATTATTCAAAGTTAAAGAATTTTTTTGAAGATTTCTCTAATGCTTAAAAAGTGTCGATATGGACGGATTAACCCACTTTGGGGGCCTATTTTTTTTGTTATCCCTATAGCCACTTGTCTCATTGCCTGTATGTTCTGACCCTGTTCGCAACAGTTAACTACTGTGCACACTCGATTCTATCATACTTGATTTTGTCACACAGGCCACGCCCCTCTTTTGTACATATGAGCTAATAAGTTAGATTGTATTTATAATAAATTCGATTCTGGCGCTGCCAACCCTAACCCCAACATTTGTGTGATAGAATCAAAAGTCATATGTAAATCTGTTTAAATTCACATTAACCAATAAAAACGAGATCCATAACGAACAATATTAAGTGGAAAATCATAGAATATTCTATATTTGTGAAAATGAATTATGTTTGTGTTGTGACAGAAAGTATTTGGTGGAAAAAGGAATAAACAAAACATGTATATTTTTACCAACAAGAAATATTAAATTTTTGTATAAATATTCAAAATTTTTCCGATTTAATAAAAAAATTCTACGAATGATATTTATAAGGTGAAGTAGGTCACAGCTACTGATGATTACAAAATGCCTTGCTTAATCCATAAGTATGCATATTTCATAAGTACATTTCGAAAGAAAAATTGTCCTTCTGAAGATAACGTGTATAGATTACTGTAGTAGTTGGGGATGTTCTACTACAAAAACAAAATTTTACTGACAGACACACCCTTCTCGACCTGGCTTCTTACCTTTTAAAATTAACAAAAAATAAATAATGTATAATTAGAAGCTATTTATCAGCTTCCGTATTCCATCAATTACAAATTTTGAGCTCAACACACTGAGCAAAAATTTAATATTTTTAGTGGTAGAGCTGAGTCAAGTTCGACTCAGCCTCCCCAACGCTTAAAAATAAAAATTTCACATTAATCTGTGTTGTAGAATTAAGAGCTATTTATGAGCTTTTGGACAAGTATAATTTCGAATTTTGAACTCATTTCCATAGTCGCCAAACTACCCTTAATTGAAGAAATATGAGAAAGAAGTAGATAATTAAAAAAAATATGAAACAGATTATGTTTTAAACATAGTGTGAAGCTTCAAGGGTATAAACTATTAAAATACGAGTTTTCTAATTATTGTTTGTAGCTCCTTTTAAGAACCACCCCTATTACCTCGACATAAAGACAACTATAGTTAAAGTCAAAAACTTAACTATTTTACGATTAAATATTGTTTACGGTTTATCAGCTTCTAAAATTCGTAAATTTCGATTATCTAGTTGTAACTAGTGATGCCGGATGATTAATCGATTAATCGGTTTAGTCGACTAATATTTCTTACATTTAGTTATTGTTTAGTCAACTATTTTACCTTCGATTAAATGACTAAAATGATTAATTTTTTTATGATTAGAAACGACAAATTTAACAATTTTTCTGTATTTATTGGACTTCAAAAAATGAAAACTAGAAAATCATCTATTTGTAGGGTAAATGTGATTAGTGATTTGTGATTAATAATTTATAACATTCCTTGTATTCGACTAAAAATTTAGTCGATTAGTCGACTACTCTATAATCGATATTTTTTCGATTAATGACTAATTATGTCTGAAAAATAATTTTAGTCGATTAATCGACTAACTGCTTCTCGACTCGACATCACTAGTTATAACTGTAACCTCTTTACAAAGAAACCATTTCTGACAGAATAATTATAATTTGATCTATAACTTTAAAATTAATTTCTTAAACCACTAAAAATATTAAATTCTAGCTCAGTGTGTCGAACTCAAGGATTTTAATTCATGGAATACGAAACCTCATAAATAGTTCGTAATTACGCGTTATTTATTTTTTTTTTTTTTGGGTAGTGTAAAAATTATGAATCCATGTTTAAATGCACGTTTAAGTGGTTCAAGTGTATATTATTTGATTTGATTTTTGAGTTCTAAATGGAGCTAACGATATCTTTATTGAAAATATAAATATTACGTGTAAATATTACTATAAATGATTATAAAATAAAGAGGAATAATTAAGTGGTAAACTTCTACATAATATTTATAATTATCATCTAATATACATATTTAAAAATATATTTAAATGTAGTTACTGTAACTAAATTTCTTCTTTATTTTTTTCAAATTTTAATCGAAAACTATGGTAAAGTTACGTGTCTGTACAATACTTGTTGTAATATGGCACCAGTTTCCTAGTAATCAGAAACAATTTTTCTGTCAAACACAAAAACCCTCTTTGACTCTGACATACATGAAGATACAATTAGCTCCGTACAGAACTCAAAAATCAAATCAAATTATATACACTTGAACCACTTGAACGTCCGTTTGACTCATAATTTTTACACTAACCATTTTTTTTTTTTAATTTTAAAAAGTGGAGGACCAAGTCGAGACGAGTTACAAACGCATTTATAGAAAAAAATGGAATATTGTTCATCAGGTGAAAAAATTTTTAGAACGTTTTTTTTTTTACTTTCAACAACGTCTTTTAATTTTTCTATCCATTTACTTTTGTATAAATTGCTGAATCAAAATTTTAAAACCCTCCCCATATGTAGGGTACGTATATACAAACGTAATCTCATATAATACGCGGAAAATTCTTACATATGTATAACATTTTCAAGATTTCTCTGGGCATGTGTAATGTGATGGAAAATACGACAAAAAAAAGAAAAAAAATAAATATATAGATATATATTTGCACTGAATATTTATATTGTATGTACCTACATATAGGAAGTACCACACTGCTTATCCGACAATCTTATAATAGAATCAATAATAAATATTATGTTAAAAAAAATGTTCGGTCTTCCCTGTATTCATACGTATACTACATCTAACTACCCTATTTGAAACATGTATGATACATAAATATACAATAACTTACAACAAGAATAATTTCACATCTAAATTGTGCAAATTATGTGACGACCACTCATTAAACATGTAATATAATTAAGGGAGGAGTTCAAATAAAAAAGCAACTTTTTATTTATGATTATTTTGCTTGTTGAAATTTTTTTCAAATTAGGGAGGGTTTCAATTATAGAAAATTTTGTTTTTGAAACATTCAGTACTCTTCCCTGTGGGGGAGGGGGCCCTTTTTCACAAGTTTTTAAGCCTTTACAAGGAACGTCATATCTCAAAAAGTAATGAATATTTTTTAAATATTTTTTCATTATTTTATTCCTAAAGAACCTGTCCATAACTATAAAATTGTAATCCCAAACTTCTAAAAATTATAAAATCCAATTTTTTATTTAAAAAAAAATGTTTAAAAATAGTTACAATTGTTCAAATGGAAAAAGCATACTCCACTTTATGCGCAATATGTTTATGAATAAAATTAAAAAAAATTAAGTCTCTATCTTTTCTAGAATTTGAGATATGATTTTCCTTGTCGGGAAAAACACAAGTTTGTGGAAACGGTAAAAAACAAAAATAATACCAAAAGAGGCGGTTTACTCACTGTTTATTAAAACGTCTACAAAGCGGTACAAATAAAAAACATTATCTGAGTGCATACTATAACTCATGTACACACCAAAACTAAATATTACTGATAAAATCGTGAGGGGGGGGGCGAGCGTTGTCTACAAAGGCGCAGCAACTTGGCTGTGCAGCGGCTCACTTCTGCTTGAAAAAAAATTTTTTTTGACCATGTTTTATATATCACTGTGTTTGTAAAGAACCACAGAATAAAATAAAAACAAAAATAAACGAGATTCGAAAAAAAATTAGTTTATTAGCAGTTTCTGGTGTGAACTCCACCCTTAATAAACAAAAATACATACACATTACAAATATATTTCTTCAGTTCGGCATATATTTATTGTACGAATATTATTTTGGAAATTTCTTGAAAGTACATATTACCATAATAGCATTTTAAAAATTTCATTATTGTTCACACACTTATTATATTTGTGACATTTTTATGAATATATTTTGGTCGTTTCGTATTTTAGCAAATTTGTAAGCATTTCGTGACGTTGAATAACTTTATTTGTTTTAATAGTTTGTTTTGATTGGTGAATACAAATTTAAAAAAAGTTTAATTGTCGCCATGCAAATATTGTTTTAGCAAAGCAATTCTATGAAAATATCTTATTTTGGCATTATTGGTACACCTATAAAAAGGATCGCTTTTGAATCCATTTCATTTCAATATAAACGAATTTATGAATTATGATAAAATGAATGAATTTATGACAGTAATTGCACAGAAGTGCAAAGTGCAACTGCTTTTAAAATTAAATATGTTTGAATACTGTCCTATTGAACCATTATCATATGTAAACGAGTTTACGAAAAAAAAATGTCTTAATTAAATATATAAAATATACTATTTGCGTATTATCATAGTATGTATGTAGGTACAATTCTTTTATGGTTCCGAAGAAAAATCTCGAAGCTCTTATAGCTTCATGAAACAAAAAATATGAAAAACTATATAAAATAGATAAAATAAATACCAAAAAAAAGTAATAATAATAATAAATTTTCTAGGTACTTTTTAGACACGTACTAGAAAGCAGAGATGCACATAGAATTGGTCAGGTGAAAAAGGTACATATTCCATAAAAATGGCAAAATGATTTGAGATAGGCATTTTGTATTTTAGACTAGCCTCCATCTGGTGGATGTAAAAAAGACCATATTCTATTCACATAAAGGGCCAATAATCCAAATTAGACTGTTTGGTAAACAATATAACATAGTTAGACCTTACATAACCTTAATATGCTTTTTGAAATAGCAAAAAAGTAAAATAATTATATTAAAATACATCAAATCTTGTAAAAACATTAAATAAACAGTATCAATGTCCAGAGGGACCAAAGTCCAACAAAAAGGCAAGATATATTTTTAATAAGAGATATACATATTTTGTTACATTAAGAAGATAAAATACTTTTGCAAAAAAGATGGATATAGAGTAATTATATCTAAACTCCCGCTATTAGTTTTTATATCTCTCACTCAGGTAATAATGCACTTTATATACAATGTATAAAAATACATTACGTTGTAAAAAAAGTAATAGATCTTGAAATAGTTTGCATATTTATATAGTAATACAATTTGCATATTTATATAGTATAACCCCCTTAATTAAGTAACTTTAAATTAAATAAATAATATTAAGAAATTCACAATAATAACATTACAAAAGTAGATTTTATGATTGCATCAGGTAGTTCAATAAAATTGAATACATTTCATTTAGGTATTTATAAATAAGATTTTTTTAATGGTGTAGACCCTTACTTTCATTTATTTAACGGAGTACTGTAAAGTGGACTTTGATCGCTCAGAAACTTTACGTCTAGTTATAGTAATTATTCAACTTGTAAATATTGACTTGAAAAAGGCACAAATTCCACGGAACTTTTATGTAAATAGTTTATATACTTTAAAACATTTATTTAATTTTCATGACTAAACAGGGGCTACTAACCTAGATGAGCACATTTCCTATAGAAAAGTTTGCTGTGAAGAAATTACTTTTCATATAAAACAGTTTTTTTTAGTTTTCCGAAAATAAAGGGGTTTGGAATTTACCTTTTTCAGCTGACCCATTCAATTTTTTCTCATATACCACATAGTGTTAGGTATCCTTACAAAAGCCTCCTAAATGAAGCTGAGATTCCTTTTACAATTTTTCAATTTGATGTTCCGTTTGTGAAATACTGAACTTCAAGATAAGATAATTTTTGTGACCGGAAATTCGCAGTGTTATAGGCGATATTACAAAGAGATTATTTTTTAATTTCAATAAATACAAAATATTGAAATAATGATGAAAATTAAGATTTTTGTGAACAAAATAAAGTAAAACAAAATACTAATATCCAAAAACCACCTTGGAGTTGAAAACGACAGTGTAAAAAGGAGTAATAAAATAAATCGAAACAAATCACATAAATCAAAGTGTTTTGTTTTTTGTCGTCATTCCTTCAACAAAATATTCCCTTATTTTTCTTCCTCAATTCCGTTCGTATACTTCCCTTCGTAGCCCATAAAAGACAACATATACGGTCGTTAGATTATATAACATGTGTTACTACACTTTTAACTTTGTTACTGCTGCTTATACTACAATAGTATAGCAAAAACCTCCTAACCCAGAAATCATTATATGTATACGGGTATGTATATGTATTTCTCTACCCTCATATGTGGTGGTAGTGTGTATCGTATAATGTAAAAAGGGTTCCAACCATTTCAGAAAAAAGGAAGAAATGAGAACGAAAAAATAATAATGTATGAAACGAAACATATGTTTTTTAATCCAAAAGGGATATAAGAAGAAAACTGATTAGTGTTTGCTTTGGATAAAAATGTTTATATTTATTTATTTTTATTTTTATTCAATTACAGATGTAGGTAATATTTTCCATATATACAACTATAGAGAAATCTAAAGTCTTGTACAGACTAAGCGGAACATGTTTGGTAACAATGTTCGCTAATACTGTTCATAAAAATATGTTTAGAGAGCACATAAACACTTTTGTACTTAAAATAGAGAAATTAAGTTGGAAGTTAATTCTTTGAGTCCTCCATTATTAAAAATTTTATCGGCAAATGTTACGGAATTTTAAAATTTGCGAACATCTATATACATATAATAAAACTGTAACGAGACCATTTCTGTACATGGAGTATTTTTTGAAAATTTTACTGCTACTGTAAATAGTTATCGATGTAGATATTAAAACAGCGGCTTTTAAAATGTTTGTCTGTCTGTCTGCTTGGTGTTCACGCATGACACAAAAACTATTGAACGGATTTTAATGAAATTTGGTGTTATGGTAACTTATTACCTGGGTCAACCTCTAGGATAATTTTTATTCCGGGAAAATATCTCATTCAATACCTAAGATACCTTTTACTCCGGAAAAACGTCTCATTCCCACGGGAATAAATAGAAAACCCATTTTGAGTATGTGTACACAAGACGCAAAACCTATTGAACGGATTTTGATGAAATTTGGTGTGGTGACAACCTATTACGTGTGTCAACATCTAAGATACTTTTTACAGTGGGAAAATGTCCCATTTCCATGGGAAAATAGAAGAACCATCTTGACCATATGCACGCATTACGCAAAAATTATTGTTCTATGCAAGTTCTGTATAATTATTACACTTAGGTATATACTTGTCATCGGTTTTATAACAATGCGTCGCGCGAACGACGTCGGGGGTACAGTTAGTTATTTGCTAACATTGCTCGCGAATATTGTTAGCTAACCAGTTCATTTTGGTCTGGACAAGGCTTAATAATTTATTTTATATTAAAGTACATGCACGAATATGAATTTTCATTGACTGATTAATATAAATTGTCATTTGCCTGAAATGCAAATCTACTTGTACCTTATTTGCCTTCGGTTAGTACCTATATTTAGACTGCCGGAACAAAAATTACCTAAAAAAATAGTTAACGCAGCTGTCTCAGTTTGGAAGTTTAGCTGAGATGACTGAAATAGCGTTTTTTTTATTTAGGTATGTACTACCTAAGGAAAAATCGGTGATATACTTAAATGAAAAGTTTTTGTTTTTAAAACAACTTTAAAAATTTTAAATAGAATAGCATAGAAGTGAAAGGAAAAATAAACCGTTCTTTATTTTCTACCTTTATGTAACATACATTTCCAAAACAATATTGAGACTAAAGGTCTAAAGGTGACTAAATCATGTATTTGAATCCCGAAATTTCAAAAAATTATTTTATCCACCTTTTACTGCTTCAAAATTTTGTTTCTCTAAATTATTTATATGTAATAATAATTTTGAAAAGGAAAATTAAGTATTTATATTTTTTTTTTAGTTTCGTATAGGGTACGAGGTGTTGTCTAAAAGATCTTATAAAAAAAAAAAAAATACTAAATACCTCTTAGTATTCACCAAATATTCGATTGTTCGGCCTTACAAGTCTACTAATTAATACCGCGATACTTATATCAGCGAATAAGTGCATTGAACCTGTAACAATTTTCTAATCATACTTTATTTGTAGGAAATAACATAATATATAATATTAAAATAAAATTTCCAACGACTGAATTTTTTCTTCTGTCATTCGAAAATTTCAATAAAATATCAGAGATATCATCCTATGGTATATCTACTGCGTTACAAACATTACGTTTGTGAAGAGCATCCATATAAATATACTAACCTACTTATACAGGCAGGATTTTTTGAGAATTGCCATTTTTATTACGACTAAACTATTAATCGAAAAATTGTTCGGATAACAGTTATAGACATCGCTAGAGGCAATCAATTGCTATAACTAGAAAATTTATAGCAACTTAAATTTTTTTTTAAATTAGTTTATCATTCAAAACTATCGATATAACACAAATTTACATTATTTTATCTCATACTTCTGAGTAATTGTGTTCTAAAAATCAATTTTAAAAGTACACTCTGTGACTGAGTTCAGACGATATAAAAATATACGATTTTTGGCTAACTATAGTGAAGTTAGTTATTTAATATTTACTGGAAAAAATAAAAACGTAAGTAATTTTCAATAAATTAATAAATATGACTGTATTTATTAAGTTTGCAATTCATTTAAATGCTAATCTTTTATATTTATTTATTTTATTATAATTAAAATATAAACTACTTAAGTACCTGTTCATAAATATCCGTTGATTGGTGGTTCGCCTTTTAGATAAATAAAATAAAACTAATACGATTGAATCTAGCCTAAACAGATATGAATCTATTTCCTGCAAATATATAAATTTAGAAAAGTTCAAAAAATAAAGATGGAAAATTTTTTTTTTCATTTATGTTTCTTTTTGATTGGATCATTTTGAACTACAAATGAATATATAGTCCTATTTAAAAAAGTAAAAGTTTGTATTATAGGTCACAAATTGACGGAGCTATAAAACTCTTGGTTACAGCTATTCTCTGAACAATTTTTTGATTTAATCAATAGTTTAGCCGTAATAAAAATGGCAATTCCCAAAAAACTCATCCTGTATCTCTAAATAATTTTTCTTTCTTATAGTATACTAAATTTACGACTGAACAGTTCTTTTTAATATCACCGAATATATCTTTATTATAATAGTAAACTTGACAACCTGAAAAATATTGTACAAATAAAAAATTTTTAAAGTATTTTTTTCATTCAATTTTGGCG
Organism: Brachynemurus nebulosus; assembly: GCA_035578155.1. Lineage (NCBI taxonomy): Eukaryota > Metazoa > Arthropoda > Insecta > Neuroptera > Myrmeleontidae > Brachynemurus > Brachynemurus nebulosus. The sequence continues at coordinate 33,200,428 of JAPWDM010000006.1, forward strand.
TATTTGTCAGACGAAAATGAACTTACTAAAGAAATATTAAGTTTCAGTTATATTTCGAAAATTCAGTTAGCTCGCATCATTTTATTTTATAGTTAATTTTATTAAAAAACTTTTGAAAGCTACACGGAGAGAAAATTCCTATAAAAATTACTGTGCTCATACTACAATCGACGTGTAACAGGCGAACATATCCAATTTCTGTACGGTAAAATTATAAAAATTACAATAATATAACTATAATTTTTGAAAAATTGTGCCCTATGAGCACAGTAACAATTTTTCAAAAGGGTTTCCTTCAAGAATGCAATTTTCGGACAAAAAAAAATTTTCCCTACGTCCGGGCCCCTTACAAAGTTTCTGGGCCACCTTTTTGGATCCGGGTCCCCGCGGAAATGCCCCGCCTGTCCCCCCTTTCGACGGCCCAGCTCGTAACAGTATAAAATACTTGCTGGTCTTTTAAATATGTTCATAGGATCGAAGGAACTAGCTAGTAGGAATCCAATTCTTCAAGACTAATTGATATCCAATCATTAATTGGAATAATTGATCCTATTAGGATCAGGACTAGTTCTGTCAATTTTAAGTGGATTTTTATTAATGTGGTAAAGTTCCATCGCAATTGTTCTTATGGGATCTGTAGGACTCGGATCAGCGGATTAAATCTTTCATAAAGTCCATTCGTCTATGGCTACTCATGTTAAACATTTTTGTATCCCAAGAAACCATACCGTATACCACTTACACACATAACAAAAAATAAAATCTAGAGATTATTGCATTTTAGTTTTTACAACATTCCCATTTTTTCCAACTATCAGAAACATTTTTATATCTTTCACTTTTTTCAAAACTAGGTAAACTTTTCTACATATTCGATTTAACTTTACTCGGCAAAAAAGGAGGATGAATTTCGGTAAAAAATATCTTTTTAATAAGAAAAGAAAAAAGTCAACGCGTAAATATGATATGTACCATGTATTTTCATTTTATTTGAAAAGTAAAAGGAGCTGACAATTTTCCTGTAATATTATTTTTTTTCTTAATGTGTCGCATTTTATTCATTTTTCCACATTATTTCACATTTTTATTACAAGTTTTCCTTTCAGTGTGTGGTTGGTAACGCAAGGTGTGAGGACGGTGATTACCATGGTAATACTTTAAAACAAACGATGTGTAAGGGAATTGCTATTGACAGTACATCATCATTTACAATTTACTATGAACGAGATTTTCTTAGGCAGAAACGGGAAAATAGATGATAAGGCTTATGATCGGGATGAATTGAAGCGACGGTCTGAAAGACGACGCCACACCATGCCATGCCACGGTGATAGTAGAGGATTGTGGTACGGAAAAAAAATATATATATTATCTTGTCGCATTAAATAATATTACGACGTTCTGGTTATTATTATTTTCATTTTTTATTTTGATTTTATTAAATGTTAACGGAAATTTATGAATTTTTATTAAAACATATATAAAAAAATACAGTCAAACACAGTCACTTTAAAGATATATCAATAAGCAGGGCCGGCCTGAACAAAAGAAGCGGAGCCTGGTGCGAGATTGACTTGCGGACCTTAAATAAGAAAAATAATTATTTCATATATTAAAGCCGAATTTATATTTTGCCAGGTTCCAAGCTACAAGTAATCAAGTAGATACCTGAGATAAATTTTCTTTTAATTTTATAAAAAAAACACTTTATTGTATAATATATTCCGAATGTAAAATTTATAGTCTAAGGGCTTTTAAAGATCCAAGGGGAGAGTATACATTATAAAATAAAATAAAACGCCAACATATTTTTAATGTAACTTTTGTATTCTCTGGAAATCAAATCCAAACCCAAAAAAAAAAAGGTTTGCATTAATATTCACCAAATACAAAATTAGAAATAATCCTACCAAAGACAAACTACTTATTTCTATTAATGATTTTAAAGTTAATTACATTAGACAAAATGGTAATAAGGATTTATTATAAAAAATTTGATGACTTTCTAGATGAAACGATACATTCGATCGATTTGATTCATACGATATCAACTAATAATTCCAAGAAGTAGACGAAATTTGAATATTTCATTCCGCGAATGTATTTCTTTATCGATAAATTTCTTTATAACACCCGTTGGTAACCACTTACCATAAGCAGTATCTATCCAGTTGATCTGATACAAAAGATTATGATCCGGAAAAGAATTATTTAATTGTGTTATACCTGACGATAAGTTAATGACTCGAAAATTGGTTTATAACCGAACGGTTTTATTTAATTAAAATTTGAGTGATATAATTTGTAAAAAGACAATATTCAGTGTTATTATAAATTAAGTACAATAGTTGTTTACTTAGAAAAGAAACTGGCTGTGTTCGAGCAGAAAAAAATTCTTTAAGCGCTTCAAGCCGCTTCATATTGCTGACCAATTTCCTTTTTGTACAGAAATCAAGTGGCATGTAGTTCTGCCTTACATCAAATTTAAATTTTACTGCGATAAATTAGAAAATTCTGCCATATTGGTGTTTACTCTGATGATTCTTCAATAGTATGACCTATAACGTTATCCATACTGTGTAAAATATAAAAGAAATAGCAAATTTTCCTGTGAATAACTCCTATTGGGGTTATTTTGTTTAAATATCTATGACGACATTTTGCATTTTGGTGCTTTGCTATTCTTAGTAAATCGCCATTTTGCTTTAAAGCGTTTTAAAGAATTTTTTCTGCTCGAACGCAGTCACTGATTTTTGCGGGTGGATGAGATACATGCACGATCGGTATATAGATAATATATACAATACGGTGTAGATTAATAGGAACGAGTGTATTGGAAAAGGATAGATTTGGATGTTGAGATTATGAATCGGTTTTTTTTTTTGACGAAAACGGTGAATAATTATTTAAAAGTCAAAATATATTTTTTTTACAACTACTGCAAAATGTTACCTTTAAGGTCACTAACCTTAAGTACTATTTTTACATTTAACCTATAATCAGACGATGCTGTTTCAGGCTTTCGGCATTCACCATCTCACTAACAAAACATTTCATTTCAAAAATACAATTCATATACATACATAGGTGTTACATTTGATTTGCATACTAAAGTCCAATATTGATGGTAAATTTTGCTTCGATTGAAAATAAACAAACTGATTTTTCCTATATGTGCCCTGTATGTGTAATGAATGAATATATTTTTACGTTTCACCGTACGTTTTTGTGGTTTCATTTACAATAAGAGATTTCTTCGTATACAAGAATCAATACCTTATTTACACATTGAATTGTCACGTATCAACCTATATTACATTTGATTTCTTTCTTTCCAACGTTCACCGTATATTTCGTTCTCTGTTGTATATTTATTCAATTGTTACAGCTGCACAAAACTCGTCGGTTTTCTTGGAAAATGAAAATATTTTGTTTAAATTTTCTTTTCACATTTTGTTGTTTTCCTTTTTATAAGTAGAAATGAAAATCGCAAACCTATATTGATTTCATTATAAATACTTATCAATCATGTTTTACTCGCTTTTCGCGAGGAAAGCGTATTTTATTAAAATGTTGGGTGGTGATTTTTTTTTTTCAAATAGAAGTTGACATTTAATTTTTTCGTTTATTAGTATTCTGATTCCCTTTAGATTATATTAATTGGATCTGAGGCGATTCTGTTGGTTAAAGTTTCCCAATTTTTATTTCTTTGAATGTCTTTTTCAAATATGGTTTGACATTTGAACGTAATTTTTGCAAATAATGACAATAAGAATTATTGTCATAAAAAGTGGTGGACCTTATTGATACCACCTTTCAAGCAGATTTTAGTTGGTTATTTTTGGCCTTCAATAATTTAAGTTGTAGCGAAAGAAAATTTGCTGTCGATAGTAAAAATGAATTAATATTTGTATTCTTAGTTAAATTCTATAGGTACTACTAAGCATTTCTAATATACAGGTATTAATAAATACCATTTTAATCTTTAAAAGAAGAGCCATTTTATGTTATAACAAAACTTAAAATTAAAATTAAAACTTTACATTTTAATCTTAACCATTTTAACATTTTACCTTGGCCATCGACACAGTGAAAAAAATTGTGTTCTGCGTAAAAAAAAGAACTAGTTGTTAAAATTTTTGTGTTAAATAAGTAACTCAACCCTGTGTTAATGTAATATTTAGTGTTTGTGTTAAATGAAAATATTTACAAAAATTTTGACAGAATTAAAATGTTAGTCTGTTTTAAACAACACACAAATAACATAATGTTTGTGTAAAATTCCAAAGAATGTCATAAATACACTTATTTGTGTATTTACAACACCAATAAACTGGTTTCGCTCGCATCTATTGCTTTAGTTATAAGAGCGGGGGTAGTGGTAACTGATACCATCGGTCCCATCGGTATAGCATCATTGCCATAATCATTGCAGTATTGGACACTGTGCGACGTGTGTTCAACAGAAACATATCTATGTATAGAAGCAGACGGAATATTTCAAAATCAAAAGCGTATTCCTAAGGTTAAATTGGTTTTAATTATTTAGGAAATAAATATTGGTAAGTTAATCAAAAATATAATAGATTGAAATTTTTTCTTTGTTTGTAGAATTTACTTCAATTAATTAAAAAATTATCGAATATTCGGCGTTCCAAAACACATTCAAAGGGCAAAGAAGATCAGGTAAAGAAGGAAGAGTAGTCGTTTAGCCTTCCACGTTCAGTTTCACAACGATCTTCACAATGTTTGGGTATTGCTTCAACGTTATTTTCATCAGAACACAACTTTGTAGAAATATTACATAAAAAAGTTTAAGTACCGAAAAATTATTTTTTATTATTTCCTTTCATTTATATAATAAATAAATAAAAAAAATACTTACTTAAAAAAATAATATACGAACACATTTACTGAGAAACTTCTACATTCTAAATCAGTTAATTTAACACATAATTGTGGTAAAATTATAACTAATTGTAAGTAATTGTGTAAAATTAACACAAAATGTATGACCTTTTGTGTGTGTGTATTTTAACACAAATTTTTTCACTGTGTATTATCTATTTTCTTCCCTATAAAAAAATATTCATTTCAGAAACAAAACTGGTGCGATGAAAGGTTCACACTACCAATTTTCTTGTAGATATATAATTAATTAGATATGGAATATAGTTAAAAGAGAGTATGATTCATCAGTTTTAAAATTTCATCAATTAACCTTTTTTTAGTTATTTTCTTATAAGCAAAAAACTAATCGTCCAAATTTCATGAAAATTTAATAGCCTTGTCGCTAAATAGTCACGCATTGAATGAAACCGGTCCTAAATCGGTGCCATTTTTCGGTCTCGAGACATGTGAGACAAAAAAAGAAATTCCAGAGACTGTACGTACACAAGTTCACAAAACATCGTCTTAATTAAAAAGAATAGTATACGGCTTTAGAGCACTTTTAAGGTAGAAATATGTTAAAATTAGTTCTTGCGAAAATCGGACCTATTACAATAACTTCCTTCTGGGAAGGGAACAATCATGCTTCAATACTTTTTATAAAGCTCGAGCAACTTCTTCTTTTGTGAGAAAAAGTTGACAGTGGAAACATTGAGCAAACATCTTGAACTATAATTTATGAAAAATGTTTTGAAGTCATATTATTTCCAATTACATTTTCATTTCGCATCTAGATCTAAGTAATGTGAATTCTTGTATAAACATCACATTCATGTTTGAAATGATTTTTCATTTCACAAAGAGATTGGTTTTTTCTCCATGGGAAAATCAAAAAGCGAAAAAATATTTTGTTTCATGTATTTTTTTTTTTTTTTTGCTTGTAATAAAAGAAATCAAATAACACAGTATGGTGCTAGATGTAACTATATAAGAAGTCACTATATGTATGTATGTAAAAGAGTTATTGCAGTACGAGCGAGGAAGATAAAGTGTCTTTTAAATATATGTAGATATTTTGCTTCTTGCCGCACTCTACAGTACGTGGTGCTTACTGTTTGGTAGTAGAGCTTGGTTCTTGGTGGTGGTGATGGTGGTGTCATGTGGCACAGTATTTTTCTGCACTCTAGTTACTTTATCATTATCTAACCAAATAATTTATAGGTTTCCATCCTGACATACATACTATAATAAGTTAAGATAAAAAAAAAATTGAAAAACTGACACACACATGGAATGTACACAGGATGTTTAGAAACTGACTCGATACACAGACACTTTGCCACATTGAAATACTTACCAAATTAATATGAGGTCTATATATATATATATATATATATATATATATATATATATATATATATATATATATATATATATATATATATCTCTTTTTGTCTGACTATTACTGTGTACAGACGAGTGTATTGTTGCTAATTACATAACTTATAAAAAACAACTCATTACATATTTATTTAAAATTTCCAGTTTTATTTTATTTTATTTTATTTTTTTTTTGTTAATCAATTCAATTGGATACGTCTTTCTTTCTTGTGTTCTGGATTTCTCCTCATCGGCTCCTGAAATAAGCTACTAGCCGAATGGCATCTCAGTCAGGGGGGCGGCCCCCCGACCCAGAAGCTGCCGTGATGAAGATGTTGATGGCCGTGGCAGAGGAAATGGAATGTGACACGCCAGATACTCCAAAAAAACGTACCTCGGGCCATCATGCTGACGGTGCTGTCAAGCGACAGTGTGAAGGTATTATTCAAAAAATTGTTGAAAATAATTCATTAGGTAACAGTAATGATAGTCATAACAACAACAATAACACAAAAAATAACATATCCAGTGTTACACAATCATCAGATGTAAATAAATTCTTTTACTCTGATAACTGTACAGGTCCGTATTTTGTATTTGCGGAAGGTATTGATAAAGATGTTGGTAAATTACATCCTATGTCCATAGGAAGGTACATGGAACAACATCTACCATCTCTTGTTGATTCCATCGTTAAGATAGAGCGTTCAGGCTTCAACCGAATCAAGCTTTTTTTTAAAACGGGCAAACACGCTAATATGTTTGCAAACCACAAATCTCAGTTTTTCAAAACGTACATACCTGAATTTTCCGTTACACGAATGGGCCTTATACGGGGGGTTGATACAACTTTGGATGTCGATCACCTACTATTGCATACTAATTGCTCCAAAAAAATACTATCAGTTAGACGCATGAAACGTAAAATTACAAATAATAGTAACGAAGTTCAATATATACCGCGACAAATCATAATAGTTAAATTTGAAGGCCAAAACCTCCCTGAGGAAGTTATCATTCATAGAGTAGTTTGCAAAGTCGAGCCCTATATCCAGAACGTAACACAATGTGAGAACTGCTTACGTTTTGGCCATAGTCATAAAGTGTGTAAAAGTAAAACCAGATGTAAAAACTGCGGCGGTCCACATTCACACAACAACTGTTCATTGGAAAATGCCGTATGTGTTCACTGTCATGGCTCGCATTCGTCCAATAGTAGACTGTGCCCCGAGTTCAAACGTCAAAAAGAGATTAAAAAAATAATGTCTCTACAAAATTTGTCCTTTGATAATGCCAAAACACTAGTCAGCAGGCCTAAATACTCCGAGGTATTAACCAATAATCAACGTAATGCACCAAATATTAATAATACACTTCCTCTAGTAGATATGTCACCCACATTAAACAAGCGCGTTACTACTATAAAGGCAACCGGTACTGCTGCTCGCGAAGTAACCCCTACTAATCCAACCCCTAGAAACATTCCTCCTTATCCCACTCTACCCTCAAATAGGATGGAACTTCCAATGCACCCCTTACCCTCAAACCCATATCGCCCACCAACACCGATAGAACTAGAAGATGTCTTAAACAACCTATGCTCCTTTATCACAAATATAATTAGCAATAACGAACCGACACCTCCATCTCATAATTTTATCAGGGAATCTCTCATTAATATTCTTGCAACTCCAACCTTTAATTACAATAATGGCAGAGAACCTTTTGCGTATAATGCAATGGAATGCTAGGTCTGTTATAAGCAATAAAGCTAGTTTAGAGATATATATTCTTCAAAATAATATTGACGTTGCGCTGATATCTGAAACCTGGCTGGTGCCTGGTAAAACGTTTTCTTTAAAACATTATCAAATTGTGAGGAACGATCGTGTAGGTCGAGGAGGTGGCACAGCCATCTTAATCCGTAATGGACTAAATTTTACAGAATTAAATATGAACCATATTATCAATAATAACTTCGAAATATGTGCAGTAAATTTGGAATTTCATAATAGGCAAGTGTCATTCCTATCATTATATAACCCACCAAATAACCTCATTGATAGCCGTACATGGGACCGTATTATACACCCTCTAGCGGATTTAATGGTGATTGGTGGTGATTTTAACTCTCACCACCCCAGCTGGGGTAGCAATCATTCGGATGCAATGGGGGCCAGTCTTCTTAATGTGATTGATGAATATTCATTAGTCATCTTAAATAATGGATCCCCCACATGCTTTTCCCATAATAGCCAATCCGTTACAGACTTGACTATAGTCTCCAGCTCCTTGGCTGCTATAAGTAATTGGACAGTAAGCAGTGATCTCTTAGGATCCGACCATGCCGTTATTTTAATGTCATTGGGTACTACCTCAACGGACACGTCAACACGAAATACACCCCATAAAGCAAAATGGAACTTTAGCAAGGCCAACTGGTCTAAATATAATGAAGATATAGATAATATGATCTCAAATTTATCTGACAAATCATATGACTCCGTGGAAAATGAATACAATGACTTTATCGAAATTTTACACAATGCGGCCTACAACAATATACCAATTACTTATAAAAGACACAATAGAAAAGTTACTCCACCGTGGTGGAATGATACTTGCCTCGGACTCATACAATTAAGAAAGCGATGCTTTCTCCATTATAAACGTAACCCCAGTTTCGAAAACTTTTCTGCCTGTAATTACATTCAAAATTACGTAAAACATGAATTAGACAGAATTAAGAAACTCAGCTGGAATAACTTTTGCGAACAAATTAATATCAACACCACATCTAAAACTATCTGGAATAAAATTAAAATTCTTAAAAAATCCTTTTCCCCTAATTATGGCAAAGACAATAATAATAACAAATGGGTGGAACCCCTCGCAGTGAAGCTAGCACCCCCGTCAGTTGATAGGCCTATATATACTCCGAGCCATACAAGTGATACCACCCTATATCTAAATAAACCTTTTAATCTCAAAGAATTACAATTATCCCTTAAACATTCTGTCAATTCTGCACCTGGTGATGACAATATTTCCTACCCAATGATCACAAACCTTTCCCAAATAGGTAAGACCAAACTGATCAACTTACTAAACACAATTTGGCACCAAAATATAACCATATCTGACTTCAGTCGAATAATTATACATCCTATCTTAAAAGCTAACAAAAATCCTGCTGATCCTTCCTCCTACAGACCCATCTCACTTATGTCCTGTATTTTGAAAACGTTAGAAAGAATGATAAAAAGCAGATTGGAACATTTTATTGAAAAAAATAATAAATTACCGGATTACCAGTTTGGATTTAGACGTGGTAGAGGCGCACGAGACGCGCTGTATCAATTAACATCTGACATTAAACTCGGCTTTGCAGAAAAACGCAGCACGGTTGCTCTATTCACGGACTTAGAATCTGCCTACGATCGTGTTAATTTAAATGTATTATTTAATAAATTGACGAACGTTGGAGTCCCGACCAATTTTGCCTATTCCTTGACTTTACTATATAAGAATAGGCAAATTATTATAAGAACCAGAAACACGACTACTGAACCTCGCTTAGTATCCGATGGTCTTCCTCAGGGGTCAGTCCTTTCCCCAGTCTTATTTAATATTTATTGTTCCGACCTACACACCAGCTTTGATCCGGAAATTTCAATCATCCAATTCGCTGATGATCTGTGCATATATCATACCAATAAAAAGATGGAATATAGCATATCTCAGTTATCTGACAGTATGCAAAACTTTACAAAATGGATGCTAAACAATGGATTTGATATATCTACGGATAAGTCAGCAATCGTATTGTTTTCAACTAAAAGACTTAACATACCAGAAACAATAACATTAGGGAATTATGATTTTCCTGTCAAGCAAACAGTAAAATATCTCGGTGTTGAACTTCACTACAAACTCAATTGGGCCCCTCATTTTAAAACAGTTGCAGCTAAATGTGAATCAAATTTACACATATTAAGAGTCTTATGTACTACCTATTGGGGTGGGCACCCTGAATCTCTGCTTAGAATTTATAGGGGCCTAATTAGATCTCGCTTGGAATACAGTTGTATATGCTGGGATAATGTACCCATTTCAACTATGGGCATATTAAACCAAATCCAGTATAAGGCCCTCCGTATCTGTCTAGGAGCCATGAAAAGCACTCCAGTTAACGCCCTCCTGGCAGAAGCCGCTGAACCTCCTCTAGCTAAACGATGGGAATACCTCGCCTACAAATTTACATTAAAACTCCTATGTCATCAAAATTCTGCTCTTTGTAAACGCACTACTCGCATTCTTACACAAAACCTAGAAGGTATACGCTTTTGGAACCATAAAGTCACCCCTTCAGTTTCCTCTGCCTACGCTGACATCAGTGACATCATGCAACACTGCACATCCAAATTAAGTTTCGCTTACGAGTACGAAGAACTACTAGTATCTCCTATCGTTTTGCCGATTGTTAAATATAATGAGCACGCTGCTGCTATGAACGATGTGATGATAATGGAAATCTTAGATCACTACGAATTTGAGAAATGCATCTTCACAGACGCTTCAAAAACGAACGTTGGTGTTGCTGCCGCCTTCGTCTGTCCTTCACGTGGTATAAACCAAGCCTTCAAACTATATCCTGAAACTAATATATATACTGCTGAAGCGATCGCTGTTTACGAAGCATTAAAATTTATACAAGAAAATAGTCTCGATAATGTACTTGTATGCTCCGACTCTCAATCACTTATTATAAAACTAAAGTGTTCTACACCTATTCCATTCAATGAAAATTACTACATATTGGAAATACTAAAATTACTATTTTCATTGCAATTAGAAGGCAAGAGGATCGGATTCTTGTGGATTCCATCTCATATTGGGATTACATGGAATGAGGAAGCTGACAAACTGGCGAGAAAGGCAACCGGAGATACAACTCTCACTCCAAGACATACCATTCCATTTTCAAATATCATGGGCACTTTTAAAAATAAACTAATTATGTCTTGGCAAGAAGAATATGAGGTATCCAGCCGCACTAAAGGCAAGCATTACTACCGTTGCCATAATAATGTCTCACTGAATACATGGTTTCGCTCAGTAGACAAGCCACGCAAAGACATTGTTACTCTATCCAGATTGAAGTTTGGACATTGTTGCACTCCAGCTCATCTTTTCAGAATAGGCGTACTCGATTCACCTTTATGCTCATGTAATAACACAAGCATTGCCGATATCAACCACTTACTTTTCCAGTGCTCCAATAATACACTCAACATTAATAACTTGCTCACACATATTACACGTGCAAACATTCTGCTACCAGTTGATTTTCCATCACTCATATCACAAAATGAACCCATCCTAATAGACATTATAATTGACTTTCTAAATAATTCCAACCTCAAAATATAACCTAACATACTCCCTCGCATCTGCTTGGAAACAATTATTATACAACATATTCAACATAATATCAACACTCAAGACTCCACTTCAAAACTGGCGACCCAACTGTTAACTCAGCTAACTTTGGATCCTATCGATTACGTTCTGTACTACATCTTCTAACTTCCACCACATATCGTTGCCCAATTATGAAACAGCTCTACTAAAATTGTTTATATAATATATTAATTATGTAAGACTTCTTTACATGATATTTATATATCTGTATGTACTAGTACTGTATAATTTTCCTTTCTTTATATTACTACTATGTAACAATGGCTGTATACGTATTGTCGATGCCAATAAATTTATATAAAAAAAAAAAAAAAAATATATATATATATATATATATCTGTTTTATTCTTTTTGACAGTTTTCCAGGAAAATATTGATAAGAAGTAAAGTAAATAGATAATCGTAAGACACGAAAAAATAACGATAGAATCAGCACAAAACTGAATCGCATAAGATGATTTGCGAAATAAAGTTGAGAAGAGAAGTGTTGTTATTTGTAACAAAGAGTCAATTAGATAAAATTAACACTTGAAAGATTTACTTTGTGAAAATCTATATTATAAAGTATGAGCACAATTTTCTTTGTCATTTTTCACTAAAAATAGACTTCTCAGATATTGGCTAACAGAAGCGTAATTCTAAATTTTGCGCCATGGAGCGACTTTTAGTTGAGCTTCCTTCTGCAAAAAAGTCTATATTTTTACAAAAAATAAAAGTGGCGCGCAAAAAAAGATGGGCTATACTCCTTTATTTTTCCTAACTTTTACCTAGTTGTACTTCCTTTTCCACTGTGTCCTATTTCTTTTCTTTGTAGTACCCCTCTTTATCATCCGCTCTGGAGCAACTGCTGAACCTGCTCCATTAGAATTGGACGCGGACTAATGAGTTCATATTTGATTAAAGATCCTATTTGGACGTCTTGTATTTTGTAAAGCATAACGAATTCAGAGCGTATATGGCCGTTAGAACCATCGCGTATATGGTCGACTTTCAATGCTTACCAATATGAATGATTTTATAACTTAAATTGTGATCCAAGCAACTGTGTTCGAATATACTTTGATAAATCGGATTATTAAGATTATGTCTGAGTTCGCAGAATTAATTCTGTGATAAGAACATAGTCGCCTCGGACAGAGCGGAGGTTAGAGTGTAGAGTGTGTGTAGAGGCATGTTAGAGAGTAGAGGGTGCGTAAAGTTAAGTGAGAAATATTGTGAGGTATTGTAATTAGAGAGTATTTGTTAGAAAAAGCGGGGTTTAATGTGTTGAGTGGTGCAGATGGAAGTGAAGGGTATAGTTAAATCAGTAAGCATTTAAGGGCGACGATCAAGCGAGGTAAGTGCGAAGCATTAAGATCATTATTCCGGTAATTTAGTGTTAGTATTTTTATTATTATTATATTTTTGAACGTGCAAGAAAAAGTAAATTAACTTTAGTTACGTACTTCATTAATAAATTGTTAACTGAATCATTCACAGCTTTACTGTTTATATTAATATTATAATTATTATTACCATTTGTGAGTTAAAGCAAAAGGGTAAATTAAGGGGAGGTTTACTTGAGAGTCGTTAAAAAAATCGATTTTTTTTTTTGCAGAAGCTGGTAGCTAATTATGTGTAGAATATGTTCCCAAAGTGATTTTGCTGAAAGTAATTTAAGGGAAGGTTTACTTGAGATTTCATAAAAAAAATCGATTCTTTTTTGCCGAAATTGATAGCAAATTACGTGTAGAATATGTTCCCAAAGTGATTTTACTAAAAATAGTTTAAAGACAAGATTCTTGCATATTGACCGAATCTACCTTTCTATAAAAAAAATTCAAAAAACGTAGTTCACGTAATAATGAGTATTAAATATAAAATTTTGAAAATACGTTTCTTTATATATATTTTATAATATCTCGGAACTAATTTTTGGAACTGGCGGACACGATAACTTAAAAAACTACTTATTCGATGGATCCTTTTTTTGATTTTTTATTTTAAAGATAATTCAATTCTTCGGCACCTCTACCTAAGTTCGATGCACATCAATATTTTTTTTTTTTTAATTTACTTTAAAGAGCGAAAAATAAGATAAAAATCGTAATCAAAGGTTCAAACATCCGCAATTTTTTTGTCTTTCAACAATTTATTGATATTATAGGTAGAGGTGCCGGTACTCTTCATATATTTTATAAATCTTTTTTGTTTTTGAATTTCGGTGGTTTATTACCGGCGCTAGGATGTCCGCCAACAAGGCATTGGATTTTCGGATCGTCACACTGCAGTATCTATAAAATGGACAATTTTTTATATTTTTCCTTGAAAATTTTTTTTTTGTATAGTTTAATACTTAATAAATATGTGTACACAATTTAAAATTGATATTTACTTCCGTTCTTGAGAAAAAAATTCTAGAAAAATAGATCATTTTTAAGGACTCTCGAGTAAACCTCCCTTTAAGATTAGTAGATATTTCGCGATTTTATACTTTGTTCATTTATAAATTCAATGTTAATTTTTTTTATATTTTTTTTTTTTCTTGTAATTTTCATAAGTGTTAAATAAAATTTTATAATATGTGTATAGAGGGTTTTTTTTATTTATTACTGGCAGGAAATTTTCTTGAACATCCTTCCTGGGATTGGCCTATATTGTTTCAGAGCGGCTTCTTGGACCGCAGAACCCATATTCGATTTTATTCACCCCACAATACGTTCTCTGGCCAACCGCTCGACCGGGATTCCGCTAACGTGCGTCCTCTAGTTGGGTGCGGCGTTACAATTTTCTAACGCATGCAAAATTGCAACTTGAAATATCTATCTTCGTGAAAATGCTGTATGCTGGTATATACAAATAAAAATTATATACACCATATGGCCTAATTTCGACAAAAGTTCTTTAAAACGTCTGTTTGTGGTGCTATGTAATTTAATTATCACCACTGAAGAATAACTTTAGTTGTTTCTCATATATATCTTAATATCTTAAATAAAATTTACACAAAAAGGAATTCCGAAAGCGTCTTGTTGTTTTATACTTCTTGTGTGGCCGGATGAAACTTATTTCAGTTTAAAAAAATTAAATTAATTTTTTAATTTAATATTTTTCTTTTAATAATATTATACATTTCTTTTGTGAAAAAACAAAATGCATAATACTCCTTACAACAATGTTTCCCGTAGGTACATCTTTTAAATATAAAAATAGAAAATATACACTCGAAATCTCTTTACGAAGAAGAAACGGCATAAATAAAGAAATAGAAACAGGAAATACGTATAAATATTCTATCAAAAGAAACTCTTATTTAATATGCTCTATAAGTGTAATTTTAATGTTGCTTTGCTTCTTCTCGCGCTCGCTCGCTCGTACAATAAAACGAACAAACACTATTGTTGCAGTTTAAAGGAAATTTTATCAAATATGGAATTTAATTGTTCTGCAATTACGTTTTTCACACACAACTAACTCCCTCTAACTATATATTTACTCGTAAGGACACAAAGAAACTTGTAAATGCTATGAAAGAGTTGGTGTGATGTTACTAAAGTCAGTAAAGTTGAAAATTCACTACAGGTACAGGTATAGGTAGAGTGGCAGAAGAACTATTATTTTGTGTTATAAATAAAACTATAGCTTTGTTCCTTTTTCCAAAATGATGAGCGGTTCAAATAATAATGAATTTGTCAAATACGCATGATCGAATTGAATTATTACTTGAACTAATAATTCTGAATTGTTAAATAGGAACGCAATAAATTCTAAAAATACTCTATAGAGGGCATAGAAGTGTGACACTACCATCATAGAGAAAAGCAGCAAAAATCTCGATGAGAAACAGGGTTATAAATATATATTCAAGTAGCATCAGTGGCAGTGTTCGAGCAGAAAAAAATTCTTTAAGCGCTTCAAGCCGCTTCATATTGCTGACCAATTTTCTGCTTGGACAGAAATCAAGTGACATGTAGTTCTGTCTTACATCAAATTTAAATTTTACTGCGATAAATTAGAAAATTCTGCCATATTGTTGTTAACTCTGATGATTCTTCAGTAATATGACCTATAATGTTATCCATACTGTGTAAAATATAAAAGAAATAGCAAATTTTCCTATGAATAACTCCTATTGAGGTTATTTTGTTTAAATATCTACGACGACATTTTGCTTTTTGGTGCTTTGTTATTCTTAGTAAATCGCCATTTTGCTTTAAAGCGCTTTAAAGAATTTTTTCTGCTCGAATGTAGCCAGTGTCAGACGCGTCAGTTAGCGTCAATTATTTAGAATTTATAATCAGCAAAAATATTTTAATTATTATTTATAAAAAAATAAATTTGAAAAACTTTGCACTCGTATGACGACGTTACCACGCTAACGACGCTAACCGTAGATATCGTAAATATGATAGATAATGAGTAGATATCGTAGATATTATTCTTCATTAACTTTTTTTTGATAATTTTTTCAAAACTGTACACAAACTGAAATTCTAATTCAAATTCTTGACAAAAATCCCGGACTCATTGATCTATTTTGAACTCAAATATATTTTTTTAAAAGGAACGCATTATTTTCAACTTTTCCAGCTGCGCATGATTTTTACTGATTTGAACTAAAAATTCGTGAAAAAGGAACAAAGCTTTTATTTTTTTGGTAACAATTATGAATTTTTTTTAAGGGGTTAGGTGGGTTTGAAAATTTCAAAAAATCCATTTTTTTGTCTTATTAAATAGTACAATGTGTTTAAAATATTCTCCTAAGATTTCAAATCGATTCGAGTAAAATTCTAAGAGATAGACCCGTCGGAAGTCCGCCCATCAAGCCACGTCAGTGCAGCGCAGTAAACTTAAAACGCGTTTATCTCAAAACTCAATTTTTTAAGTCGGTCGACATGATTTCTCGAAAAGTTATGAAGCGATTTTGTTCAAATTTAGCACCTATCTTTGAAATAACATTATCTAGTCATTGAACGAAGGGTTTTTTTTTAATTTTTATTACAACTAATTTTTTCGAGCCAATACAAGGCGAAAATTTAACCAAAAAATGTGTTTTTCTGTTCAAAGTCTGTCAAAACTTCCAATTTTAGTTTTTTTTTCCTTCGACCAGTAACGAGATTTATCCATGTACTAACGAAATATTTTTGGTTTTTTGATTTTAAATGAGTAGATAGGCTAGGAGAGAACGGGAGCACCGTAGAACCTCAATTATCCGGACTACTTTTTTGACCGTGTTAACAACCGTGTAGTTTGGGGTCCTACTGTACCTAGTGTATGAATTGACCTTTGACCTGGCACGTACATGTATTTAAAAATTGTTGTTGACATTTGACCCCAACACTCGCTCATACTGTTGGCCTTGAAACTCCAAAGACATGAGTCATTACTTCAACAACCACACAAGTAGTTAACCCATTGTGCGTCATCACAATTTGTTCATAACGATTTAGTTTTATGTTAACCCATTACCCGCCATAGTTTTTGAATCCAAACCTAACGCATGCGCAGACTGAATTTAAGTACACGACGCATGCGCAGAGTGAATTTTAGGTTACAATTTGATAGATGGGGTACACTACCGCGTCAAAAATGTGGAGTTACCCTAATTCGGGGTGGCCCCAAACTTTTGACACCGTACTGTACTTAAATTTTTGGTACACTACCGTGTCAAAAGTGTGGACCCCCCCTGGCCAAAAAGGTACCCTATCACTTTTTGAGGCGTACTGTACGTGCAAACCTTGACCCCAACACGCGCTTGCCTTAATTACGTCATCTTAAACGAACTCTTACGTTAAAAAATGTGGGGAATACCCTAACATAAAGGGGTGACCCCAAACTTTTGACGCCGTACTGTACTTAAATTTTTGGTACACTACCGTGTCAAAAGTGCGGGCCCCCCTGACCAAAAAGGTGTCCGATCACTTGTTGAAGCGCACTGTACGTGCAAACCTTGACCCCAACACGCGCTTACCTTAATTGCGTCATTTTAAACGAAAGGTACATTACCAAGTCAAAAATGTTGGGAATACCCTAACCCACGGGGTGGCCGCTAAATTTTGCGGGGCACTGTACCAAGCGCTAGATTTTAAAACCAGACTCCGGGGTCCAGATTTCTGACCGCTACTGTACTGCCGGAAATCGAGTGTTAACTGTACCTTATGGGGATTTTTGGTATATTTAACCTTGGAAAATTCCAGGAATTTTTATCAGTTTTAAAATAAACAAACAACTAATAATTAAATGTTTATTTTAGCTGAATTATGATCATATGACTCATATATGGAGTTTTTTTGGTATAAGAAAGATGACGTCATGGAATATTAATGAGTTAAAAAATTGTTTAGTAAAAAATATCACCCATTGTAGGCCTCAAGCAAGAAATTATTTTTATCAGTTTTAATACTTTAACATTTAACCTACAGTGACCAATTTTTTAGTTAACTAACAAAAGTTCTTGAAATTTTAACAAGTTACAAAAAATATTACTTCTTATGGTGCACAACACTTTTGAATTTGACTGTAGCACAAAACTGTTTCTATATCAAACGAAAATTATCTGAAATAATTCAGTATGTACATATGTATAGACTCTGTATATTAAAAATATTTTATGTATACACTCTGTATATTGAGAATAAGAAAGAAAATTTGTATATAATTTTAATTTTTATGAATACTAGTAAACGAATTGTATAGCCATTTATGAATAAGTATTAAATCTAATTATAAAATAATTTATAAATATTGCAAAAAATTTGTTTAATCAGCAAAATCAATGTATATCATTTTAATACTGATACATATTTATATTAGGGTATAATAGTATTGTATTTAACATTTTTAAACAGAATAAAAGTTCAATTTTTGGTTTTAAATTACTATAAACACGTCGTTTAATATAAAAATGATAACAGCATTGAGTTTTACTAAATTTTTAAGTCTGTAAAATCAAAATTTTTATAGACTAGAACATTTTGAATTTGATACTTTATCAATCATTAACATATATATAATATCATGTATATATAACTGGTGTATATTTAGTATTTTTAATAAATATTTTAGTATACAGGGTGTATCATGAAATATGCTTTTCAATTAGAATAATAAATTTCATAAGATTTTTGTTAATACTCTTATTGGTTAACGAAAGAAACTTTTTGCTGTAAAAAAATAGGGGAATTCAGGGTAATAATTAAATAAAACGCACATATTTTTCTTTTTTTTAAAATTTTATTTATAGAATATGTATACAAAAAAATTAAATTGCTTAAATCTATATATTACTAAAAATCTATTTATTTTCCATATAAAATTTTTTTAAAAGAATACAGTTTTCTAATGAGCAAATTTTATCTGAATGGATCATACAGCGTCTTGAATAATATTCATCTCGCAGATTGGAAATCTTCGGTACATCAAATATTTCTTCCAAATTCAAAATCCACGGCTGGTTTTCGGTACCATCAAACAAATTTGAAATCCATTTCTTCTTTTCACCGCCCTTGAAACTTCTTTAATATAGGTTTCAATATGGAATGAAGTTTTTTGTACGAAGTAAATCCACATGACCAAGGTATCCCATGTCAATTTCGGCAAAGCCAACGTGCAGCAACCCGTTCATATTTCTTCGGCAACTCGTTGAAATCAAACGGTGCGTCGAATATAAGATGTAATATTTCATCCGAATTTTCCGCAACGATACCAACTTCTTTAAAATAAAATTGGCTGTTAGCTCCTTGATAGCCTTGTATGTCAAGAAACGCCATTTTTTATCGCCGCTGTAGAACTGAATTTACTCACACAATCCACAACTTTATATAAAATAATTAAAATTGGTGAGGATAGTTAATTTGTGGGATGTATCCGAAAAAGGATACTAATAGCTATTGCTAGTTGACCATCAAATTACAAACTGTTAATAATATTTAGCACATTGGTGCGTACCATGTTCTTTTCACTTTAAGACCTAGTGATTTAAGGAATGCTAAATTTTCGGGTGAAATGTGTTGTCGCTTAAAAGTTTTACGTTTAATGATCTTAGGTTTCGAAAGTCCTTTGCTAGGTTGTTTAGCGTTGGACTGCTCTGAATTGTAAATTATCATGGTTCGAAATGCAATTGTTTTACCACGAAATTGTTTTTTTTCAGCGAAAGTGATGTTAACTCTTTGACAACCACCGGTAAATTGACAATATTTTGTGTAAGTTTAACTAATTTATACCCTTTAACCATGATAATGTGTGTGAGCCCTTTAACCATGATAAGGTGTATGAGCTCTTTAACCATGATAAGGTGTATGAGTCACTCCGGGGGCAAAATAAGTCACTCCGGGGGCAAAATGAGTCACTCCGGGAGCAAAATGAGTCACTTCGGGAGCAAAATGAGTCACTCCGGGAGCAAAAGAGTCACTCCGGGACCAAAATGAGTCACTCCGGGAGCAAAATTAGTCACTCCGGGAGCGAAATGAGTAACTCCGGGAGCCAAATGAGTCACTCCGGGAGTAATATGAGTCATTCCGGGAGCAAAATGAGTCACTCCGGGAGCAAAATGAGTCACTCCGGGAGCAAAATGAGTCACTTCGGGAGCAAAATGAGTCACCCGTTGGAGTCAAATGAGTAGCCCGGTGAAGCAAATGAGCTAAGTATATATATGAAATTGTCTGAACCGGAATCAATGGAGTGGGATAAAATGGATGTTTCAATTGGTGAATTTTTCGAACGTGAACCAATGCTACTGAACGAACTGACTTTGGAAACATTTCTTCAAATCTACAAGTGAATCAGTTTGAAAAGTTATGGTGCGAAAATCATACAACGCGCCTGGATTTTGTTACCATCCTATTATCGAGCCATGTTTCAAGAATGTGAACCATGTTTTAAACATTATAATCAACCATGGCCACAAGATCATATTGATGGACCACCTAGTTTGAAAATTCGCTGTGAAATGTGCAAGAATGGCGTGAAAATGGAGGAAAACTTTCAACCGCCCGTTGGTGAACCATTGACATTTGCAACACGGATTTCACACGTTGAAGACATATTTCTGACTCATCCTTATTTGTATACAAAAGTCAGAACTTTCGATATGTTATTATACTTAACAAAACAACTATTGAAATATGATACTTGGGTGCAACATCTGTATGCATATATGATACCCGAATATGCACAACGAATTTGTCAAGTATGGGATCAGTTACCTGAAAACATGAAACAATTACGTTAGGGTGTTATTGAATATATAAACAAATCATACAATTTTTAATATTTATTTATTGTAAACAATATTTCATATACATTTATTGTAAAAAATATTACATATACATTTACTGTGAAAATATTTTATATTCATACTTATATTTTAAAAATAAAGAACAATAATTATTTACATATATGTGTTATTTATTTGAAAAAAAAAAAAAAGACCTTTTTATCTTACAGGGTTAAAAAATATAAAAATAAAATATACAC
Organism: Brachynemurus nebulosus; assembly: GCA_035578155.1. Lineage (NCBI taxonomy): Eukaryota > Metazoa > Arthropoda > Insecta > Neuroptera > Myrmeleontidae > Brachynemurus > Brachynemurus nebulosus. The sequence goes on from JAPWDM010000006.1 coordinate 33,221,635, forward strand.
TTCAATGAGGGATAACTACTGCTGCTTCTTATACGGTGGTGTTCTTCAAAATTCAGTAAATTCTTAGTGTGGATAATCAATTAATCATCATCATCATCATCATCATCATCATAATCGCTAGCATCTTCTTTATCAGTTTCATCCAGATAATCACCTAGTGGTTCAATAACATCAGCCTTTTGAAGTTCGCGAAGTATAGAGAATATTTCTCGACCAACAGTAGTTTCTTTTAAAGCATTTAACTCTTTGATTAAATCTTCTCGATCGTAAACGTTAAACAACAACATATTTTTATTTTCCTCTAAACTTCGAATAATACTGAGTATTTTTTCACCAGTCTCTGAAGTCTCGTATAAACGTTGTAATTCATCTATTAAAGTATTAGGATTATGCCAGTATTTTATTTTGTTCGATTGTATGTTAACATTTCTAGACTCTCTCAAGTTGTCTTGCTTAAAATGCTTAGCTAAGACCCCGTTTTCGACATTTTCATTTGAAGCTATATGACGTTTTAAGCTTATTGGTTTAACCTGATTGACAATTTTCGCTTCATTTTCCGAGTCAGCGTTTCGAACCTCTTTTAACATTATAATATCTAAAGCAGTTCCTAGAAGTTTAGTTAGTTGTGAAGAGGAGGTTGTTTCATTGCAATTGTTATTAATTGCTGTTAAGCTATTTACTTGCTTACTTTCATTAGACCAACTATCTTTCTCGTTTTCAGATTGACGACGGTTTTCTCCTCTTTTCAAAGAGTTAAATTTGGTTTGAATGGCTTCAGTTGCAGCATCTATCCTTTTTTGGTCAAACGGATTCAAGATTGCTTCAGAGTAATCAATATCATGCTGTAGTTGAGATGTATTTTCATCATCATTATCATCAAATCTAGATATAGAGATATCATCAGGTGTTTTATTATTAGCATCATATGGTATGAATTTGCTTGATGAGTTATCATTCTTTCCAATAGTACCATCATTAATATTGCTTAACGAATTATGTTGAGCATTTAAGTGTCTAGAAAGATTAGACTTTCGCGTAAATGCTTTACCACAAAAATCACAATTATACATCGTTCAGCGGGAGGTCTGAAGCGTTCGCTAGTAAATGAATAACTGTTCAAAGATTTATTGCTTCTCTACTTATATATACTTAGCTCATTTGCTTCACCGAGCGACTCATTTGACTCCAACGAGTGACTCATATGCTCCCGGAGTGACTCATTTTGCTCCCGTAGTGACTCATTTTGCTCCCGGAATGACTCATATTGCTCCCGGAGTGACTCATTTTGCTCCCGGAGTGACTCATTTTGCTCCCGGAGTGACTCATTTTGCTCCCGGAGTGACTCATTTCGCTCCCGGAGTGACTAATTTTGTTCCCGCAGTGACTCATTTTGCTCCCGGAGTGACACATTTTGCTCCCGGAGTGACACATTTTGCTCCCGGAGTGACTCATTTTGCTCCCGGAGTTTCTCATTTCGCTCCCGGAGTGACTCATTTTGCTCCCGGAGTGACTCATTTTGCTCCCGGAGTGACTCTATTGCTCCCGGAGTGACACATTTTGCTCCCGGAGTTACTCATTTCGCTCCCGGAGTGACTAATTTTGTTCCCGCAGTGACTCATTTTGCTCCCGGAGTGACACATTTTGCTCCCGGAGTGACTCATTTTGCTCCCGGAGTTACTCATTTCGCTCCCGGAGTGACTAATTTTGCTCCCGGAGTGACTCATTTTGGTCCCGGAGTGACTCTTTTGCTCCCGGAGTGACTCATTTTGCTCTCGAAGTGACTCATTTTGCTCCCGGAGTGACTCATTTTGCTCCCGGAGTGACTCATTTTGCTCCCGGAGTGACTAATTTTGCTCCCGGAGTGACTAATTTTGCTCCCGGAGTGACTCATTTTGATCCCGGAGTGACTCATTTTGCTCCCGGAGTGACTCATTTTGCTCCCGGAGTGACTCATTTTGCTCCCGGAGTGACTCATTTTGCTCCCGGAGTGACTCATTTTGCTCCCGGAATGACTCATATTACTCCCGGAGTGACTCATTTGGCTCCCGGAGTTACTCATTTCGCTCCCGGAGTGACTAATTTTGCTCCCGGAGTGACTCATTTTGGTCCCGGAGTGACTCTTTTGCTCCCGGAGTGACTCATTTTGCTCCCAAAGTGACTCATTTTGCTCCCGGAGTGACTCATTTTGCCCCCGGAGTGACTTATTTTGCCCCCGGAGTGACTCATACACCTTATCATGGTTAAAGAGCTCATACACCTTATCATGGTTAAAGGGCTCACACACATTATCATGGTTAAAGGGTATAAATTAGTTAAACTTACACAAAATATTGTCAATTTACCGGTGGTTGTCAAAGAGTTAACATCACTTTCGCTGAAAAAAAACAATTTCGTGGTAAAACAATTGCATTTCGAACCATGATAATTTACAATTCAGAGCAGTCCAACGCTAAACAACCTAGCAAAGGACTTTCGAAACCTAAGATCATTAAACGTAAAACTTTTAAGCGACAACACATTTCACCCGAAAATTTAGCATTCCTTAAATCACTAGGTCTTAAAGTGAAAAGAACATGGTACGCACCAATGTGCTAAATATTATTAACAGTTTGTAATTTGATGGTCAACTAGCAATAGCTATTAGTATCCTTTTTCGGATACATCCCACAAATTAACTATCCTCACCAATTTTAATTATTTTATATAAAGTTGTGGATTGTGTGAGTAAATTCAGTTCTACAGCGGCGATAAAAAATGGCGTTTCTTGACATACAAGGCTATCAAGGAGCTAACAGCCAATTTTATTTTAAAGAAGTTGGTATCGTTGCGGAAAATTCGGATGAAATATTACATCTTATATTCGACGCACCGTTTGATTTCAACGAGTTGCCGAAGAAATATGAACGGGTTGCTGCACGTTGGCTTTGCCGAAATTGACATGGGATACCTTGGTCATGTGGATTTACTTCGTACAAAAAACTTCATTCCATATTGAAACCTATATTAAAGAAGTTTCAAGGGCGGTGAAAAGAAGAAATGGATTTCAAATTTGTTTGATGGTACCGAAAACCAGCCGTGGATTTTGAATTTGGAAGAAATATTTGATGTACCGAAGATTTCCAATCTGCGAGATGAATATTATTCAAGACGCTGTATGATCCATTCAGATAAAATTTGCTCATTAGAAAACTGTATTCTTTTAAAAAAATTTTATATGGAAAATAAATAGATTTTTAGTAATATATAGATTTAAGCAATTTAATTTTTTTGTATACATATTCTATAAATAAAATTTTAAAAAAAAGAAAAATATGTGCGTTTTATTTAATTATTACCCTGAATTCCCCTATTTTTTTACAGCAAAAAGTTTCTTTCGTTAACCAATAAGAGTATTAACAAAAATCTTATGAAATTTATTATTCTAATTGAAAAGCATATTTCATGATACACCCTGTATACTAAAATATTTATTAAAAATACTAAATATACACCAGTTATATATACATGATATTATATATATGTTAATGATTGATAAAGTATCAAATTCAAAATGTTCTAGTCTATAAAAATTTTGATTTTACAGACTTAAAAATTTAGTAAAACTCAATGCTGTTATCATTTTTATATTAAGCGACGTGTTTATAGTAATTTAAAACCAAAAATTGAACTTTTATTCTGTTTAAAAATGTTAAATACAATACTATTATACCCTAATATAAATATGTATCAGTATTAAAATGATATACATTGATTTTGCTGATTAAACAAATTTTTTGCAATATTTATAAATTATTTTATAATTAGATTTAATACTTATTCATAAATGGCTATACAATTCGTTTACTAGTATTCATAAAAATTAAAATTATATACAAATTTTCTTTCTTATTCTCAATATACAGAGTGTATACATAAAATATTTTTAATATACAGAGTCTATACATATGTACATACTGAATTATTTCAGATAATTTTCGTTTGATATAGAAACAGTTTTGTGCTACAGTCAAATTCAAAAGTGTTGTGCACCATAAGAAGTAATATTTTTTGTAACTTGTTAAAATTTCAAGAACTTTTGTTAGTTAACTAAAAAATTGGTCACTGTAGGTTAAATGTTAAAGTATTAAAACTGATAAAAATAATTTCTTGCTTGAGGCCTACAATGGGTGATATTTTTTACTAAACAATTTTTTAACTCATTAATATTCCATGACGTCATCTTTCTTATACCAAAAAAACTCCATATATGAGTCATATGATCATAATTCAGCTAAAATAAACATTTAATTATTAGTTGTTTGTTTATTTTAAAACTGATAAAAATTCCTGGAATTTTCCAAGGTTAAATATACCAAAAATCCCCATAAGGTACAGTTAACACTCGATTTCCGGCAGTACAGTAGCGGTCAGAAATCTGGACCCCGGAGTCTGGTTTTAAAATCTAGCGCTTGGTACAGTGCCCCGCAAAATTTAGCGGCCACCCCGTGGGTTAGGGTATTCCCAACATTTTTGACTTGGTAATGTACCTTTCGTTTAAAATGACGCAATTAAGGTAAGCGCGTGTTGGGGTCAAGGTTTGCACGTACAGTGCGCTTCAACAAGTGATCGGACACCTTTTTGGTCAGGGGGGCCCGCACTTTTGACACGGTAGTGTACCAAAAATTTAAGTACAGTACGGCGTCAAAAGTTTGGGGTCACCCCTTTATGTTAGGGTATTCCCCACATTTTTTAACGTAAGAGTTCGTTTAAGATGACGTAATTAAGGCAAGCGCGTGTTGGGGTCAAGGTTTGCACGTACAGTACGCCTCAAAAAGTGATAGGGTACCTTTTTGGCCAGGGGGGGTCCACACTTTTGACACGGTAGTGTACCAAAAATTTAAGTACAGTACGGTGTCAAAAGTTTGGGGCCACCCCGAATTAGGGTAACTCCACATTTTTGACGCGGTAGTGTACCCCATCTATCAAATTGTAACCTAAAATTCACTCTGCGCATGCGTCGTGTACTTAAATTCAGTCTGCGCATGCGTTAGGTTTGGATTCAAAAACTATGGCGGGTAATGGGTTAACACAAAACTAAATCGTTATGAACAAATTGTGATGACGCACAATGGGTTAACTACTTGTGTGGTTGTTGAAGTAATGACTCATGTCTTTGGAGTTTCAAGGCCAACAGTATGAGCGAGTGTTGGGGTCAAATGTCAACAACAATTTTTAAATACATGTACGTGCCAGGTCAAAGGTCAATTCATACACTAGGTACAGTAGGACCCCAAACTACACGGTTGTTAACACGGTCAAAAAAGTAGTCCGGATAATTGAGGTTCTACGGTGCTCCCGTTCTCTCCTAGCCTATCTACTTAAATGAACCAATAATGAGTTATGCTGTCCACGGCAAGATCATTTTTTTTTTTTTTGACACGTCAAGGAAGATGAGGTACCAACGGCTGAGTTTTCGGAATTTTTAAATAAAAATTTCACAAAATACTATTTAAATATGTATCTTTGATATGCTGAATTGTTTAGATAAAATATATTTATGATTGTATATACTAAAAAAAAATAGTAATAATACCCTTTTTTTGAACCTCTGAAACCCACCTAACCCCTTAACCAACGATTCTTTAGCGCTTCACTTATTGTTAGACATTAATTTATTTTTTATGTACACTTTCAAAACGATTTCTTTGTTGAATGATTAAAAATTTCTTTGAACCAAAAAAGACTATTCTTTGAATTAAAAAAATACCCCTGTCGCAGCATCTGCATAACATAGCGAATTTCCAAATCTTGGGCACTGGTGGATCTCATCTAAGACCTGTACCTATTTAAAATAGTTTAGCTTTCTAAGAGTAAAAGAATTTTTTAAATCGGTTGGGTAATTAGTTTTGGTATTTTTGGGGACCCAAGAACCCGAACGAATTTTGTGCAGCATAGTTGTATCCATCTAAAATAATTTAGTTCTCTAGCAGTGAGAAATTTTTTAGCATCTTTTCGATAGCTTATTACTGGCGTTTTCGGATCTGCAAGATCCCGGTGGACCTCATTAAAAAATCAGCTCGACCGTATATTCTAGGCGGACTTTATGTAATATATATATATATATATATATATATATATATATATATATATATATATATTCAAAACCCGTTGTGTAGCATTCTACGCCGCATTTGCATCCGCAGGACAGTTGTGGATCTCAGATAACACAACCTGTACCTATCTAAAATAGTTTACCTCGGTAATAGTAAATAAGTTTCAAAATCGGTCAGTTATTTTATTTTTGACACTTTTTGGTCCTACTGACACTGTCAGACCTTACATAACGTAATCTATATGTATCTAAAATAGCTTAGCTCCCCAACAGTGAAAAAATTTTCAAAATCGGTCGGCTAGTTTATTTTTGACGCTCTTGGATCCGATGGACCCTGGCAGACTTTACATAACGTAATCTATATTTATCTAAAATAGTTTAGCTCTGTAACAGTGAAAAAATTTTCAAAATCGGTCGGTTAGTTTATTTTTGACACTTTTGGATCCCATGGACCCTGGCAGACCTTACATAACGTAATCTATATTTATCTAAAATAGTTTAGCTCTGTAACAGTGAAAAAATTTTCAAAATCGGTCAGTTAGTTTATTTTTGACACTTCTGGATCCTATGGACCCTGGCAGACCTTACATAACGTAATCTATACTTATCTAAAATAGTTTAGCTCTGTAACAGTGAAAAAATTTTCAAAATCGGTCAGTTAGTTTATTTTTGACACTTTTGGGTTCTATGGACCTTGGTGGACCTTACATAACGTAATTTATATTTATCTAAAATAGTTTAGCTCTGTAACAGTGAAAAAATTTTCAAAATCGGTCAGTTAGTTTATTTTTGACACTTCTGGATCCTATGGACCCTGGCAGACCTTACATAACGGAATCTATATTTATCTAAAACAGTTTAGCTCTGTAACAGTGAAAAAATTTTCAAAATCGATCAGGCAGTTTATTTTTGACACTTTTGGGTCCTATGGACCCAGGCGGACCTTACATAACGTAATCGATATCTATCTAAAATAGTTTAGCTCTGTAACAGTGAAAAAATTTTCAAAATCGGTCAGTTAGTTTATTTTCGACACTTTTGGGTCCTGTGGACCCTGACGGACCTTACATAATGTATTCTAAATCTATCTAAAATAGTTTAGCTCTGTAACAGTGAAGAAATTTTTAAAATTGGTCGTTTAGTTTATTTTTTACAATTATGGGATCAGTAAATCCTGGCGAAACTCATACAAGTCTAGTACTCTAACAGTAAGAAAAGGGTTCTAAGGATCTCATATAACTTATGGCAGTCCGTAAGCTTCTTGCGGACATCATTTAATAAATTAATTCAAATACTTTAACTTACTAACTGTGAAAAATTTTTTAAAATCGATTGGTTAATTAATTTCTGGCCTTTTTAGGTCCCGAAAACCTTGACCTCACATAAAATACCTTAAATCCATTTGAAATGGTTTAATTTTTTAACATTATTAATTGTTAGTGGAAAAATTTTCAAAATCGATTCAAAATATTTTTCCGTACATACATATTATGTACATTGTACATATTTTGTTTTGTTTTATATTTAATAATATTTATATCATAACATAATCTTCAATTTCTTGTTTACTTAAAAATTCAATAAAAAAAAAAAAAATTCTTCATTACATTAGCTTAGAAAATCTGTTTAATTTACATTTTTTAACATGGGATAGAACCATGCTAATTATAATGCAATAAATGAGAAACAAAACTCTATACATGTATGTGTGTTATATCACATATATGTGAATAGTTTTCACTTGTTCTCACAAAATTCTTTAATAAAAAAGTGAAATATTTTTATACTTCATAAAGAACTGAGATATAAATATAAATTACTTATTAGACTAACAAAGAAAGAATATAAGTGAAAATTTACATTTTGTCGAAAAATACTTAAAATAGAAAGAAAATTATAAGAATATTTTCTTCATAATTTTTTTTTTCCTTTTCAACGATGTAAAAATCGAACTGCCTTATGATAGGATCGAATGATAAAAAATGGCCAGAAAACCTACTTCTGGGCATCCGACGTGTCTGGCTAACGAACTTAGCCAAGCCAATTCAGAATCCAGTCCGCACACAAAATTTCATAAGCGTTAGACGTTTCGTTCGAGAGTTATCGCGCGGATACATATATATATATATATATATATATATATATATATATATATATATATATATATATATATATATATATATATATATATATATATATAAATTTTAGTGAATATCATTTTCGTATTCTAGGGACCTCAAAACATATTTCTGATATGGTCCCGGGCTTAGGTCGCACCATGACACCTGGCGTAAAAGCTGAATTTCCAGTTTTGGAAATTCGCTAAAAAGAAAATTTTTATTCAAACAAATATTTTCTCTTCGCTTTTTTTGTTTAGTAGTCACAGAAATAGTTTTTTCTAAAAAAATTCTTTTCAATTCAAAGAATTACCAGAAAATAATGCTTACCAGTAGTGTAGCAAAAATTAAAAAATTAAAAAATTAAAATTAATTTATGTGTTTATTTTTATTTTTATGTGGTTGTTTATTTTATTTATTGGATGTTGATTATAGTTATTATTTATTATGTGTTGTAATTGGTTGTCTTGGGGTTATAAGTATTCGGACTTTGGGTGCTACTTTTCGGGTTGATTGGGGTTACGATCAGCAGAGTTTTCTCCTAGGTCTTATGGAGACAAGATGGTGTGTGGCAGTGGAAGGCTATGGTCGCAGATCGTTTTCCCAAACCACAAGATCCCCAAATAACCTGAAATTCCTTTTGACTGTAAAGGCTGGTTTTTAAATTAGAAACACGAAATTTCATCAACTACAATTTATTACAATAAAGGATGACTAGAGATAATTTTGAGTTACAAAATTTGAAATCTTGAAAAATGTTACGACAATAAATAATTACCAATTTGAGAATTCACACAAATGTTTCTTGGTTATCTTTTCGAATAGTCTTAAAGTAGAATTTGCATCTTAGATCCTCGATGTGGCGATACGTTTCAAACTGAGACGCACGATATTCAAGTATACCGCGTGTGCTAGTTAGGGAAATGTATTACCACATGAGTTAGTAAATTGTACAGCTTTTACTTAAATGTAAATTAAAGTTTCGAAATTTATAGAATAAATTTTTTAAAATATCATTACAAAGATTTTTTGGAAAATATGTTGTTAATCGAATTAAATTAAAGTTGCAAACACAAATTTTATAACTGTACCGATTTTCCTTTTAAAATTTATGACTAGAATAATTTGTATGTGTATTTCTGTAAATATCAAATTTTATGAAATTGTGATGGCAAAAATAAAATCAGATTTAAATTGAAATCTTCTAGAAAATAACGTTACAAGTTAAATTTTACTAAAGCTCTATAAGATTTAAAGGATTCGACCAGATATCGAAATAATGCTAAGAGTTGCACATGTTCAAATTTTGTTTACCTAACCGGAAATAGTTACGTGATTTGATAATAATTAAACTATACACACAATCAGTATATGTTTGGAAATTTACTTAAAGTTAATCTAAATATAAATCTACGAATATAAATTTACACAATTAGCTAAATATACCTATACTTTCTAAATTATAAATTAACTAAATTTGAGTCGTTGACTTTTTGCTGAATCCCCGAAATTTTTTTGAATTTCGAATGAATGCGAAAGTACAAGACGACGTTAAATATCTAAGTTAAATTTTACTTACATGCTATTATTCCATTTAATTATATTTTATATTATGTTTTTGCTTATACACATTAAATTTAAATTATTTTTTCATTTTATTTAAATAAATTTCCAAATTTTAATTACAATAAAATGTTACTTATCTTAACAATGATGCATTTTTTCCTTTTTATTTCAATAATAACGTTATAATTTCTAAATTACATCTTGACCAAGTCCCTTTTTTTTTTTTTACATTTCTTTGTTCGATGTTAACATCATCGCGGTCGCTTGGAGAAGAGCGAGTGTATTGTTTTTAATTAATATAAGTTACTTATTTTTAATTATCTGTTATATAATTTGTTTGCCAATTAATTTTGAAATAAAGGTTCCATCAAACAATGGACAAAGCGTTAACTAAACTTTCAGATTTCTGTATAAAAATATGTGATGGTAATACGAAATGTAAACGTCAATTTGAAAATATATCACTAGGTGGCATTTATATATATATAATTGATTTTTATTGAATTCTATGATCTGATATATTGGACCACAGAGGATATTGGACTGATATTAACTTCGAACACAAATGTTAGATGTCAGTATTCTGACATTTTGCAAATCGAGTAATTATTAATTAATCTAATGTTCGTTTATAATCGTTTTCCAAAGAATTCAATAATGTGTCGAATTTAATTCGTCACATTTTCACCCCGTTCGCAAAAAGCGGAACGCTACGGGAAATTAAGCTGGTTTCAAATACCTTACATGACATTTACTGACTGCGGAAGTGCGCGGGTCTTGCAAAATGGCGGTACATGGTGTCAAGTAGGCGAGTAGAATGAACGGGCCTTGAAAACGTTGTAAGAATTTTGCTTCTTTATCAATATCGTGTTGATGTTGTAGAATCTTCTTGTAGACCATCTGACCAATAGTAAAATTTGATGTTTGTGGACGATTTGCGGTTAGATTTTTTATACGCTCATGTGCATTTGTGATTGCTTGTTGGATTTTTTGTGGATTTGGTTTATCAGCTTGTAAGATTTCCGATAATTCAGCATTTACGTCTAGTGGAGTTAGCATTTGACGGTTTAAGAATACTTGTGCTGGAGTAGCATTTATGGCTGAATTATACGAATTGTTGATGCTGAAGACAGCGTATTTCAAGAAGGTATTCCAGTTTGCATGATTGATTGAGTATTGTGAGATCATAGTAGCTAAATTGGATTTTATATTTCTTATAGAACGTTCAGCTGCGTTTGCCCTTGGATTATATGGAGAGGTGTAAATTTGGCGAATTGCTCTCTCGAAGCAGAAGTTGTTGTATCTCTCACTATGGAATACAGATTGGTTATCCGATACTATTGATGATACATATCCGAAAGTGGTAAATATATCTTCTAGTATGTTTATGACCACTTTTGACGTTGTTTTCTTTGTAGGTCGCGCAAAAATCCAACGACTGTATGAATCTGCAACTAGAAAAATGTATCTGAAGTCTTTGTCTTCTGGGGGTCCACGAGTTTTTATAATAGGGCCTACGAAATCGACGAAAATTTTTTCCCAGATATTTTTTGGGGGGTGACTTTGGAAAGCGATATCATAATTTTTGTTTACAGGTTTATGTTCTTTACAAATAGTACAATTATTTACATATTCTTTTACAATATTATATAAATTAGGATAATAAAATCTATTAGCTATTTTTCGGTACGTACAAATAATTCCTGCGTGTGAAGAAAATATTGATCTATGAAAATAATCTAATACATATTGTAACATTGATTTTGGTAAAACTATACGTTTCTTTTTATGTTTGCCAGAAAGATGTATCAGCAAACCTTCCCGAATACGAAAATTATTAACGACATTTCCAGCTCGTATTCGCTGGAGTTCGGTTTTCGTAAATGGGTCATTTTGCTGAGCGATCTTGATTGACATATAACTATTTGGTTGGAAGTTTATGTTATTTATTAAATTTTGAATATTATCTAATTTTTGATTATTTATGCATAAATTATTTTCATTTTGTATAGTATTTATTAAGTTTATTTGATTATCTGGTTCTAAATTATTTTGTATTGTTTGTAGATTATTTTTATTTTCTTGTATATTGTATTTAGTATTTATATCTATTTTTGAATTTTCATTTTTTTCGATATCTGTATTTTCTGTATCAAATAATCGACTTAGCATATCACAAATATTGTTATCAGCGCCACGTACATGTACAGGTGTGAAGTTATATTGAGATATTTTTAGAAGCCATCTTGAGAGTTTATTGTATTTTTGTGGGGTTTGAAATAGATAGATGAGAGCATTACAATCTGTACGGAGTTCAAAATGTCTATCATGTAGGTAATCTTTAAATGAGTCTAAAGCATTTATAACTGCCATGAGTTCGGCTTCGTACGCGGATATTATTCTATTTTGATTATTGAATTTTTTTGAACAATATTCTATAGGGTGTAGTTTGTTATCAAATTCTTGCATTAGGCAACCACCGGTTCCAGTAAAACTAGCATCGGTGTAGACTATGAATTTTTTATTGAAATCCGGAAATTTCAATATCGGGGGGTTAGCTAAATGATGTTTTAATTTATTTATTGCATCAATATGGTGCTGTTCAATTTTAAATTTTACATCTTTCTTTTTTAGTTCATTTAACGGAGCTACTATTATTGAAAATTGGGGGATGTATTTTGCGTAAAATGCAAATGCACCTAACATTGACTGTAGTTGTTTTATATTTTTTGGTATAGCCATATTAAGTAGTGCTGAGGTCTTATTGGGGTCTGGTAATCTACCCATTGGAGTTACTAAATTTCCTAATATCTTGAGACGTGACATGAAAAATTTTGCTTTTGATGGATTTACAGTGAGACCTGTTCTTTTTAATCTGGCCAGTACTGTTTGCAAATCGGCAAAGTGTTGCGTTATGTTTTTACTATGAATAATTAAATCATCATAATAGATTAATAAGCATTTATTCATTAAGTCAGCGAATTCTCTAGATAGATACCTAATTAAAGCTTGGCTAGAACATTTTAGACCCATCGGGGCTACTGTAAATTGAAATTGTTGCCCTAACTGCGTTATAATGGCTGTTAGTGGTTTAGATTCGTCATCTAACGGGATTTGATAAAACGACTGTGTTAGGTCAATTGTGGAAAATACCGTTGAATTGCCTAAATTGGAAAATACGTGATTCATAGAAAGACCGACTACGGGGTCCGAAGCCAGATAAAAATTTAAATTCCTAAAATCGCAAACGAGGCGTTTGGACCCGTCTTGTTTATCTACCAAAAACACTGGAGATGCATATAAACTCTGTGCCTCCTCGATAATGCCTGCTTTTAATAATTCTTGTAATTTATCTTGTAAAATTTGAAGTTGATCTCCTTTTAGAACATAAGGATGTTTTGCTACTGGTGTATTATTTAATATTGGTATATGATATTTAAAATTTTTGGCCCTGCCTGGTTTTGAGGTTAAAACGGATTTATATCTGCTTAATAAATTGTCTAAATGTTTTTGTTGTTCTTCGTTTAAATTTATCTTAGACTCAGTTACTATGTTTATAATATATTCATTTTGTATCTTTAAAAATGAAATTTTATTATTAAGGTCGTGTTTTAAGGTAACTGTATTGTTAATGAAATTAATTATTAAGCCGCATTTATGTAAAGTATCAGAGCCTAATAATATTGGGAATGCTAAATTTTCTATAATATAAAATTTTTGAGTCCATGATAAATTTGCGATTTTAAAGTGTAGGTTGACGCAATTAGAAAGTTCTAGTCGATTACTACCGGGTAAAGATGCTATTAGATTTGAATTAATTATTTTAATTTTGTATTTAGATGTTTTAATAATTTTATCTAAGGTTTTTTTACGAATTATGTTTATGTTTGTGCCGGAATCTAATAATGCTATGTATGGAATTTGATTGATGAAAATGTTTATTGAAGGGATATTATTTGTACGATTATTTAGTTTTTTGGAATTTGTATTTGTGTATTTGGTATGTTTTCGTTTGTTTGTGATGTAGAAGGGAAATTAGTTTCGGTGAAAGGGTTGTTTGAATTAATTGTTGTAGAATTACTGTTTTGTATTTCGTTATTTGTAGAATTTATGTTGTTAGTGTTAGATTGATACGGACGTAACCTTTTTCGACAGACATTGTAACTGTGACCGGAAATTTTACAAAACGTACAAAATGGTGAATAATTTTTATTCGTGAAATTGTTACTATTTTTATAGTTGTTATTTTGTCGAGTATTTGTATGATTTCTATTGTGTGTGTTGGGAAGGTGGTTAGTATTGTTAAGTGTATTAATAGGATTTTCTGGTGAACCGTTAGTAAAATTAGTATTGTTAGCTGTTGGCGTAGGAAATTGTGAAGGAGAGTTAGTTGTGTTAAAATATTGTGGGTTTGAGGGGTTAATAGTGTTAGCAGGGTTTAGGACGGTTGAAATATTTTGTCTATTTATAAAGTTTTGTTGCCTAATTTTAATTTCTTCGACTTGTCGAGCTAGCGTGAGCAAGTCTTGAAAGGTGTTTGGTACTGGTGAAAATTTAATTAAGTCGAAGGTGGTGTAATTTACGTGAGCAAAAATTAATTGTACTATGTCGATATCAAGCATATGTGGACATAGGATATTTGCGTTACATTTAATTGATTGAACAAAATTATAGAATGATTCGTGGTCATATTGTTTTCTATGTACAGTTTTGTCTATTAAATCCTGTTTTATTGTTGGAGAAATGTAATCGCTCAATAATTCTGTTTTGATATCCTGCCAAGTATTATTGGCATCTAATTTTTGAGACCAAAAATATTTTGAATTTGTGTGGCACTTTGTTAATAAAAATTTTAATAAGGTGGTTTCCGAGATGACCTTTAAAGATATTACGTTTTGTGTTTCTAGAATGAACTTTAATATTGACATAGGATTGAGAATATTTAATAACGGGATGGATTTAGTAAATTCTTCTATACGAATTTTGGCAACAGGGCTTTGATTGATTGATTGATTTTCCGGAATTGTATTTTGATTGTATGTGGAAGGATGTGGGTTTTGTGTTGTTGAAATTTGTGTAATGAGTGAGTTTAAATTAGTACTTATCTCGTTTATCTGTAGATTTTGTGTTTCCTGAATTGCTTGTTGTCCCGAAATCATAGTATTTAAAGCCTGTGTTATTGTATTTATGGTATCGGCCGCCTGTGTCAAGAGCCCCTCAATTGGTGCAGGTTCCATTTTTGATTTACTTCTTAAATAATAGGGCATAGAAACTAATCTTCTTATTTTATATATATATATATATATATATATCCTGTTACATAAATTAATATTTAAAATATATGTTAAGTGATAGATATGAAACTAAGATGCAAATTGCAAATTTATATCAGCAAGTTTGGGAAATTTTCTTGACTGCTACCATAAATGTAGCAAAAAATTAAAAATTAAAATTTTAAAATTAATTTATGTGTTTATTTTTATTTTTATGTGGTTGTTTATTTTATTTATTGGATGTTGATTATAGTTATTATTTATTATGTGTTGTAATTGGTTGTCTTGGGGTTATAAGTATTCGGACTTTGGGTGCTACTTTTCGGGTTGATTGGGGTTACGATCAGCAGAGTTTTCTCCTAGGTCTTATGGAGACAAGATGGTGTGTGGCAGTGGAAGGCTATGGTCGCAGATCGTTTTCCCAAACCACAAGATCCCCAAATAACCTGAAATTCCTTTTGACTGTAAAGGCTGGTTTTTAAATTAGAAACACGAAATTTCATCAACTACAATTTATTACAATAAAGGATGACTAGAGATAATTTTGAGTTACAAAATTTGAAATCTTGAAAAATGTTACGACAATAAATAATTACCAATTTGAGAATTCACACAAATGTTTCTTGGTTATCTTTTCGAATAGTCTTAAAGTAGAATTTGCATCTTAGATCCTCGATGTGGCGATACGTTTCAAACTGAGACGCACGATATTCAAGTATACCGCGTGTGCTAGTTAGGGAAATGTATTACCACATGAGTTAGTAAATTGTACAGCTTTTACTTAAATGTAAATTAAAGTTTCGAAATTTATAGAATAAATTTTTTAAAATATCATTACAAAGATTTTTTGGAAAATATGTTGTTAATCGAATTAAATTAAAGTTGCAAACACAAATTTTATAACTGTACCGATTTTCCTTTTAAAATTTATGACTAGAATAATTTGTATGTGTATTTCTGTAAATATCAAATTTTATGAAATTGTGATGGCAAAAATAAAATCAGATTTAAATTGAAATCTTCTAGAAAATAACGTTACAAGTTAAATTTTACTAAAGCTCTATAAGATTTAAAGGATTCGACCAGATATCGAAATAATGCTAAGAGTTGCACATGTTCAAATTTTGTTTACCTAACCGGAAATAGTTACGTGATTTGATAATAATTAAACTATACACACAATCAGTATATGTTTGGAAATTTACTTAAAGTTAATCTAAATATAAATCTACGAATATAAATTTACACAATTAGCTAAATATACCTATACTTTCTAAATTATAAATTAACTAAATTTGAGTCGTTGACTTTTTGCTGAATCCCCGAAATTTTTTTGAATTTCGAATGAATGCGAAAGTACAAGACGACGTTAAATATCTAAGTTAAATTTTACTTACATGCTATTATTCCATTTAATTATATTTTATATTATGTTTTTGCTTATACACATTAAATTTAAATTATTTTTTCATTTTATTTAAATAAATTTCCAAATTTTAATTACAATAAAATGTTACTTATCTTAACAATGATGCATTTTTTCCTTTTTATTTCAATAATAACGTTATAATTTCTAAATTACATCTTGACCAAGTCCCTTTTTTTTTTTTTACATTTCTTTGTTCGATGTTAACATCATCGCGGTCGCTTGGAGAAGAGCGAGTGTATTGTTTTTAATTAATATAAGTTACTTATTTTTAATTATCTGTTATATAATTTGTTTGCCAATTAATTTTGAAATAAAGGTTCCATCAAACAATGGACAAAGCGTTAACTAAACTTTCAGATTTCTGTATAAAAATATGTGATGGTAATACGAAATGTAAACGTCAATTTGAAAATATATCACTAGGTGGCATTTATATATATATAATTGATTTTTATTGAATTCTATGATCTGATATATTGGACCACAGAGGATATTGGACTGATATTAACTTCGAACACAAATGTTAGATGTCAGTATTCTGACATTTTGCAAATCGAGTAATTATTAATTAATCTAATGTTCGTTTATAATCGTTTTCCAAAGAATTCAATAATGTGTCGAATTTAATTCGTCACAGTAGACAGGGCCGGATTAACCCTGAGTCCGCCCCTAGGCACCTTGAAAAATGCCGCCCCTACCTTTTGTTTGAAAAAAAAGAAAATCTTGAAAAAAACCTCAATCACAAATTTTTCTAACCTGTTTTAAAAACTTGCCGCCCCTTTTCCTACCTCTTTTTACAAACTTTCTCTTAAAAAAAAATAAGTGACGAGCAAAAAAAAAAAAAACCTTAATTACTAATTTTTCCGCCCTAATTTTAAAAATTTACCGCCCCTAGGGTGGCCTCTTGGCTAAGCTGGCCCTGCCAGTAGAAATTTTATAGTTTAGAATCGGCTGAATATACTTGACAAAAAGATAAACATTCATATGTGGTTTAACAAAATTTAATGAAAATAATATTCTCTTTATATATTAGACACGAGAAGAATATGGAGGTAAATCAGGAAGCTTGCAACGAATACCCTATGCGGTCCAATATCGAATATTCGGTCAAAATTCTATACCAATAGTTAAATATTCGGCGAATACTCCACGATATTTTTTTTTGTATTCCCTATAAAAGACATTCCAAACGATATCCCACAGAAAAAATTATGTACGAAACAAAAATTTGGAGTACCTACACTTTACTTTCCCTATATCAGTAACAAAGAAACTCACCGCAGGCGATCTATATTTTGAAAAAAAATTACAAATGTAAAATTTTTAAAATGATTTGATTTGATTTTTGAGTTCTATATAGATCTGATTGTAACTTTATTGAAAATTATATATAAAAAACGCCGTGAGCAGCGGGGCCCCATTACGGTAGTCGAATTTTCCCCTTCATCTTCGGTATTGAATGTCTACAAGCGAAATGTGATTGAAAGTCTACAACCGAATTGTCATTTTGTTGGTTTCAAAACTGGTGATGAGTGTTCGGCTGATCGAGGCTTTAAAAAAAGGTTTTAAGTATTTAAGGGCTGTATCTCAGTAAATTTCAATTTTGTGCCGAAAACAGGTAGCAGAAAAAAAGCCAACACAATTCGTACGAGGACATTCCTGCCCATGTTTATCCGCTAATTGCCTTTATGTTTTAGTTTTAAATATTAAAAAAGGACCTTAAATAGTAAACTTGAAGGCCTTTATAAAGATATTTTTTCTTTCCAAAAAAATCCAAAATTTCTATTTTATAAATACTAAAAATCCAAAATTCCTAATTTATAAATAAACAGTGACTTTAATAACATTTTTAAATTACTTAATATGTATATATTTCATTTGTCATAAAAGTAAGTTCACTTTTTTTTAAATTTTTAGTCGAATTTTCTCCGAAAAATTAGACTTATACAGTCTATACGATAAGAGCTGCGAGAGGCGAGAGTAGGGGCGCTATCCGTTTTCGGACCCGTAGAACACGAATATGTAGAAAAAAAATGTCTGATATATATATATATATATATATATATATATATATATATATATATATATATATATATATATATATATATATATATATTTTCCCGCCACCTTTTAATTTGTGTAGGGCCCCCCTATGGAAGTTAAGAGATGAAATTTGGTAAATGGGGCTCATTTTCGAGGCACCTCATACTATCAAAGTGGGGTCAAATTTTGGGCAAATTTTTTTTGTGACCCGACCTTTAAGGGGGTGGTGGGGGGCGGAAAAGCAATAAAACTTTTCCAAACCGGTTTTAAATAATGTTTCGGTCAATTATCTACAACATATCCAAAATTCAGCTTCCTAGGATGATATGGTGGGAGTAGAGGGGGGAAAAACGATTTTCGCTGGATCTAACAGGCTCCCAGCCCCCCAGAATTAACGTAGAGGGTTGAAATTTGGTGTGTTGATAAAGTTCGTACCTAGGTTGTGCTTTTTGGAGGTTTTAATATTTTACCCCCACCCCCCTCATTTTTAAGCTACAATTTCATGCATTTTCGACGTTTTCGAAGTTTGTACCACTCGCACAGGTCACCCGAATAAACCTAGAGGGCTGAAATTTTGTATTCGGATTGAGTTAGTATCAAGGGGGTGCCTTTTGGGGGTCTCGACTTTTAACCCCTACCCCCACCATTTTTATACCCAAAAGAACATGATTTTCCTTGTTTTTTAACAGTTTCGTTCTACTTGTATTTAGAATAAACATAATGCTTTTAAAACACATTTAACAATAACATTCAATTCCGATGTAAAAATGGGAGAAGTGGGGGGAAAAGTGATGCGGACTCCTTAAAAGGTACTAGCTGGATACTAACTGAATACACGTACAAAATTTCAGCCCTCTACGTTTCCTTATGGAGTCTCTAGACGTGTTAGAAAACAAGCAAAAAAATTAAGGAAATATTGGCGTAAAAATCGTGGGGGTAAGGGTTAAAAGTTGAAACCTCCAAAAAACAGTGTCTGGCTATTAGCTTAACCTGTACACCAAATTTCAGCCCTCTAGGTTTATTTGGGGAGATTTTGACCCGAACGAAACTGTTAAAAAACAAGAAAAATCATGTTCTTTTGGGTATAAAAATGGTGGGGGTAAGGGTTAAAAGTCGAGACCCCCAAAAGGCACCCCCTTGATACTAACTCAATCCGAATACAAAATTTCAGCCCTCTAGGTTTATTCGGGTGACCTGTGCGAGTGGTACAAACTTCGAAAACGTCGAAAATGCATGAAATTGTAGCTTAAAAATGAGGGGGGTGGGGGTAAAATATTAAAACCTCCAAAAAGCACAACCTAGGTACGAACTTTATCAACACACCAAATTTCAACCCTCTACGTTAATTCTGGGGGGCTGGGGGCCTGTTAGATCCAGCGAAAATCGTTTTTCCCCCCTCTACTCCCACCAAATCATCCTAGGAAGCTGAATTTTGGATATGTTGTAGATAATTGACCGAAACATTATTCAAAACCGGTTTGGAAAAGTTTTATTGCTTTTCCGCCCCCTACCACCCTCTTAAAGGTCGGGTCAGAAAAAAAATTTGCCCAAAATTTGACCCCACTTTGATAGTATGAGGTGCCTCGAAAATGAGCCCCATTTACCAAATTTCATCTCTTAACTTCCATAGGGGGGCCCTACACAAATTAAAAGGTGGCGGGAAAATATATATATATATATATATATATATATATATATATATATATATATATATATATATATATATATATATATATATATATATATATATCAGACATTTTTTTTTCTACATATTCGTGTTCTACGGGTCCGAAAACGGATAGCGCCCCTACTCTCGCCTCTCGCAGCTCTTATCGTATAGACTGTATAAGTCTAATTTTTCGGAGAAAATTCGACTAAAAATAATATGGAAATGCTATAAGGGATGTTAGTAAGTAATTCTGATTTCGAAAAATGAACTAAATGGTAGACTATTTAATATTCACAATTTAAATCTAATCTAATATAGGTATCTAAAAATATACCTAAATATTCTTTTTGCGAAAATAGTCATTTTTAGGGTCTCCAGACAAAAATTACAGATTCAAGTGTTAAGGCCAGGACTGGAGGGCAGCGAAGACATATGTCCCCCCTACAGGTTTTTAGGGGCGCTAGAAGCGCAAGTCGAGGGGCGCTAAAATGTTGAATTTCTGGTTTTTCTCGGGAAGGGCGCCAACAGCAAAGGTAGCTCCCCCCTCATAATAATTGTAGGTCCTGGTTAAGACCGACTAACCTACACAAAAAAAATTAGTTTTTAATAGAATATCAAAAAAGTCCAACTGTAGGTAAATATAATTAAAATAATTAAAAAATTGCGACAACCTGCATGAATAAATTGTTAAAAAAGTTCAAGAGCAACAAATTTTTCAAAAATTTGTTGCTCTTGAACTTTTCTAACAATTTATTCATGCAGGTTGTCGCAATTTTTTGATTATTTTAATTATTTTTTAATATTTAGGTCCGGATTATAAAACTAAAATAAATCGGTAGATAACTCTATCCCTAGGTTAAATTTATTTGATGAATAAAAGTTAACTGGGTATTATAAAATATTCTACCAACTAAAATAGTTATCCTGATAACTATAGTCGAACAAATATTCCCAGACACTTTGGATAGTTTCTTTGTCAACGTATGATTGTCTTTTTCTAATTCCAGTCAAACAAATAAATAGTGCATGGGGTACTAATTGAACATTAGGTTAGGAAATAATAATAAATAATAACACTATTTTACATTTTTATGTAAATTCTGTTTATTCAATAATAATCTAATTGGAGAAGAATATTTCTTAAAACAAATGACATTCATAAGGTACATGACCTTCACGGTATATTATAACCACATTATAACTTAACTGTAAGCATATACATGAAATAACTCAATGACTGGATTCATTGCAAAATATTTAATACCATAGCGACTATTAAAAATATAACTTTGAAAAACAAAAATCAGTGAATGTCAATATGTACTACTTAGAATTTTCAAGTCTGTTAAAATCAAACGAAAATAGTTTATTCTAATTGAAAATAACATATTTCACTTTTCTTTACAGTATTGCATCATTTTCTTAACTTTGTGAAGATGAAATATTATTATGTCAAATATTTAAAAAACTAAATAAAAACCACTGATTAAGGACACTGGTGTAGTGTTAAAGAGTGTATGACAAGGACAAGAAAGAAGAAAACCTACAAAAGTGTCTCGGAATATTTTTCCAACTATATTTTAGTTGACCAGATAACCTTAGCAACATTATAGTAGTGATGGGAAATAATCAAATGATTTCTATAATCGATAATTATTACTTCGGTGATTTCAATAATCGAATGACTATTTAATTATTAAAATCATTATTTTCCATTAATTTGATTGTAAAAATCATTTATACTGTAGCTTCAGATAGTCTGTAAAATAAATCGAATGATTATATTATACTATTTCGAGATATTTTAAAAATTGAATGATCGATTATTTTTAAATCAATTATGCCCAACGCTACTCTATAGGTAGAGTAGATTCTGTATATACATGTCAAAAATGTGTCAAACATCAATTTTATAGTTAGATTCTTATTTAAAATTGCAGGTTAATTTTGAGTATGGAAAAAATTTGAAAATTTTAAAAGCAAAATTTATTAGATAGGTATTGTAAAATATTAAAAAATTAATGAAAACAAAAAATAAATATAATACTTATAAATTATATTTATTTCGCTAGAATGTTGCCTAGTAATAAAGCGAATAGTGCAGACATATTGGAAATTAATCTCTCAGATAAAATTTATCCGCTTGATTTTCTAGGGATAATTTATACCACAGATTCAACTACCAGATATATATATATTTTTCGTTTATAATACTCAAATTTATAGAATAAACTGATCTATCCCAGAGATAAATTTATTCTATCGTTTTAGTTATACAAACAACTCTAACCTGCTAGTGGAAACAAAAAAATAAAATGTTTATTTTCCCTCTCTTTAGGTTATTACTACACTAAGCTCGAAATTATGATAAAAATAATTAAATATTCTGATATCTTGTACATACAAAACGAGTGTTAACACGTCGTAAACGACGAGATTGTGTCGTGAATTCATAAAATAACATACTAATTATTTAATGCCACCATCACTCTCGAGGCCACGCCGTCGTGTTTTGGATTTTAATATCGTATTTAATAATAATTTTATATCATATAAGTGTTGTCGTAATAATAATTTACCATTCTCCAATTATTTTAACCGGCAACAAACTAACAAACAAACAGATATATATAGAATTTTATTAATTGCATGTCACCCTCAGCTTGTTCAAAGCGACATACCTATCTACTTAAGCACACGGGGGCTTAGAATCTCATATACGTCAACCCCAGCCCCACTTGATAGCGTGACAACATTTAATATCACATTGTATCGGTGATATAAAATGGAAAATAAAATATGGCAGGTGAAATTAATAATCAAAATTAATTTCTGAAATAAATTATCATGTTACTCCAATTAATTTTAATCGCTTTTTAATTTGATTTTGTCAAAACAAGTTTAATTAAAGTATAATTGAATAGGTATTGGAATTAAAATTGTTTTCGTTTTGTGGGCAAAAAAAAATTTTTTAAACTGATTTCCACTGTGAGCTAGTGGTTTGTAAGTTGGTCCCAAGGATTGGATTTTCGGTTATATAATAATCCTACAGGACACAGCGCATCCTACATTCACAAATATTTGAAAAAAGTATTTATATGTGTATATATCACTTCATTCTTTACTTGTGACAATTGTTTCGAGTTTAATAATTGTGCATTTTTAAACAAAGTAAAAAGTATACCAACTATATGCTTTACATATACTAATTTCTAACTTCTGACTATACCCCCTATACCTTATGAACAAGCAGTGGTGGGGGATGACAGTGGTAGTAGTAGGAGATAAGAGACATATGAGACGAGTTGAGAATTATGGGAAAACAAGTTTAAAGGCAGGTTCCAAACATGTAACCAGGGTTCCCAGCCGTCACATAGGTAATTATAGTACATGTCACATAAATCCATCTAGTAGAATAGCTGAGCGGGTTCGGGAGCACCGCAAAACGGAGTAACTTGAACCCCTTTGACGATGTTTGAAAGCGTGTGACTTACGGTCCTATTGTACCCATTTTACGGTACTACACATTCCGAACTGATGAGTCATCAAACTGTATCGATGTGCAAACCTTGACCTTTGACCCGGCACGTACTGAGTACATGTATTTAAAATTTGTTGTTGACATTTGACCCCAACACTCGCTTATACTGTTAGCCTTGAAATTCCTAAGAGGTGAGTCAATACCAGCGACCAAATTAATTTATGTTAACCCATTATGCATCATCACAATTTACTTATAACAATTTCATTTTGTGTTAACCCATTACCAGCCAAACCTAACGCATGCGCAGACTGAATTTAAGTACACGACGCATGCGCAGACTGAATTTTAGGTTACAATTTGATAGATGGGGCACACTACCGCGTCTAAAATGTGGGGAATACCCTAACTCGGGGGGTGGCCCCAAACTTTTGACGCCGTACTGTACTTAAATTTTTGGTACACTACCGTGTCAAAAGTGTGGGCCCCCCCTGACCAAAAAGGTATTCGATCACTTTTTGAAACGTACTGTACGTGCAAACCTTGGCCCCAACACGCGCTTGCCTTAAGTACGTCATCTTAAACGAACTATCACGTCAAAAAATGTGGGGAATACCCTAACTCGGGGGTGGCCCCAAATTTTTGACGCCGTACTGTACTTAAATTTTTGGTACACTACCGTGTCAAAAGTGCGGGCCCCCCTGACCAAAAAGGTATCCGACCACTTTTTGAAGCGTACTGTACGTGCAAACCTTGACCCCAACACGCGCTTGCCTTAATTGCGTCATTTTAAACGAAAGGTACATTACCAAGTCAAAAATGTGGGGAATACCCTAACCCAAGGGGTGGCCGCTAAATTTTGTGGGGGGCACTCTACCAAGCGCTAGCCGCAATCATGACTTCAGACTCCAGATTCCAGACTCCAAATTTCTGACCGCTACTGTACTGCCGGAAATTTGGGTGTCAATTGTACTTGAGGTTTTTTTTGTATATGAGTCAGCACTTTATAAGATGTTTATTTAATAAAAACTCGTGACTTTATATGGTCTGAGTTTGTTTATTTAAGATTTTTTTAGCTGACTTAGGATGATGTAATTTCATGATATGTTTGCATCATAGCCAGAGGGCAATTTTATTTAAAAGCAAGTCACAACTTGTCAGTTCCAGGAATTTGTTTACATTAATGTCATCGTAAATCATTAATTTTATTATGTTTATTTAAGATTTTGCTGACTCATACTCAGATATTTTTTTAATTTGTTTATTTATATAAGTTTTAGTTTAAAAAATGTTTATTTAAGATTTTGACAACACAGCAACTTCTTTGTTTGATTTCAAATACGAAATAGTTTTCTCGGAATTTTTAATTTATGGCCTAATAATAATCGGGGGTTTTTTCAATTTGTTTATATAAGTTTTAATTTTTGTTTATTTAAAATTAGTCAGCAATTCTTTTATTAGGTTTCAAATGCGAAATAAATTTCTCGGAATTTGACATTTGACCTTCGGTTATTTGCGTTGTAAAAATTCTGAGTCAGCATTTTTTGTGATTCCCCTCCAGAATTTTTCGAGCAGTCAAATTCGTATAAATTGAGGTCTGCGTGCCCCCTCAAATCACTTCTTCAGCAAACTTCAAGCAGTTAATATTGTTATTGTTGCAAGAATTTGTATCGAGATTTTTTTAAAATTAAAATACAACAATGGTTTCATTAAACGACGTGGCAACTAGAATGGTGGAAAATGTACGAAACGCGCTATCATTACTGGAAATGGATACCCGGGATGCAGATGAATTGGAAAAATGGATGAAACACACAAATACCAACATACGACTAATCAACAAGGCTATACGTGGAGCGGAAAACTTGGGACAACGCAAACATTTTGAATCATGTGCGGGAAAAATGAAAGGATTTCGAATCAGAATGAAGGCGCTACGAAAACATGGTAAGTTTTTTCAAATATAAATTTATTTTTTAATGATTTTTTTATAATTTTGATATATCAACATGGTAAGTTTTTAAATATAATTTTTTTTTTTTAATGATTTTTTATAAATTTGATAAATAATTTTTTTATGTTGATTGTTTCAGGTGCCGGCATGAATCGAAATCAACGTAAAAGATCTGATAGAATTCAATGGGCTGACGTGGAATCCGCATTTGCAAGTCGAATACGAACGGGAGTGGTTACTAACATAACACACATAGAACCAAAGGACTTTTTAGACGACGCTACATCGATGTTCACTCGGCGAATACAAAATATATTAAAAAAATACTTAACGATAAAAGTTAACACAACGTTTTGCGGGTTATTTGTGAAAACTGATGGTGACGAGGACAAATACGACATGAAACATTTCAATACACCAAATATCATAATAGATCGTGGAACAAACCTAAAACAATGCTTCGTGGAACATGTACGGGAACCAATTTTGAGAAAATTGAGCGAATTTGCCGAGTCGGGGAGCGGATGGGCTTTATCAAGCATAATCAACCTAGCAGTGAACGTGAATAAATACACACCTTTCCGTGGATCAAGCTACATCGAATTACCGCAGGAAATAAAACGAAAACAAGCATGTATCAACGTTAAAAACTTCGACGATGATGCCTGTTTCGCGTGGGCAGTGGTATCAGCACTTTATTCGGCAAAGCGAGGGTGTGTTAACAGAACATCAGCGTACCCACACTACTCAACGGTGCTAAATTTAGACGGGATACAATTTCCAATGACAATTCAGCAAGTGAGCAAATTCGAGAAACAGAATCCAACAATATCAGTCAACGTGTTTATACTAAAAAAACAAAATGGACATTTCGAAACCGTACCTGCTGCGCTAACGAGAGAGAAGAAACAAAACCACATAAATCTACTAATGATCCAGAACGAGTATTACGAGGATGAGGATAACGAACAGGATAACGACAACGATCAAGATTTACGCTACCATTTCTGTTGGATTAAGGACTTATCGCGACTTGTGTCAAGACAACTAGCAAACACCAAGAGTAAAAAATACATCTGTGATCGATGCTTAAATTACTTTCGCACAGAAGATAAACTGATCAAACATACGGAAGACTGCGTGAACATGAACAACTGTCGGGTGATAATGCCAGAAGGGAAAAGCAAATACATATCGTTCAAGAACTACAGCAACAAGAAACGTGTTCCATTTATAATTTACGCGGACGTCGAATCATTCCTACAACCTGTGACGGATAACGAAAATCGGAAAAACACGACAACGTATCAACAACATCGGGCATACAGTATCGGTTACTACTTTCACTGCTCCTACAACAACCAACTAAGCTACTATAGATCATACCGCGGACCAAATTGCGAAAAATGGTTCGCGGAAGAACTGGCAACGTTACGTGAAAATATCTTGGAACCCATATATGACAACATAATACCAATGAACGAGTTAACACCAGAGGAACAACAGCAACTTAAACAACGAAGTACCGGGTGCCACATCTGCGAGAAACCATTCAAACCTGAGGATATTGTGGTTCGTGATCATAACCACTTCACCGGCGAATACAATGGACCTGCGCACAAAGGATGCAACTTGAATTATAAGGATTTTCATATGATTCCTGTTGTATTCCACAACTTGAGTGGTTATGATGCACATTTCGTAATAAAGGATATAGCAACAGCATTCGAGGGACGTGTCGACTTACTACCAATCAACAAGGAACGATATATTGCATTCACTAAACATGTTACGGGCAGCGAAATTACATTTAGATTCATCGACTCTTTCCGATTTATGGCATCAAGTTTGGATAAATTATCTTCATATCTCAACGAGTTCAACATAGTTAAATCACAATTTCCGGATACCGACTACAAATTACTTACGCGCAAAGGTGTTTTTCCGTACGACTACATATCAGGCTGGGATAAATTGGAAGAAACATGTTTACCATCACGGGAGAAATTCTACAATAAACTCAACGACAACGATATCACCATGGATGACTATACACACGCACAAAAAGTTTGGGATACATTCAACATACAGACGCTTGGAGAATACTCGGATTTATATATGAAAACGGACATACTACTACTCGCGGATGTTTTCGAGAATTTTCGGGATACATGCATGCGCACACACGGATTGGATCCAGCTCATTACTACACGACGCCGGGACTTACGTGGGATGCAGCCTTAAAATATACAAAAGTAGAGTTAGAACTGATATCTGATGTGGACCAATTATTATTCATTGAACGTGGTATTCGAGGTGGATTGAGCCAGTGTAGTAACCGATACGCAACAGCAAACAATAAATATATGAACACCTACGATCCGGATGAGGAATCAAAATACCTGATGTACTATGATGTGAACAACTTATATGGATGGGCAATGTCACAATACTTACCAACGGGAAATTTCAAATGGATGGATAATACCGAGATAGATGTTCGAGAAATAAGCGACGAGTCACCTACAGGATACATACTTGAAGTGGATTTGGAATACCCGAGAGAGCTGCACGATAAACACAACGATTTACCATTATGTCCAGAGAGAATGTGTGCACCCGGTACTAAACAGGAAATGTTACTGGCAACGCTATACAACAAACAGAAATACGTGATACACTATCGGAACCTGAAACAATGTCTACAACACGGGATGAAATTAAAGAAAATACATAGAGTGCTACAATTCGATCAATCACCTTGGCTCAAATCCTACATAGATTTAAACACAGCTTTGCGACAAACGGCGGGAAACGAATTCGAGAAAAATCTCTACAAGCTACTCAACAACGCGGTCTTCGGGAAAACGATGGAAAACGTACGGAAACACTCGATTGTGAAATTGTTAACGAAATGGTATGGACGATATGGTGCGGAAGTTATGATAGCAAAACCGAATTTCCACAGCCGCACCATATTTGACGAGAATCTTATTGCAGTGGAACTACGAAAAACGGAAGTGTTTATGAACAAACCAATATACGTCGGGCAAGCAATTCTGGATATTTCGAAAACATGTGTCTACGATTTTCATTACAACTACATACAGCCAACGTTCGGGAACAACAGCAAATTACTCTACACAGACACGGATTCATTGATTTACGAGATAAAATGCCCAGATATTTACGAAATAATGAAACGAGATATTCAATACTTCGATACGTCGGATTACAACGCGGATAATAAATATAACATGCCAAGAGTCAATAAGAAAATACCCGGGTTAATGAAGGATGAGCTAAATGGACGAATCTTTACAAAATTTGTGGGTTTAAGGTCAAAAATGTATAGTTGTCAAGTGGACGGCGAGGATCACACGAAGAAAGCGAAAGGTGTAAAGAACTCTGTGGTTAAGAAAACGATAACTTTCAACGATTACGTGGACTGTCTAAAACACAATACAATCATAAACCGACAACAAAACCTGATACAATCGAAAAAACATAACGTGTATAGTGTAACTCAGAACAAGGTGGCGCTCAGCCCGTACGATACGAAACGACATATTGTGGAGGGGGAAACGGATACTTTAGCATGGGGACATTACTCGTTAAATTAGTACGCAAGTGGAAATGGCATCGTCATCATCGGCTTACTGGAAACGGCTACAAATATTTTCAAGTGAACTGGATAAACTACGTAAACGGGTTGATACCTACGAAAAAACAATTGATGCTATTGTAAAAATGCAAAATTTGAAATTGTCTGAACCGGAATCAATGGAGTGGGATAAAATGGATGTTTCAATTGGTGAATTTTTCGAACGTGAACCAATGCTGCTGAACGAACTGACTTTGGAAACATTTCTTCAAATCTACAAGTGGATCAGTTTGAATGTGCTGAAAAGTTGTGGTGCGAAAATCATACAACGCGCCTGGATTTGGTTACCATCCGATTATCGAGCCATGTTTCAAGAATGTGAACCATGTTTTGAACATTATAATCGACCATGGCAACAAGATCATATTGATGGACCACCTGGTTTGAAAATTCGCTGTGAAATGTGCAAGAATGGCGTGAAAATGGAGGAAAACTTTCAACCGCCCGTTGGTGAACCATTGACATTTGCAACACGGATTTCACACGTTGAAGACATATTTCTGACTCATCCTTATTTGTATACAAAAGTCAGAAATTTCGATATGTTATTATACTTAACAAAACAACTATTGAAATATGATATTTGGGTGCAACATCTGTATGCATATATGATACCCGAATATGCACAACGAATTTGTCAAGTATGGGATCAGTTACCTGAAAACATGAAACAATTACGTTCGGGTCTTATTGAATATATAAACAAATCATACAATTTTTAATATTTATTTATTGTAAAAAATAATTCATATACATTTATTGTAAAAAAATATTTCATATACAAAACATTTATTGTAAAAAATATTACATATACATTTATTGTGAAAATATTTTGTATTCATACTTATATTTTAAAAATAAAGAACAATAATTATTTACATATATGTGTTATTTATTTGAAAAAAACCTTTTTATCTTACAGATTATTAAAAAATATATTATTTAAACAATATCAGATTCTTGAATCCAGCTGTTGTTATCCGATGGGAAACCAAGCCACTTGACCAATACTTTCCCATCACGTCTCTTCAGAATTCGTTCCACGAGGTACACATCAGGATATTTAACTTTCTGTAGTTCATACTCGTAAAAGCTGCCTCGGATAGGCCGTTGATTGATATCTTCAAGTAGATATGTGACCGGATTTGTATGTTTAACTTTGACGATTTTAAAAATTTCCGTAGACCAATTCGGTGTGTAGCCTTTTTCAAAGATTGATTTAAATTTGCTAATTCGAACAAAGTCGTTAACTTTATACTTGGCTGCACCAGCAATTTTTATATTACTGTATACATTAGATAATAAATATGCTTCATTATCAGCAGTGATATCTCGTGGAGCCATTTTGATTGTACGATGCTTTGTTCTATTATATTCATCAACTAAATCGTTAATTAATTGCAACCATTTATAATTACCGTTTAGAGAAAAAGCACGCCAAAGTTTATTCTTAATGGTACGATTAAAACGTTCAACGATTGAAGCTTTTAACGTACTATATGTAGAATAATGATTAATATTATGTTTTTCCATTAACGCCTTAAAGTTACTATTAAAAAATTCTCGGCCGTCGTCTGTTTGAAGGTGCGTCGGTGTGCGCTTGCTCTGTTTGAATATCGATTCCATGGCAGCAGTAACAAGCACTCCAGATTTATCTTTTACCGGTACAGTCCAAGCATACTTCGAAAATGTGTCAATAGCTGTCAACAGGTACCTATATCCATGATTTTCTTTCGCATAAGCACCCATTTCAACAAGATCAGCTTGCCATAAATCATCGATACCCTTAGTTATAACACGACGCCTTTTGAAATTTTTACGAGCCGGTTTGTGTAATTCGCTTACAACTTGTTCTTTAACTTTACTCATCTTGAACTGTTGGCATGGTATTTACAGTGATTTGCTTATATAGGTTCGAAATAAATTGTATTTTATTTTCTAATTGCTTAAATTTAACGTGAAATTCCTCTTTAAATACCGCATTTGCAATAGTTTCCATTACCATTTTCAACTCATTATCCATGTTCTCCAAATGACTAAGTTTTGCGGTCACAATTGATTCAAATTGTTTATGTGAATTTTCAAGTGTTGTCATACCGTCCGAAATTTTAGCAAGCGCTTCATTAAGAAAAGCCAAGTTAACAGCATCAGCTTTATGTTTAGGTGTGCGAACGTTTGTCAGACGTTTACCTTTCATATCGTAATCACCATTCGTTGTTAAATTAATGGAAGCGGCTTTTCCACCACTGCTGAATCGACCGAATTTGTCAACGCTCATGTTTGAAATGACTATCTAATCAGGTTGATCACCTGTATTTATTCTATTACATCAGCCTCGCGCAATTCCTCTAAAATGGCTTGTATCTCATTTTGATGATTGGTGTGTCCAGCTTGCTGTGATGCAACCAATAATATTAGCCTATCGATAAGTTCATCTATATCATTCCAATAACGATAATCAATCGTTTGATTAGCATCATAATGCATTAAACCGGAACCGGTTGGTTGTCGTTTGGGTGTTGACGTGTA
The DNA here is from genome assembly GCA_035578155.1 of Brachynemurus nebulosus. Classification (NCBI taxonomy): domain Eukaryota; kingdom Metazoa; phylum Arthropoda; class Insecta; order Neuroptera; family Myrmeleontidae; genus Brachynemurus; species Brachynemurus nebulosus. The sequence goes on from JAPWDM010000006.1 coordinate 33,253,452, forward strand.
CCTTGGTGATGATGGAAAAAGTTTTTTTATAATTATTCTATACTTATAACTTTGATTTGAATTAACTGGTGCATTAATATTATAACTTCTTTTATGCGCATTAGTACTTTTTAAAATGGTCTTATAAGTATCTAAATCCGACTCTGTGTATACATGATGATTTGGATATTTTTTAAACATTAACTCAAAGAGACCTTCAGTACCGGGGTAAACGATGTTGTTAATAATAAAATTATCATCAATTATATCCAATTCAGAATTACCAATCATCCATTTATTTGTTCGCTCATCTATACGCGGTCCATAGGTACGATCAAGGGTTCTTTTAGCTCTACGTGTGGTTGCTAACGTGAGATATTTTTCAGCTAGTGCACCAACATAGGGTTTTGCTGTAGGTTGACTACTTTGTTCCATCACATAAGGTGTTGCTGTAGGTTGACTTGTTGTAGGTTGACTACTTTGTTCCATAAGCGTTGACCTAAATATCTCAGTATCATTATCATTACTAAGAAAATGTGACTTTATATCGACATCAGAATCGGTTGAAAAACGTGCTTTTTTAATTTTAGGTTTTTCATCTTTAAGCAAGAAACTTTTTATTGGTTCGTTTCTTATTTCAGCAGCTAGTTCCTTAAGTGGCTCCGTTATTGGTTTAAATGATTCTTGTAAATTTTTCTCTCGTTTAAACTGACTATCTTTGAGCGCACGGTATTTGGCGCGTATAGATTTTGTAGCATTGATGATTTTTCGTTTTAGCTCCCGTTCGCTATCCATAGTGTGTGCGTGCTTATGCTATTACAGTTTACTAGCAAATGTGCAGTGTGAACGTGTACACAGCCATTTTATAGCTTTTTCGAACCGAATTGATGAACTGAACAGAGATTTCGGTCGAACCGCACACTATTTCGGTCGAACCGCACACTATTTCGGTCGAACCGCACACTATTTCGGTCGAACCGCACACTATTTCGGTCGAACCGCACACTATTTCGGTCGAACCGCACACTATTTCGGTCGAACCGCACACTATTTCGGTCGAACCGCACACTATTTCGGTCGAACCGCACACTATTTCGGTCGAACCGCACACATTTTCGGTTCAACCGCACACTATTTCGGTCGAACCGCACACATTTTCGGTCGAACCGCACACTATTTCGGTCGAACCGCACACATTTTCGGTCGAACCGCACACTATTTCGGTCGAACCGCACACATTTTCGGTTCAACCGCACACTATTTCGGTCCAACCGCACACATTTTCGGTCGAACCGCACACTATTTCGGTCGAACCGCACACATTTTCGGTCCAACCGCACACTATTTCGGTCCAACCGCACACGTTTTTGGTTGAACCGCACACTATTTCGGTCCAACCGCACTGCATCAGTAGGTATGGGGCCACTTGGCAACGCAGTGTAATTGCCTATATTCAGGGGCAAGTATCTGAATATTGATGCTGAGTAAGTATAGTATCATCTAGCAATGAACTATATGTAAATGGTAAAATGAGTTAGTCTATTTCGGTTCGAAACACAATCGTATTTCATATAGAAATAATCTATATGTTATAGATCAGTTTTTAATTTGAATAAAGATATCGAAATTTTTACGATACCTTCCGCTATTCAACTCACTGTCTTTATCTATAACCAAAAAGTTGAACCTTTCACGCCAACATTCATTGCAAATTTCTTTGAACTGATCGAATGACATGTCACTACCTACATGTTCTTGGAAAACGTGTTTGATATTAGTCAAATCTTGTTTAAATAAAACTATTAAATTAGCATTATCCCTAAGTAATTGTTTTGGTATGAAACTGTACGTCTGACAAAGATAGAAGACTGAAACATCTTTATGACGCCCCATACTGAAATATGCTCTAATATTATTTTGTTTATCCGTTGCAACATCGTCAAATATAAAAATTGAATTATTTTTTACATCTTCTGGTGCTATAACATCATCATTATTAGAAAAAGTAAAATATCCTAAACCCCTTATCGGTTTGAGAACGCGTTTCAAATACTCATACTTTGGTTGACAGAGTGATTTTGAATAGAGATAAATATTTTCAAAACTTAATCCATTCGGATGTTCTAATAAATTTAATAAAATGCTAGTCTTGCCACACCCCGAAGGACCAGAGATTATACATCTTATACTATTCGGTAATAAGGGGCCATGCTTTTTTTCAGCTAGTGTGATTGATACAAAATCCATATTTTTGATTGGCAGTTCAACATCTTGTTTTACGAAACGCATTTTTAACGCTACTGATTTATTATATAAGCGCTCAGCCCCTTATATACTTACGCGCAGTAGTCATCATGAATCACTACAGCGTGGATTGGCGCACCTTAGGTCTTGAATGTATACTCGTCAACAATGAATTTAATTGTTGCAGTGATCCACAAGTTACCGACAACAATGAAATTAAATGGTTTAACGATTCTGATGAACCATTGTTGTCAATAACTTTTAATCATATTGAAAAGGATGATATTATGCATCTATGTATTATAATTTCTAATTGTTGTAAAAAGAGGATTTATTTGATTGAAAGTGATCAAAATTGTAAATTAGCTGTTCATGAAATTGATTCATTTCAATTTTTCATGAATCTATAAATAGCTCGAATCAAATTTTATTAGCATTCAGTTCTAATGTTACGTCACAACCGGCAACAACAACGAAGTGGTCGTGGACTTGTTAATTCATTAATTAACAAATTGCCATTTGAACTTCACATACCTGGCTATCAGTATTGTGGACCGGGTACAAAATTACAAGAAAGATTAGCAAGAGGTGATCCGGGGATCAATAAATTAGACGAAGCTTGTAAGGCACACGATATCGCTTACTCGCAAAGTAAAAATCTCCCTGATCGACATAAGGCAGATTTAATTTTAGCAAACGCAGCCTGGGATCGAGTTAAATCTTCAGACGCAAAATTTGGTGAAAAAGCTGCTGCGTGGGCCGTAACAAACGCAATGAAAGCTAAAGTAAAACTTGGTATGGGTGTGAACAAAAAGGCTACACTCGGTCAAGTGCGACGAAGTGTACGCGGTACCGTTAAAAAATTAAAACGTGAACCAATTAATAATGCTGTAAAGCTTGCTCTTAAAGCGGCTAAAGTTGCAGCTAGGGGTAAAAAAATTAAAACACCACGTATTATTCCAATACCTAAAACGGGTGGTGTTCTACCACTTTTACCAATTTTTGCGGCACTTTCGGCAGCCGGTGCGCTAGCCGGGGGTGCATCAGGAATTGCGAAAGCTATTAATGATGCTAAAGCGGCACAAAAACAGTTGAATGAAAGTGAACGCCATAACCGAACGATGGAGGCTATTGCTATACGTAATGGCCGGGGTTTGTATATAAAACCATATAGAAAAGGATTAGGATTATACTTGCAACCGTATCCAAAAAACTTATAATGAAATTGCCCGAGCGGGCACTAACAGATAGAGATTTACGTAAATATGCGAAATATTTACCCCATTTTCGTGGTGTATTTATGCGTGATAATTTACCCAAACGTGGACCGTGGTATAATGAATGCGGTATTTTAAATTTAGATAGTTCTACCGGACCTGGTACTCATTGGACCTGTTACTGGAAAAATGGTAATCAGGTAGATTATTTTGATAGTTTTGGTAATTTAAAACCACCGCTTGAAGTGGCTCGCTACCTCAGTGGAAACAATATTACATACAATTATAATAAATATCAAGATTACAATTCCTATAAATGTGGTCATTTATGTTTGGAGTTTCTTTATAATAAATATTACGGTGATGGTGATAAATATTTATAAAAGAAATCAACGCTCACGTATGTTTGTCATTTCGAAAGACGAAGTCATGGCGTTCACATTAACTTTGTCGGGAAATACTTCTATACTCACTGCACACTATTTTCCGGCAATTCAACTTAGAAATCAATATGAGTGTGCTCTATTAGATTTCCAAGTATACAATTCAATTCCTAACGTAACTGCTAAAAATAATTTATTACATTACGGTGATAATGATGTAATATCATTTCCTACCGGCACCTTTGAAATAGATGATTTAGCTACATATATAAACAAAACTATTTACAACAAGTATGGTAATATAATATATAACAACGAAAATGATAAACCATACATACATCTAAGGGCTAATAATAACACACTCAAATGCGAAATAATTAGCAATAAAGCTATTGATTTCACTAAACCTAATACAATTGGTTCACTTTTAGGGTTTACTAAACGGATATTGGAACCAAACAAACTTCACTCATCTAATGAGCCTGTCAGTATTATGAAGGTGAATGCAATACGCATTGAATCTAATATTACGAGTAATGCTTATATGAATGGTATGCTAGCTCACACACTTCACGAATTTTCACCTCTTGTTGCGCCAGGGTATAAAATAGTTGAGGTACCGCGAAATATAATCTATTCACCAGTAACCGTTAGAGAGTTAACATCTCTTTCGTTGAAAATTGTCGATCAAGACGGTGATTTGGTTGACTTTCGCGGTGAAACAATCACAGTACGTTTGCATTTGAGACCATGTTAATTTACAATCTGGAGCAACCCGCCGCTAGGCTATATAATAGAGCGTTTTTACAGCCTGAGCTCATTCAGTTGAATACCATTAAACGTAAAGCATTTAAGCAACAGCGTATTTCACCTGAACGTTTAGCATTTCTTGAAGCATTGGGTCACAAAGTTAAAAGAAAATGGTATACAGCGACGTATTAAATATTCCTGGTGGCTCACAAATTGATGATAGCATTACGAACTTTGAATATCATACATATGCGCCCTTTTTACGATCCTTTAAGAATAATGACGAAGTTAGAATATTAATTCAAAACCAGGACTTGTATATTTTACCTAGTGAAAGTTTTATTTACATTGAGGGGAAAATTTTAAATAATGAAAATGCCGCTCCAGATATAAAATTGGTTAATAATTGTATTGCCTTTCTATTCGATGAAATTAGATATGAATTAAATGGGGTTGAACTTGAACGTGTTAGGTATGTTGGTCTAACATCGACATTGAAAAATTATTTATCGTTAAACGATGGTGAGAGTAAACAATTACTAAATGCTGGTTGGTCGATTGATAATGATTGTACAATAAAATTACCACAAGCTAACTTTAACTTTTGCATTCCGCTTAGAAAATTATTGGGATTCGCTGAGGATTACGGAAAAATTATGTTAAACGCAAAGCATGAATTAATTCTTATTCGTGCACGAACTGACAACGATGTAATTGTTTCAGAATCGGATTCGTTGAAATTTGAAATAAATAAACTCGAATGGCGTGTTCCACATGTAACTGTATCAGATGAAATTAAATTATCACTGTTAAAATATGTTGAAAAAGCTGAACCTATACAGATTAGTTTTAGAGCGTGGGAAACTTATATTCAACCTGCATTACCCACTACACAACAAAACACTTGGGTTGTAAAAACAACTACACAGCTAGAAAAACCGCGATATATCATTTTCGCTTTACAGAAAAAGGATAAAAATGTTTCTAAGTTTGATCATTGTGATTTAAATAATTTCAAAGTTTACCTAAATTCACAAGTGTACCCTTATGATGATTTGAATATTAAATTTGATATTAATCAGTATGCAATACTTTATGATATGTATACCCGCTTTCAATCCTCATACTATCATCGTTCCAATGAACCGCTCTTAAATTGGGAAAATTTTAAAACTATAGCTCCGATAGTTTTTATCGATTGCTCACATCAAAATGAGTCACTGAAAAGCGGTTCAGTTGATGTTCGTTTAGAATTTAAATGTAATAAAGATATTCCGGCTGGTACGACAGCAATAGCCATTTTAGTTCATGATGTCATTTTCGAATACATTCCACTAACTAACCTGGTTAAAAAGTATACCTAATTACCCCCACCACTTTTAATTATTCTATATAAAGTTGTGGATTGTGTAAATAAATTTAGTTCTACGGTGGCGGTAAAAAATGGCGTTTCTTGACATACAAGGCTATCAAGGAGCTAACAACGAATTTTATTTTAAAGAAGTTGGTATTGCTGCAGAAAATTCGGATGATATATTACATCTTATATTCGACGCACCGTTTGATTTCAACGAGTTGCCGAAGAAATATCAACGAGTAGCCAGTTGGCTTTACCGAAATTGGCATGGGATACCTTGGTCGTATGGATTTATTCCATACAAAAAACTTCATACCATATTGAAACCTATATTAAAGAAGTATGATGTTATATACGTCAAGGGTGGTGAAAAGAAGAAATGGATATCAAGTTTGTTTGATGGTACCGAAAACCAGCCGTGGATTTTGAATTTGGAAGAAATATTTGATGTACCGAAGATTTCCATTCTGCGAGATGAATATTATTCAAGACGCTGTATGCTTCATTCAGATAAAATTTGTTCATTAGAAAATTGTATTCTTTTAAAAAATTTTTATATGGAAAATAAATAGATTTTAAGTAATATATAGATTTAAGCAATTTAATTTTTTGTATACATATTCTATAAATAAAATTTAAAAAAAAAAAATTATGTGCGTTTTATTTAATTGTTACCCTGAATTTCCCTATTTTTTACAGCAAAAAGTTACTTTCATCAACCTATAAAAGTATTGACAAAAATCTTATGAAATTTTTTTATTCTAATTGAAAAGCATATTTCATGATACACCCTGTATAAGAATACACTCATGCATACATGCATTTATACCTGCACCTATGTATACATGCATTTGTATATAATAATTATATTATGTATGTGTGATGTAAGTTTTAAGATGATATTCTATATATTTTTTACCCCAAAACTACTAATTTATAAAAAAAATTTAGCAAATCTTAATGCTGTTAGAATTTTTATATTAAACAACATAGTTAAATTATAGTATACACATTAAGAAATAATCCAGGTATTTATTGTACAGTAATACATATATACGAATTTATTTGCAAACATATTACTTTTTGCTAATTAAGCAAATATTTTTCCAATGCTGATAAAAGCGATAAATTATTTTAGTTAGATTTTGTTGACATAAAGACTACAATCATTTACTAGTATGTATTTATAAAATTAAAATTAAATAGGGATTTATTCTTTTACTATACAGGGGTGTATACATAATATACAGGTGTGTAGATATTAAGATAATTTTCATTTGATTTATAAATTATGCTGGAAATACTCAAATTTTTAAATGAGGTTTTACAATCTGATTTCAAGGTCTGCTAAAATAAACATTCAGCTAAAACAAACATTTAGATATTGGTTCTTTGTTTATTTTAAAACTGATAAAAATTCCTGGAACTGACAAGTTGAGACTTGCTTTTAAATAAAAATCCTCTCTGACTATGATGCAAACATATTATGAAATTACATCATCCTAAGTCAGCTAAAAAATCTTAAATAAACAAAGACAAGCCGTATAAAGTCACGAGTTTTTATTAAATAAACAAATTAATCTTATAAAGACTTGACTCATATACAAAAAAAAAAAACCTCAAGTACAATTGACACCAAAATTTCCGGCAGTACAGTAGCGGTCTGAAATTTGGAGTCTGGACCCCGAAGTCTGAAATCTGGAGTCTGAAGTCATGATTGCGGCTAGCGCTTGGTAGAGTGCCCCCCACAAAATTTAGCGGCCACCCCTTGGGTTAGGGTATTCCCCACATTTTTGACTTGGTAATGTACCTTTCGTTTAAAATGACGCAATTAAGGCAAGCGCGTGTTGGGGTCAAGGTTTGCACGTACAGTACGCTTCAAAAAGTGGTCGGATACCTTTTTGGTCAGGGGGGCCCGCACTTTTGACACGGTAGTGTACCAAAAATTTAAGTACAGTACGGCGTCAAAAATTTGGGGCCACCCCCGAGTTAGGGTATTCCCCACATTTTTTGACGTGATAGTTCGTTTAAGATGACGTACTTAAGGCAAGCGCGTGTTGGGGCCAAGGTTTGCACGTACAGTACGTTTCAAAAAGTGATCGAATACCTTTTTGGTCAGGGGGGGCCCACACTTTTGACACGGTAGTGTACCAAAAATTTAAGTACAGTACGGCGTCAAAAGTTTGGGGCCACCCCCCGAGTTAGGGTATTCCCCACATTTTAGACGCGGTAGTGTGCCCCATCTATCAAATTGTAACCTAAAATTCAGTCTGCGCATGCGTCGTGTACTTAAATTCAGTCTGCGCATGCGTTAGGTTTGGCTGGTAATGGGTTAACACAAAATGAAATTGTTATAAGTAAATTGTGATGATGCATAATGGGTTAACATAAATTAATTTGGTCGCTGGTATTGACTCACCTCTTAGGAATTTCAAGGCTAACAGTATAAGCGAGTGTTGGGGTCAAATGTCAACAACAAATTTTAAATACATGTACTCAGTACGTGCCGGGTCAAAGGTCAAGGTTTGCACATCGATACAGTTTGATGACTCATCAGTTCGGAATGTGTAGTACCGTAAAATGGGTACAATAGGACCGTAAGTCACACGCTTTCAAACATCGTCAAAGGGGTTCAAGTTACTCCGTTTTGCGGTGCTCCCGAACCCGCTCAGCTATTCTACTCCATCTTAATGTACTATGTACTACAAACAGTACCTATGTGACGCTAATGTACTATAATTTGATTATTTTTGAATACACAAACAAAATATACTTTATCCTCCTAAATTAGGTGAAAGGAAAACTAATCTATACATATAATAAAATTGTAACGAGACCATTTCTGTACATGGAATATTTTTGGAAAATTGTACTGGTACTGTAAATAGTTATCGATGTAGATATCAAAACAGCGATTTTTAGAATTTTTTTCTGTCTGTCTGTCTGTCTGTTCACGCATCACGCAAAAACTATTGGACGGATTTTAATGAAATTTGGTGTGATGATAACTTACTACCTGGGTCAACATTTAAAATACTTTTTACTCCGGGAAAAATTCTCGTTCCCACGGGAAAATGGAAAAACCATTTTGAACATGTGCACACTTTAGGCAAAAACTATTAGACCGATTTTAATAAAATTTGGTGTGGTGATAACTTATTACGTAGGGCAACACTTAAGATATATTTTACTCCGGGAAAATGCTTCATTCCTACGAGAAAATAGAAAAACCATTTTGTGCATATGCACGTATTACGCAAAAACTAATGGACGGATTTTGATGAAATTTGGTTTGGTGATAACTTATTACTTGAGTCAACATTTAAGATACCTTTTGCTCCGGGAAAGTACTCCATTACCAACGGAAAATCCAAAAACCATTATGAGCATGTGCACATATTACGCAAAAACTATTTGATGAAATTTGGTGTGGTGATAACTTATTACTTGAGCTAACATTTAAGATACTTTTTACTCCGGGAAAATTCCTCATTCCCACGGAAAAGTAGAGAAACCATTTTGAGCATGTGCAAACATTATACATAAATGGTTACTCTTTGCAATTCTGTATAATTATTACACTAACATATATATTTATTATTGAGTTTATAACAATTCTTTGCGCGAACGACGTTGCGGGTATGGCTAGTTCTAAAAGAAATTGTGATAAAAATATAAGAGAAAATAGAAATAAGAGTGATGAAGATGAAGATGACTTTGATAACATTATCATGTCAAATGAATCATATGGATTTCGTTCATTAAGGATAAAATAAGCGTTATTTGATTATAATAAAAATATTAGAAAATAAAAATAAATATTTATTATTAAATAATTACGTTGATCAGTGTTAAAAATTTCAAGTTTAAAAATTGAAGTTAAAATGTTGAATGATACTCGTATAATGATCTTGTTCTTTTTCAGTTTGTATTGTATAAGATAAATAATATAACGAATACCAATCAATAACTTTGCAATCAATAATTAATGTTTTTATGATTTTTAATATTATTATCACTTTTCTATACATTTTTATTATTTTTATATGCATTAGAAATCATTTTATTATTTCAAATTACTTAAAATTTAGATCTTTTGTCAAATTTTTATCTAATTTCGATTTGTAATATAATTTTGGGGTTCGTAATATAATTCTACGGCCCTGGTCACATAATATAGCTTCGAAAATCTGGTAACCCTGCATCTAACTAATATACATAAAGTTGTGGATACACATCAAAAGGAGGAGTGGGGAACAAACAACATTTTTTAAAAATAACAATTTAGATTACCAATTATTGTAAAAAATATAGTCGTATTAGCCCAAGAGCTCGCCGTATGCAAAACCTACACTCTAAGAAAAAAATGTACCGTTTTACTACTATTATAGGAGGCAATTAAATGCCTTCTATAATGACAGTAACATTACAAACCGTAATGTACGAAGGTGAAAATTACACCATCATGGTGTAATTATTACTCACTCATATGTGTAGTTTTACACATGTCGTACGTAAAATTATGGTCCAGGTGTGTAATAGATTACGTTTTATTTGTGTATTAACTACACAACAAGATGTAATTTTACACATTCAGTTCGCAATAGTGCGCAGTTAAACGTAAAATTACATCATATTAATGTATTTTTAAACCACGCCTGTACACCTGAAAATGTAATTTTACACACTTATATAGTAATGTTTACACCCAGAAAAGTGTAATATTAATCCAACTGAATCACTCATTCTGATTCAATTCAACTGAATCAGTATGAGTGATTCAATTGTGCTGAAAAAAATAAACTGATTCAACTTAATTGAAAATAACGAATCAAAAAAGATTATTGATGGTTTTTTTACATAAATATTTATAATAATATGACGTATAGAATAATTTGGAATTATATACAACAAGATTCGAGATGTTAAATATTTTGCTTATTATGTCTAAATTTCTATATAAGTGTGTCGTATGATAAAATAATAATTTTTTTGGTAAATTTTAAAATAAACACTCCAAAAAAGTAAGATTATAAAAGTTTTATTATGAACGTTTACTTGCTTTCATGAACATAGGTAATCTTTATTTTGCAGTGTAACTGCCAATTAAACTGGTCAAAATTTTGAGATATGACTTTTTTTTACAATGCTTACGTTTTGCAGACACAATTATTTAAGCAATATCTTATAAAAAATTTAAATGTAATTAGATTACAATGATAATATTAAAAACTTATGGATTAAAATTGTAGTTACATCATATCAAAAATATAGTTTAAGAAAATTAACTAAACAATACTTAAATATAAGAAAAACAATATTCTGCTGACTCTTGCCATTCTTAGAACTTCGCAGAAAATGCATGCTGTGCTTTCATAGATGTCTTCGCCAATTCCAGTTTCTAAACAAATCAGAAAATAAGGGTTAGGTACTTAATTTTATAACCATTTTTGATTATTATTTTTTTCTTTTTTTAATAACTATTTCACAGCAATTTAAAATTAAGAAAATTTCGCTTTCGCTACAAAATTACTTCTAGGCTATTTAATGAATGTATAGATATTAGATTTTTGATTAAAAAACTCACCAGCAAAGTGACCCAGCGTGCTTATGGCACTGGCACTTCCGAACTGGTAGACGGAGGGTTTGAATTCCGTAGCCGGTTATATGCTGGCGAAAGTTTTCTGCTATTTCCCATCATAATTCCAGATGAATATCGACATTATCCTCAAGAAGATGGTTGCAAACAGACACCTACCAAATCCTTATACCGCTTTTCTTGTCCTCCGCCCAATATTCTGCTGACTCTTGCCATTACTAGAACTTCAGGGAAAATGTAGGCTGCGGTTTCACATATGTCTTCACCAATTCCTTTTTCTAAACAAATCAAAAAATAAGGATTACTTAATTTTATAACCATTTTTGTTTATTTATTTTATTTATCTTTTTTCAATAAATATTTCACAGCAATTTAAAATTAAGAAAATTTCGTTTTTGCTACACAATTACTTTTAGGTTATTTTAATGAATGTACAGATATTAGATTTTCGATTAAAAAACTCACCAGCAAAGTAATCCGGCGTGCTTAGGCACTGGCACTTCCGAACTGGTAGACTGAGGGTTTGAATTCCGTTACCGGTTATATGCTGGTGAAAGTTTTCTGCTATTTCCCATCGCAATTCCAGGAGAATATCGATATCGTCCTTAAAAAGATGGTTGCAAACAGACACCTACCAAATCCTTATACCGCTTTTTCTGTCCTCCGCCCAATATTCTGCTGACTCTTGCAATTACTAGAACTTCAGGGAAAATGTATGCTACGGTTTCACAGATGTCTTCACCAATTCCGATTTCTAAACAAATCAGAAAATAAGGGTTACTTAATTTTATAACCATTTTTGCTTATTTATTTTTTCTTTTTTCAATAACTATTTCACAGCAATTTAAAATTAAGAAAATTTCGTTTTTGCTACACAATTACTTTTAGGTTATTTTAATGAATGTACAGATATTAAAATTTTGATTAAAAAACTCACTAGCAAAGTAACCCGGCGTGCTTAGGCACTGGCACTTCCGAACTGGTAGACTGAGGGTTTGAATTCCGTAACCGGTTATATGCTGGTGAAAGTTTTCTGCTATTTCGCATCGTAATTCCAGATGAATATCGACATCGTCCTTAAGAAGATGGTTGTAGACGGACACCTGCCAAATCTTTATACCGCTTTTCTTGTTCTCCGCCCATATCATCATGAAAAAGTTGAGAAATAATGATGTGAGTGACGTCCGTTACATACCATTGTCTAAAAAACGAACGTTAAATTCCATTATTATTATTACCATTGTTATTATTACTTAAAAAACTCGATTTCCATACGTCGTTTCAATTTAAACCTGTTATGAATTTATATTACTGTAAAGCAAAAAAAAAAAAAAAAAAATTCGTTAAGTGCGTGTTCTTGACACGCACTAACAAGTAAACGTCCCGAGGCCGGACCTATCGATTTTGATGAAACTTAGATATATTATAGAACACTAAAAAATAAGCGACACGTATTTTTCTTTATCGGCGGAAAAACGGTTTGAAGGCGTGAAATCGCCATCCAAAAATTGGGGTAAAAATTTAATTTTTTAAATATCTCGAAAACGGTAAGAGATAAAGCAAAAGTTTAAATTGGCGATATTGCTCTTTTTTAAAGAGCTATCTATTGGTATACAATTTGTTCAAATTGTGTCAACAGGGGTGGCTGGGGGTTAAAATTTAGGGGTGAATTTTGCAAAAAGGGGGTGAAAATTAAACAATATAAAAAATTTTTGACGTAGATTTCAAATCTGTAAACAAAATTTTTATATTGTTTAATTTTCACCCCCTTCTTGCAAAATTAACCCCTAAATTTTAACCCCCAGCCACCCCTGTTGACACAATTTGAACAAATTGCATACCAATAGATAACTCTTTAAAAAGGAGCAATATCGCCAATTTAAGCTTTTGCTCTATCTCTTACCGTTTTCGAGATATTTAAAAAAAAAAATTTTACCCCAATTTTTGGAGGGCGATTTCACCCCTTCAAACCGTTTTTCCGCCGATAAAGAAAAATACGTGTCGCTTATTTTTTAGTGTTCTACAACATATCTAAGTTTCATCAAAATCGATAGGTCCGGCCTCGGGACGTTTACTTGTAAGTAAGGGCATCTCAGTGAAAGTGTTAATTTATGATTTTTTGTTAACTCTATAGTTGTTTGTTAACTCTAATGTAGTAGTTTGTTAAATGTTATAATTATTCAATCACGTGTTCAATTCAATCACACAACGATATTAATACGTCATCTTCGATGACAAAAAAACGAAATATTATATACCTACATTAATTAGAGTTTCTGTTGATTAAAATTTGATAAATAGTTGTAGGTATTTTGTTTCCCAAGTCAATAAATTTTAGTAAAAAAATATGTATAATCCTTTTATCACTACAGATTTTACCAATTTACAAGCATTATATAATTTTTTAGACATATCTGAATGAAAGATATCTGAATTGTAGATAATGTTTTAATTTTCACAGAAATTGAGAACCCCCCAAAATAAATTATTAGTCAAATTGTAAAATAAACTTTTATCAAATTACATAACTATTTGTATGAAGCAAAATTAAAAAAATTAACTTACCTGAAATATTTTAAATGTATCATCAGGACAGCATTTTGGAAACAAACAAATTTATATTACAGTATTCTTTGCACATTATTCCAGAAGCCATTTTGACAATGCATATGAAAACAAAACACCAGTACACCACTATAACACTGTTTTTGCAACATATTTAAAGATTAATTTATCATACACGTTATAATTACATTAATTATATATCTTATCAAAAAATACTTTTGTTTAATTCAGCTAATTTGAAAACATAACTTTTAACCTTTAAGAATATTACTTATGTACGTATAAATAATACAGCAAGCAATCCATTAACAGATAATTTTAAAATACATAAAATCATATGCGCGCGCATGGGTTTTGCTATTTAGTGGTGTAAAAATAAACCAAAAACGTTGTAAAAATCCAAAGTTACACCTTTATTTGTGTAATATTAAAAAAAAAACAGTAATTATATAAAAATACACCAATTTTTTCATATTACACAAATAATAGTGCATATTTTCAGAGCGAGGAGTAATTTTGCTCTAAATTTAAGTTATTTTACACGTTTTTGACCCTTTTTTCTTAGAGTGTATTTATAAGATACATGAACGATTTTTTGTGAGTAAGTAGTACTACCCCAGACCTAAAGAGAGCCTCCTTTAGAATTTGCCTACTTGATAAAAATCTGACGTCACTTCCGGTTAAGGTTTTGTTATGTCATCAACTACATTACACCAAAATCTAGGTGCAAAATAAAAATATCGAGGGCTACCAGACCTTAGTAATTCGCAATACTGAGGCTACCTTTATTAAAAGTTTTCTTTTTCAGTGAAGGCAATCAGCGAATCTCATCGAAATAATGCTCTTCAGAATTTTGATTCCTATCGTTAGTGTTCTTTTCTCCATTGATTATTTTATAATATCTTATTATTATTATAACTCAGGTCAGATCACACCTTAATTTCACACTGAATCACATTAAAACTTGACTTCATATTTGTCACACACATAGACACACACAGATACACACACACACACACACACACACATACATCCACACACACATACACACACAGAGAGAGAGAAAGAGAGAGACAAACACAAAAACAAAAAGTGTATGATTACAACGTTTTGCAGTTTTGCTTTTTGGCCAATATATACCATCTTACTACAAAACAGCTTTATTTCGGTTTAACCTAAAAGTCGACTATTACAGTGACTGGAATTACTACCCCGCACACTTTTACGTCACAACATCAATCAAAATGACACCGGCAAATACCATCACCTGCATTCAATGTATCTGCAGTTCTGGTAAAGCCGGTTCTACACGATACTACGAACGTTTCTTCCAACGTTCGGTCGAATGTTTGATGCAAGTAAGTTCGACAATTGGTGCTGCGAATGTTCCAGCTACACGGTGAATTGAATGTTTGATCCAATATATATGATGATGTGTTGGTACAAATGTTTATTCAGTGGACGAGGATGTCATCTGTCTAATATTATCTCTAATGTTATACACTAATGTTGTCTCTGTTCATATGAACGAGTCGTGTAGCCGTTGAGTCGAACCAACCAACATTGTCCTTCAAACGTTTGAGGGATCCCTTTGCCTCGGTGCAAGAATACCGACATCGGCTGGAACGTGGCCAAATGCGAACGTTCGACGCTCGATATTGGACGCTCGTGGGTTCGAACAACGGCCACACGATGCTACGAATCATCAAACGTCCAATGTTGCAAGGTGTTCGTAGCATCGTGTAGAATCGGCTTAAGCAGAACGAGCGTTGAAACAGAATTGATATTTTTATTTACGGTCGGCAATAAAATTCTACGCATTAGTGTAATCGACTTTCAACCACAAGCACCCGGGCTGGACAAAATCGACTAGAACACTATTATATTAACCTATCAATATTTATACCAAAAGACAATAAATGCGACTGTTTTGATTGCAGTTAAATTTTTTATGATTTTTTTAAAAATTCATGTGTTTATTATTATTCAATATTACACTGGTTGGTCAATCAGTTATTTAATATCGGCGTGTGATTAGAGTAAGAGCAGGTATAGTTTTATGAAAAAATCAATTTTTGTTTTCTATTAAATTTTGTGGTAAACCGAAGGGCACATAAAACTGTTCTGTACCAAAATTGGCAAAACGGAACATTTATGCAATCACTTCGGTGTCTGTCTGAATGTCGCAAGTAATTTCCTCTGAAACTTCACTCGACGCGTAAATTTGAAACTTAGCACGGAGATAGGGTGTGATGGCCTAATTCCATACGGAAAAAAAGAGTTTAGTTCAGTGAAACGAAACTGCGTGTTTGGGAAATATTATATCGTCCAAATAAAATTTTGATCACTAAAATATTTCTCTTATTTCCAGGAATCAATTATTTTGTTTTGTTTTTTGATAAATTTCAAACAAGCACATTTGTTTATTTTTTATTTCGGTGTATCATATTTAGCTTCATGCACACGGAAGTTTATTTGGATCAAAAAAACAATTAGTTTGTTAGATTCAAACAAAACAGTTACGACAAAAACAAAATAATTACGACGCATGCGCGGAAATATGGTCACGCGTATAATTGCGTTAACGCACAAGCCAGCTGCTACCAAGCCAAGTAATGTTATACGACTTATAATACATACAAATATTTACTAACCGACATATATCTTGGTTGAAAACATTTAAATCGAAATTAAATTTCACTATGTATACTTACATTGTATAAATTGTTTTAGACGTATTTAGCTTTTTTTTTAATATACTTATGTAATAATTGTTGATACAACGGATAAAAAAATGAAAGAGATTCTAAAAGCTCAAAGAGATTCTCTGTATTAATAACAGAGACCAGTCAGGTAAAAGAAGTGGTTAAAATTACTATCTTTCACTTGAAATCACTTTAGCTCATTGTAACACTATATTCGGAATTAGTCGACGTATTTGACATTCACAGCCCTTACTCTATTTAACATATAATTTTTAAATTTATTAGTTAAATATAGATGGCTGTTGGCACTACATAACAAATTGTTTTTTTCGAATTTTGCTTACGGCAGCAAAAAAAAAAATGTTGATTATTTGAACTGGCACATCAGTGGTACAACGTCGTACAAAATTTTGTAATATTATCATTTATTGTTACGAGACAGATTTGCATTTTTTAAAACAAATTTTTATTTATGTGTAAGCTAGGCCGTATTTACCCTAAGCACAGTCTTAAGACTCCGTTAAAAATGCCTCCTTACAGGAAACATGGATCTCTGAAAAAATCACATTTTCCAAAAACGTTTCCTTTTACTTTTTACATTTTTCGGGCCAGTTACCGAATGCTACGGGCCTCGTCTACGTTTTCACTTTTCAAATTTTATCGCCTCTAAAAATCTGCAGTCCTCGGTACTAGCCACTAGTGCCCGTAGTGTAAATCCAACGCTGTATCTAACGAAAATTTGTTACGAAAAGATTGTTCACTAGCAAAAATATAAAAGCGCAGCTGGAATATTTTTAGGTTGATAGTTCTTCGCGTTAAATTGCTTTTAGGCGATAAAGAGTTGCAGAAAAAAGAAATTTACTCAGAAAAAATTATAAAATTCGAATGTAATACGTACATACACGGAGAGAAAATTCCTATAAAAATTACTGTCTTGTACTCATACTACAATGGATGTGTAACAGGCGAACATATCCAATTTTTGTACGGTAAAATTATAAAAATTACAATAATATAACTACAATTTTTATAATTTTAACGTACAAAAATTGGATATGTTCGCTTGTTACACGTCGATTGTATAAGCACAGTAATTTTTATAGGAATTTTCTCTCTTTGTATTAGTTGCTCTGAGATAGTCAGGTACAAAAGTACATCTCAGCGAAAAAAATTTATTTTAGAAAATTTAAATAATTTATTAATATTCTTTAGTTATTATATTTTGTGTACCACTTGTTTGTTTGAATTTCCGCGCGCTTATGTTGTATCAATATAAAAGCATTGTTGAAAAAGCGTTGTAAATGACGATGTTTATAAATTATATTTCAAAAAGGGCGTGGTGAATAATTTTTATTTCTTATTAAATATGGTTTGTAACTTTGTATTTTATAACATATTAAATTTTTATCAAATTCCTTTGACACGTTTTCATTTTATTCAAAAAATAGAGTTTTCCCATAACAGCCCTTGTTAAAATTACAAAACTTTGAAATCGTTTTTCTCAAAATTGGGGTAGTCAATTTTAATCGGAATAGGCTCCTATTAGGTATTGATATTAAATTAAATAAATATCTAGGGAAGTTTCGTTAAAATCCTTTGAAAAAATCGTTGTCATCGACTAACTACCTTAAGACAATTTAATGAATAAAACAAATTGGTATAATTCATATTATAATTTAATATTTCATTACAATAGAATGGAAATCAGTTAAATTTACCGATAAAAGCTTTTGTTTCATTTTATTTTGTTTACTTAGAATGAAATGGCCTTGTTTTTCACGACAAAAGTGAGAAAACTACAAAATTCTAATGTGATTAAATATACATGAACTTAATTGTTACTGCTAAAAACAGAAAAAATTGATTATTTGTTCGGGCATATTTGTTTACATAATTTTCTTAAAAACGCCAATAATTTTCGGCGTCATTGTAATCCTTTTTTCTCTGTTAACCGTACTGGCGTAGAATCATAGATTTATTACCTAACAATTTGTATTATATTTAATGACCTGTAAAATTTTATAGTGATTAAATGACTTTTTTTACCATCATGTGTATATGAGCATACACTATAATATAATGTAACACAAAACATATAGTGATGCAGGAAAATGAGTTTGCCGCTAATAATTTTATTTTAGTACATTAAATAAAAATAAAAAAATAAAAAGTAATAATATTAAATAATATAATATGTGATCTTCCATAGTAAAGTTAATAAAAAAAGCATCCTATGAAATAATTTTTGAGTTGGTTTTATACATTCGGTAATTTTTGTATATTGTGACCCACAATTTCTCTCGAGTGGAATTTGTTTTACCGCAGTAAATTTATTTTTTGAATTTTATTTAATAAATCTACAATAAACCTTTTTAAAACATATAATTTCGAAAATTTAATTTTTTGTTAAATATGGTTTTAGTGTTTAAATGTGTATTTAAAAAAATATTTAAAAAATATTCGTTCTGATTACAGTGGAGCTTCACTAAAGTTAAGAAAAATTTGGTAAAATTTAGTGAAATTTAACTTTAGTGAAATACATTGAGGTCAGTGGCGGTCATTTAATACATGATCGGGGCTTAATAATAATTTAAGTTATAGGTGACGTACAAGCGGAAACTATTTAATAATTTGGATTCCAGTGGATTAATTGGATTTTACACTGATGTATAAATTTTATTAAAAATATTGCTGTTAGAAAGTTCTTCATTATAGATATGTATCTGCTATAGAAATTGTTTTTTTTTTTGTCCCTTGAACGGACAATTGACAAGTATCGTATCTATTTTTCGATCTCTATAAGCAGATACGAGCAGCCTGGTACTCAAGTATTTTGACATTTATTATTTAAATTTACTTATTATATTAAGTTAATAATGGAATTGAGTAAGTCGCCTTCAATCAGATCACTCGCTTTGTATATATCTGAAAAAAATTTTAATAATTCTAGAATTCAACATTCTAGAATTATTTTTGCATAGAGAACTATTTTTATTAAAAAAAACACCACTGAATTGTTTACGTTTTTATGTTTTAAGACTTTATAATTTATGGCTTTATAATTCAGCTCACAACTAATCTTAGTTATGTCATGCATATTATTCGATTTTTCACTTTGAATAAACATAATTAGTAACATTTATGAACTTTAAGCTACAAACGAAGTTCTAAAACTCAACAGAGAATAGTTTAAATTTGAATATTCTTATGACATCCCAACCAATTTCTTTAAATCGTACTAGATCCAATTGTTTTTTTTTTTACTATTAGCTTTTATAAAATTTATAATATCTTTGGCTTAAAAATTTATAATATAATAATATTTTTTTTTTTCTATTTCTATAAAATCCTCTTAACTTTAATGAGAAAAAAGTGGCGTCACTTAACAAAACTGATCTTAACTTTACTGAAGCTCTACTGTATATTTTCATGATTATTTTGAGTCTTAAATTTCTCTAAATGAAAACTTGGTCAATGTAACATATCAGATAATTAATTTTATAAAATTAACATAAAACAAATTTGGTTTAATTCGAAGGAAAAATGAATATTAATACTTCTAGTTAGGACGGTTGACAAAAATTTAATTAATGATTACGAGATTATCATCAACCTTAAGAAATATCAAACGAAACGGGGAGATGAAATGAAATCCATAAGTCGATTGTGATTTATATATTCTTATTAACTTCCTCTAGGAACTGACTAGAGGAAATTACGAAGAGAAAACGAAAATTTATTTCAATAAAATATTGATGTTTTTGTTTTTTAAGTCACTCACTTGTTTTCACGTTTAATATTTTAACCACGCCTATGACGCCAGCAGTGACGTGCTCTATATTCTTGTGTTCATCTAGTAATGTCTGTTAAATATCATTATTTACAGCAGCAGTCAGATAATAACGAAATTTTATGATCAATACGTTCACACTCGCAATTCTGTGCGTTGTGAAAATGAAATAATTTTCATCAATTTATGACTGGCCCATAATTTTGTACTAGATTCTTCTAAAATTACATATTTCCTTACTTTGTTTACACTGAATAAATTGTTTGTCCGGGAAGTAAAGGCATTCGGTGCAATCCCGTCTGGTTTAGAATCTATCTTTGTCTATGTCTTTTTAATATACAAAATAAGAGAAATAGGTTATAAACAGTAGTTTTCTTTATTCTTTTTATCCCTTTTAAAACTGCCGTAAATTGAAGTATACGTAATAAAATAATGTTCAACTGCGTTTAGTGCTGCGTGATTTGAAGCAAAGTAAACTTGGATTTTGTTACTTTTACTTTGTACAAATTCGTACAATCAGTTATTTCGGTTCGAAGTTTTGGTACAGAACCACTGTGATCTTACTACTTTTGGTATAGATCCGCTGTAACCTTATTACTTTTGGTATAAATTTGCCGTACCCTTGCTACTTTTGGTACAATTTGACGGAAAAAATTACTGAAGAGGTAAATCAGTTTTGACTAACGGGAGATCCGAAGAAATATTTTTAGTCGAATTTTCTCCGAAAAATTAGACTTATACAGTCTATACGATAAGAGCTGCGAGAGGCGAGAGTAGGGGCGCTATCCGTTTTCGGACCCGTAGAACACGAATATGTAGAAAAAAAAATGTCTGATATATATAGATATATATATATATATATATATATATATATATATATATATATATATATTTTCCTGCTACCTTTTAATTCGTGTAGGGCCCCCCTATGGAAGTTAAGAGATGAAATTTGGTAAATGGGGCTCATTTTCGAGGCACCTCATACTATCAAAGTGGGGTCAAATTTTGGGCAAATTTTTTTTCTGACCCGACCTTTAAGGGGGTGGTGGGGGGCGGAAAAGCAATAAAACTTTTTCAAACCGGTTTTAAATAATGTTTCGTCCAATTATCTACAACATATCCAAAATTCAGCTTCCTAGGATGATATGGTGGGAGTAGAGGGGGGAAAAACGATTTTCGCTGGATCTAACAGGCCCCCAGCCCCCCAGAATTAACGTAGAGGGTTGAAATTTGGTGTGTTGATAAAGTTCGTACCTAGGTTGTGCTTTTTGGAGGTTTTAATATTTTACCCCCACCCCCCTCATTTTTAGTCGAATTTTCTCCGAAAAATTAGACTTATACAGTCTATACGATAAGAGCTGCGAGAGGCGAGAGTAGGGGCGCTATCCGTTTTCGGACCCGTAGAACACGAATATGTAGAAAAAAAAATGTCTGATATATATATATATATATATAAATATATATATATATATATATATATATATATATATATATATATATATATATATATATATATATATATATTTTCCCGCCACCTTTTAATTTATGTAGGGCCCCCCTATGGAAGTTAAGAGATGAAATTTGGTAAATGGGGCTAATTTTCGAGGCACCTCATACTATCAAAGTGGTGTCAAATTTTGGGCAAATTTTTTTTCTGACCCGACCTTTAAGGGGGTGGTGGGGGGCGGAAAAGCAATGAAACTTTTTCAAACCGGTTTTAAATAATGTTTCGGTCAATTATCTACAACATATCCAAAATTCAGCTTCCTAGGATGATATGGTGGGAGTAGAGGGGGGAAAAACGATTTTCGCTGGATCTAACAGGCCCCCAGCCCCCCAGAATTAACGTAGAGGGTTGAAATTTGGTGTGTTGATGAAGTTCGTACCTAGGTTGTGCTTTTTGGAGGTTTTAATATTTTACCCCCACCCCCCTCATTTTTAAGCTACAATTTCATGCATTTTCGACGTTTTCGAAGTTTGTACCACTCGCACAGGTCACCCGAATAAACCTAGAGGGCTGAAATTTTGTATTCGGATTGAGTTAGTATCAAGGGGGTGCCTTTTGGGGGTCTCGACTTTTAACCCCTACCCCCACCATTTTTATACTCAAAAGAACATGATTTTTCTTGTTTTTTAACAGTTTCGTTCGGGTCAAAATCTCCCCAAATAAACCTAGAGGGCTGAAATTTGGTGTACAGGTTAAGCTAATAGCCAGACACTGTTTTTTGGAGGTTTCAACTTTTAACCCTTACCCCCACGATTTTTACGCCAATATTTCCTTAATTTTTTTGCTTGTTTTCTAACACGTCTAGAGACTCCATAAGGAAACCTAGAGGGCTGAAATTTTGTACGTGTATTCAGTTAGTATCCAGCTAGTACCTTGTAGGGAGTCCGCATCACTTTTCCCCCCACTTCTCCCATTTTTACATCGGAATTGAATGCTATTGTTAAATGTGTTTTAAAAGCATTATGTTTATTCTAAATACAAGTAGGCGAATAGTAATTTTAAAAAATTTAAAAAAAAGTGAATACAATTTTTTAACAAATGAAATACATACATATTAAGTAATTTGCAAATGTTATTAAAGTCACTGTTTATTTATTTATTTAATTATTATTTAGGAATTTTGGATTTTTATTATTTATAAAATAGAAATTTTGGATTTTTTTGGAAAGAAAAAATATCTTCATAAAAGCCTTCCAGTTTACTATTTAAGTTCCTTTTTTAATATTTAAAAGTAAAAGGCAATTGGCGGATAAGCATGGATAGAAATGCCCTCGTACGAATTGTGTTGGCTTTTTCCCTGTTAACTTCTATCGGCACAAAATTGAAATTTACTGAGATTCAGCCCTTAAAAACTTAAAATCTTTTTATAAAGCCCCGATCAACCGGACACTCATTATCAGTTTTGAAACCACCAAAATTACAAATCGCTTGTGGACTTTCAATTATATTTCGCTTGTAGACACTCAATACCGAAGAAATAATTTTTTATTTTTTATTTTTTTTATTTTTTATTTTTTATTTTTTTGAAAGAAAAAGTATCTTTATAAAGGCCTTCTAGTTTACTATTTAAGGTCCTTTTTTAATATTTAAAACTAAAACATAAAGGCAATTAGCGGATAAACATGGGCAGGAATGCCCTCGTACGAATTGTGTTTACGAATTTTGATCTGCTACCTGTTTTCGGCACAAAATTGAAATTTACTGAGATACAGCCCTTAAATACTTAAAACCTTTTTTTAAAGTCTCGATCAGCCGAACACTCATGACCAGTTTTGAAAGCAACAAAATGACAATTCGGTTGTAGACTTTCAATCACATTTCGCTTGTAAACATTCAATACCGAAGATGAAGGGGAAAATTCGACTACCGTGATGGGGCCCCGCTGCTCACGGCGTTTTTTTTTATCTTCAGTCTTGAAAAATATAAATAATTATAATTTTCGTAATAAAATTATTCATAATTAATATCATTAAATAAATAAATATCGCTTTTCAAAGATCACATTTAAGTTGTTGATATTACAAAATCAGTCAAAGGCACTGTCCTTTAGAAAGCCGCGGGGCTTAATGTGATGTATCGCTTGCACTGTCCTTGGACCGGCCCTGTCGGCACATTTGATAACATCGGCTCCCAGTCTACAGATCTGCAAGTGAAATTTAAAGCTTTTCCTGTGGGTTTTGGTAGTCTTGATCTTGAGAAAAGAGCATGTAAATATAAACAAAGCTCAGCCACTAACAGGTTTTTCATCATTTTTGACTATTCTGCGCAAATCTAATACGCTAAACCAATTCAAACGATACTTGAGACACCTGACTCCGTCAAACAGATTTATTAGTTATTTTTTAAATTCATGAAAAAGATCCTTAATTAAATTGTTTTTTATTACTCATGCGGGAGAAGTACTACTTTGGCGCACACATTTCTGTACGCAAAATAGCTGTTTGCCCACTGTACTCTTTCCGCATAATTTTTTGCGTGTGGAAAGTAACTTTCCACACGCAAATTAACAACAAAACACGCAAAATTTAATCAAAACACACAAAGCCGCCTCTTAATTTATTATTTAATAAATATTTCATAATTATTTCTATAGAAACCACCAACAAAGTAATTTAAACGATAATTAATTCACAAAAAAAGACGAACACTTAAAAATATTATTTTAAAAAGTAATAAAAATGTCAAAAATTGTGATAATAATAGAAAAAAGTATGTGAAATTCGTAATAAAAAATAGTATGTGCAACACGTGCGGGGTTGTCGATTGCCTCACTCAAGCGAATGAGCGCACGAACGTAGTGAGTGCGCTCAACTTCGCTTTCGTGGGCAATCGACAATTTCCCGGACTTATTGCACAATATTAATTCGTAGGTATAAATCGTAACTTGAAAAAGCTGTACGTCAGTGTTTTGGTTGAGAATATCACAAAATAACTCACTTTTAGAGATTTCTCCAAAATTTCATATGAATTTCAAAAAAATTCTATTTTGGTGGTACGCTTTTCTCAGGTTAGTGTTAAGAGTTTGTCTCAAGGTAGTGTTTCCTGCAATGAAAGGAATACGAATAAATATTACAGTATGGGAAATTAAATACTTTTACGAGACTTTCGATGTCGCGTCTAACTCGATACAACTGGTTACTTTAACAATAAATAATATAATAACACTTTTTAACTGATCAAGTTTAAATCGGTTGTAAAAATGTTGAAAACTTTCTGCAAAACATATACTTCCACTTATGTAAATGTTTCTAGTACACGAGCAAAAAACATATTTCTGTTTTCGTACATAAATTAAATATTTTGTAATGCAAAACAATTGTTGCACAGCAAAATGTTGGCAAACAAAAAACTCAACCAACATGATTAGCATTAAAACTTTTTCATGGTGAAATTTCTAAAATGATATTTACGGGAAAAAATATCAAAATCAGTTTTGGTACGAGCACATCGGTGCTCATCTACGGATACTTTTAGTAAAGAAGAAGTTATATACACATGTTTGTGTTACAGTCAAAACTCTTAACCGGACAAAACCGCACTCTTGACTAACGAAATCAGTCAGAAATGGTTTTCACTCTAGATTACGGTCGATATCACTTTTGATTGAAATTTCAATCAGCAGTCAAAACTGCTTTAAAGGAATTTAAGACTGTTGTCGACTGGCGGAAAACCTCTTGACTTCAAGGAATTTAAACTATTCTTAGAAAAAAACGGGAAATGCCACCAATTCAGTTAAAATGAAATTATTATTAAACTAATATTTAGTCACAGGTTTGCCTACCTAGTATTTTAATGGCATAAAGTTAAAAAGTGGTGCACCTTTTTACAGTGATTGCCATTGTAATGAACAGATTACAACTTCAGTACTAATGTTCGGTAGTCCCGACGTGAAGACAAGAAGCCGGGACTACAGACCCGGGACTCAGATACGGAAACAGGGCTCGAAACCGTTGGTAAGGACCTGAAGCCAGTGATAAGGACCTGAAGCCAGTGGTAAGGACCTGAGCAGAATTTTAAGTGGTTTTTTTTGTTCTTCAAATTCTTAAAGAAAATTTTTTTGTTCCCGAGGCCCGTTACTCCTTTCCACGGCTCCAGTATCCGGTCATCACTATTAAATTTTAAACTAGACGTCTGGTTATCACTATAACTTGTATCCGATACGGATACCGTTTGTGAAATATTGAGCTGCAATGTGAAATATTAGAAAACACTCCTTAAAAAATCATGTGTAAATCATTGGAGTTTAATATTTTGTAAACGGGGTTTTAAGATGAAAAATGGTAAGGTGAATGCGGGAGAGATGCCGTACATTTAGAAAACACTTGATAATTCTTTAAGTATGCATTTAATAGATTTGAAATTTGGTACACAATAAATATAAACATTGTTCTTTAAAATTATTTATAAATAATTTTAAATTTTGAGTTATAAAGGATTCATAATTAAAATTTTTGTAGAGCCTGCAAAGCGGCGTCTTTCCCACACCTATGGGAGACATGCCGCATCAAAGAAGGTGAGACGCCGCATAGTTCATATTAAAAATTTTACATTTTACACACATCTCCATACATGATGCATGTCATATGTAACCATTTTTGGCACTTTATACATCTTAACCGGTCAACTTTTTTTCTGTTTCTGAGTATTTTTCAAAACATTCAATACACAGGCAATCACCATTATTTTCGTTATCTTCACTAATACGAGGGCTCTTCCTGATCCATTAATGGATCTTTTATATTTACATGGCATCATTTACAGTCCAAAAAAAAATTGCATAATTACGGTACCATAAGTCTATGTTTTTAACATGTAATATGATGCGGCATCTATACCAACTTTAAATGCGACATCTCTCCTTTTTGTTGGGATAGATGCCGCATGTTGCTATAGCAAGCTTAGGGCGGAATTCTAACCTAAAATTGTATACAGTACTTTTAAAATATATCTAAATTAATAACAAAAATCATTTTCATTAAAACAATGAAATATACATTCTTAAATTCTAATGAATTAAATGCTTGGCAAAATATTAAGTTAAAAGACTTACTTTTCAAAAATAAAATGTTGGATAATAACTAAACTGATAAACTAATCATAAATGTTACCATATACAGCTTAAATAAGTAACTTATTTTAAACATATAATCCATTAATAGCGCTATCTATCAATCAACGGACGAACTATGGCAACTGCAGCATCTCTCCCGACGCGGCAGCTCTCCCGCACTTACCCTAAAAGAAGCGCAAACTTCAATTTGAGAACAATTTTTTGACGAAATACTCTCCAGGTAACAGTGGTTTTAACTAAAGCTCTTATTCAAACTTACTTTTGATTAAAATTTATCTGTCAAAATGCCTATTTACCTAATAATTTTCCATCAAAAATAATACTAACCGTAACCCGATTAATTTTGTCAGACAAAAATAGTTTTGACCGGTTCATAGTTTTTACTGTAACATATATACTACAATATGTATATTCCACCATCTGATATGTGAATAATTTGAAATCAATAACTGATTTTAATGCAACATTACTTTTTCCAACTTGTTTTTGAAACAAGAACAACTTTGCCGTCGGTACGAGTAGACGGTTAATATGCAGATACGACTAGAGTCGGTGTACACGAAGAAACTTTAGAAAAATACATTTTACATATAACGGTTTTTGTTTTTCTGCTGAAGTAGAAGAATTTTATTTGAAATAATGATTAAATTTTAGTTTCAAATCGATCGAATAATAATAATATGTAGTTTGATTTGTTTTATACTTATTATATAATCAAATACATATGTGTGTATTTACATATAAAAATACATGAATTTTTAATACCATCAAAATTTTCAAACAAGAGCAGAATCTTTTTCGACAGTTTTTTCGAGAATGCACGTAACGCTATAAATGTCTCATGTTCGTTGGATTTTGAGATTATGATAGTGGAAAATTCTTACGAATTTAATCTATTGTGAAAGCAAAGCTGTGTAGCCGTACCATGAACCTACTACTACGGTTATTTTGTGAATATGTTACTCACGAAAATTGGCGCTCAAAGTGGTAATCTTCTGTTTTACATATTGTGATTATGGATCCATACCTAAAACCAATTTCAAATAAATTGTCAATGGGAGTGGCACACATCTTTCTGGTACTCGTCACCACAGATCTTACAAATTCAGTCTAAAAACAAAATTGATCCTCTGTTGATGACGATTGTAACATTACACTTTGGTCCATATAAATGCAGTTATTTTAATTATAAGTCAACATAGAGAATTTTTTTGCAGTTCATTGAAAATCTGAAAAATGCTCGTATCTTGTACCAAAAATTTAATTCTCTGTGACTAATAAATACAAAATTACTAGCCTGTATATTTTTTTTGTTACTATTGACACACCTCTCCCTTACCGAAGATTTGACATTTGGCGAACTCTTCGGATATAGTTTTTTGTAAAAAAAAAACTACGTATTTAAAAAGAACGGACCAAAGTAACACTCAAGTGACTTTACCGGCTTTGAATAAAATTGACAAAGTGCGAAATTTGAGTTTTTCTTTTAAACGAAATCAGCTAAAACTGAGTTACGTTTTAATGTTAAAGGGTCACGATTCAATGACGGTCCCACATATATTTTATATACAGGCATTTTAATATCTTCACAATATTTTTTATACGCCTAAATAAAAAAGTTGGTTTGTTAGAAAGAAGGCAAAAAAAAATGAAAAAATCTCTTACGTAACCTTAACGTAACGACTTTATCCCGTAGACGCAAACGTTTGAGACATTCGTTGGCAAAGAAATTCGTGCAAATAAAAAGTAAATATAAAGAAAAGTGTCAATTACGAGATTCACTGCTTCATAAAATACATGTCATCTTTCAACGTAGCAACTCATACATACAAACGACATACGTACGAATAGAAATGGATAGACGTAGGTATGTCATTTGTAACATGGCCTCGTTAAAACGGATCACTTTATAATAAATATGTTGTGTGTTGGAAAAACTAACTAGGTATAAAGCAGATTTTTCACTCAGTTAAATAAAGAAGTGTAAGTAGTTACTATAGCGACGTAGTAGGTACCGACATATGAGGATTAAAAAATATATACGATTTCAAATATACAAGTGAGTATATTTTTGATAATGTTACATGTTTTTATGTGATACTTTATAAACTGGTTTTGAAGTTCATTTTTTTATTCTTTTTTTTTTTTTTTTTGAGGAATAAATCAACTTATTGAAAATTAAATTCGATGAAAGAACATGAATTTCGCATTCACTTTTGGTTAATGTAGGTAGGAAACATTTTACGAACTCTATTTATAAATAGAATTAGAGTTAAACTGAGTGCATTGATCGTATTAACCCTAGAATCATACGTTGGTCTACGAGAAACGTTAATCATACATCGACGTCGTTTTGACGGATGGACTTTTTACGGAGAATTTTAGAGTTTATTTGCAAAAAACATTTTTTTTTACATAACAATACTACAAAAGCGAACAAAATATTTAAAAAAAATTGGATTTGGTAAAATTTCTCAAAGCATATTTTCATTATAAAAATTAAAAAATAGATAAATACATCAATTGTAATAATTAATTTATGAACTATTATGAGTCAGTGGACATGTGTGACTTTACAGAATGTGAAATTTCTCAGTCATAAATATTCCTATAAATATGTAGTTATTTTCCCATTAGGCACATTTGTAAATTTTCTAAAATTTGTTAGTAATTTTTCGAATAAGATCTCAAAAAATAATAAAAATTAAAATATTTTCCACAAAATAAATTGTTAATCTTTTGTTAAGTCATTCGAAATGCATTCTTTAGTTTTCGATTCAATATATTAAAACTTCAGTTTTATGTCGTCTCTATAAGTCAAACAGCTGTAATCATCTTTCACATTATCATAATCATTGAATAAATTAATTATAACATCCATATCTTTAATAAATTTAACCCCTTAACTACCGAATGTATTTTGTCGGTTAACTACTAGTGGTACTTACAAGTACCAGTAACTTTACTAACACATTTTTTTTTTTGTTAAATAAAATTTTAATATCTAGTTTAACAAAATGTATGTTATATCATAGATCTGATAATAAGGATACATAACGATTAAATGGGATTAATGGCTTAACATATTTATAATGTATCTATTAGATTTTATAGAAAAAACTTTTAGATACTTAAAAGTAGAGTAATTATTCCTGGTATTTTCAATGCAGAAAAAAACTGGACTTCTAAGTACCACTAGTAGCGAAAGGGTTAAAAAAAAAAATTAGGAAAACTTTTATATGTAGTGTACAAAATCTTCAAAAAAAACATACGTTAATCATACATCGACGTCCTTTTGACCGACACTATTTCAATACAAACAAAACGACAATGACTATAAACAAAATAAATATATGTGGTGTGTTATAATAACAAATAAATTAGATAACAGAAATCTCACAGCAAACAAGTAACAACAAGTCGTAGTATTGGAGCAGGTAGAGAAGTTCGTACGTCGTTTTGACGTGTACGTATGATTCTAGGGTTAAACAAAACGATTATTATATACTGGAGCTGTAGCAAGCAATAGTACAGTCGGTACAATGAAAGTGTTACAGCACGGGACTAAAATAAGAGTTTCATAGTGGGATAGGCGCCCAAGTAAAATTTTGATTATACATTTAAGAAATTTATTATTTTACTCGTGATATCAGCGATTTAGTGGAGTTTTCCTCTCACAGATACGTTGGCGTTTGTTTATTTTGGTGAAAATTTATGTAGGTACCAGACCAAAGTCAGGACCGTAGGTAATATTCTCTAATGGTCTTGTGACCTCTAACAATTTCAAAATTTCACTGCAAATATTATGCACATATTCTGTCTGCATAGGTAGTATACAAAATGAGTAACGTAAAATGCTAGAATATTCTAATCGTCAACTAGCAGAGATTCACTTTTTGACGTCTTTTACGCTGATAAATTCGATGATTAAGTTGGTTATTCGACAACTCTGCTAGTTTTCTAAAAGTCGCCACTTATATTCATTAATATAACATTCAATTTCGTTTATCTATTTAACCGAATTTTAGGTGTAACTTGTTTCCTAGAAGAGTTTTGTTTTAAATAAATTCAGATAAATAATATTTACCAACCTCCCACATTAAAGTTTGCCGACGCCCCTTATCTTCCGATTTTACCTACTTCCCCTCAAATTTGCACCGACAACTACGTACTATTCTAGAATTTCTAGTGTATTTTTAGCAATTTTCAACGGACCTTCAATAGTAAGAACGTTAAATTTTTGTCTTTTTTTAATTCAATTTTATTAGTATTAATAAGCAAAAAAGGTGACTGGTTTACTGCATGTACTTGTACTACGACAATAACAAAACAAACATTCTGGGTGTACTGAGATGCAGCGTTTAATTGTGTTTGTCGTACACGAGTCGTGGTTGTGTAACACTCTGGTTGTGCACAGTTTCATAGTGGCGACTGTAATTGTGATGCAAATTTTAAAAATATTTTTTCTCGGCGATTCCACCACTCTTTTTTTCGCTAGTGTTCCACCTAACATCTAGATTTTAAAAAATTATAATTTTACGTTAAAATGATAATTTTATGGTAAAATTATTTTTACAAGATGTTTAACCTAACATTTAGATTTTATAAGTCGATTATACCGGTTAGAACCGATTGAAAAAACGACTACTTAATTATAAGAGAAAAAATGACGCCAAATGTTACTTTTAGAAAAAAACTTATTTCTTACATATTATTAATACATTTACTCATAAAAAAAAATAAAAAGGCAGTTTTTAAAAAGCATTCGTAGTCATTGTACAATTTAACATGGTACTAAATTTCAAGTTAAAATTTATTTTTTCAACAATATTGTTCATTAAAAATAGATTTTGATATACATTTGCTACATATCTATCACTTGAAATTTTTTAGTTTTCTCCATTTTGATCTTCCGGTGGTGGTTAACTTAAATTGAAAAAGTAGAAAAAATTATACTATTAAAATTATAATGTAAAACCTAACATCTAAATTTTATAAAATCTAGATTTTAAGTATGTTACACCCACGATTGCACTAAAATTTAAGCCACGCCCGCGTAAAATTATAATTTTATAAAATCTGGATATTAGGTGGAACACTAGCTTAATTTTCAAAACAGAGAGTTGTCATATTTGTTGTTAAATTTTCAAATATACTTGTGTGAAGGAAAAATAGCAGAATTTTTAGAGAAACGCAAATTGAGCTATTATAGCCTTTTCATGGTGCGCCTTGAGCCTGGAGCTAGGACAGAAATTTGTTTTTGAGATCCGCACTGAAATATTCGTCAGAATTCAACAGTAAAAAGTTTCCCGTAGGTATGGTACAAACTTTATGGAAAACATTATATTTAGGATTAAAAATACCAAACTCTTGGATGATGTCTTTAGTCAGATCCTACGTTCGATACCCAGAACTTCATAAAATGAGTTTTTGCCAAAATTTGCCGAAATTCAAAATTTGTCGACCTTTTTTTACATCGTGACAAAGAGCGGAAAAAATCATACAAGATACCTACGTTTCTGAACCATTATTCTATGTAAAGTGGTTTTCGAAAAAAGGTAATTTTGTAACCGAAAATTCGCTATGTTGT
This sequence comes from Brachynemurus nebulosus, assembly GCA_035578155.1. Taxonomy (NCBI): domain Eukaryota; kingdom Metazoa; phylum Arthropoda; class Insecta; order Neuroptera; family Myrmeleontidae; genus Brachynemurus; species Brachynemurus nebulosus. The sequence goes on from JAPWDM010000006.1 coordinate 33,286,209, forward strand.
GTAAAATGCATTCTTAAATTAATTTTTGCTATAAAAATATTGAAAAACAAAAATATTCAAATTGATGTTCCAAAATGTATTCCTTATGAGGCGGAGGGGTCCATGCTCGATTATAAATATACATAGCCCACTGTACCAATTTTAAGATTCAATGAATTTACAAATTTTCCACCTATATGGCGCGGCAGTTCTAGAACATGTTCTTGTTCATTTAAATTCATTGAAATATTTTTATACAACATTCCACCATTTAACATTCCTTGTACATAGTTCTAGGAGCTTCATATACATATGCATATATATATATATATATATATATATATATATATATATATATATATATATATATATATATATATGTATATATATATATATATATATATATATATATATATATAGTATATTTTTTTAGTTTATAAATGACGTCATTATCATCTCTTTCCAATTTATGGCGTTAGCTGTCTTTTAAAAAAGTGATACGATACTGATCCTTAAAATAGTAGGTACATAAAATAGTAGGTACATTTTTTCGTTTTCTCACTTATTTCAAGTGACAAATTATATAAGATTTCAATTACGGATTTCTGTATATTGAATGAAAGGTAGAAGGAGATAACATACCATTAAATTAGGTATTATTAAATAATTTTTACCAACAATTGTTTACTTGATCCACCCATTTCAATTCATATTTTTATGATACCTTACTGTGTGGTACCTTACTACCTAGGTATCATAAAATTATAAATTGAAATGGGTGGATTACATAAAAATTTGTTGATAAAAATTATTTAATAATACCTAATTTAATGGTATGTTATCTCCTTTTAACTTTCATTAAATACACACAAATCCGTAAGTGAAATGCTTATATAATTTGTCAATTGAAATAAGTGAGAAAACGAAAAAATGAAAAGAGACTTAATTTATGTACTATTTTAAGGATCAGTATCGTATCACTTTTTTAAAAGACAGCTAGCGTTATAAATTGGAAAGAGATGATAATGACGTCATTTATAAACTAAAAAAATATATTATACCTGTATTTTGCATTACTGTATAGGAATCATCTAACTGCATCACATTTTACAGTTTAAACACAATGACTGCATTTTAAAATGAAACACCTTACCTATTTGTAATGCAGTGGTTTGTATACCGTGGTAGTGTATATAAAAAATTTATTAAGATGAGAAAATTGGAGAAAGGTTAGTATATTCATTTTCGACTGCATTTCACTGAATAATTTATAGTTGAGGTGTATTTACACTGTACATTATAGTAGCTGGTTGCTGGTTGCTGTTTCAGTTTGTAAAAGAATTTATAAATAATAGTGAAATGTAAATACAAACATTTAAAGAGATACCTTTTTTGTACTTTTTTATAATCCGGTTTAATTTTGAAATGGAATAATAAAACAAAAGGAATTTGATAAAATTAATTGAAAAGTGGTAGTTATAGTTGTTGTAGCTAACGATGTAATTGAAACTGTTTGTAATATTTTCAAAAAGCTGTTTAAAATTTATTATTTGTTAAGAGATTATTTAGTTTGTAATTATAGTATCTAGAATGCTTACAAAGACTAAATAAAAGTAATGAAACATTTTCACCTTGTTCCTATGCTTGTTTATAATATTGTGTTTTTATTTTAGTTTTGCTTTCGAAGTAATTTGTTTGAATTAATATAGCAAATGATTCTTAAGACGTATAGTTTAGCAATGTTTCTTTGATATTTGATTTGACCTGAATATCACTTATCAACTAATTTATGCAAATTGGAATACGGAAATACTAAATTGTAAAGTGTTTCGAGGAGTGTTATGATAATAAATTCTGGATCGCTGGCAATAAATTAAACATACACCTGTCGCAGAATTGGGTATTTGACAGATTTCGAAAGAGGGTTATAAAATATTCCAAATGACTTAAACATAATCCCAGTAATTGATTTTTGTATAAAAAAAAAGCGATTTAAAGAAAAAAAGAGCTTTTTTTATTTAGTTGAATTTTGGTGCAAAAACACTTAGTCACGTGTCAGTGACGTAACATCACGAACCAATTCCCCTTTTATATTTTATAATTATGTAGTAGGTATAGTCATTATTGTCGTATCCATTACATTAAATTTTATATATAGGTATTTTGTGTTGATCTGTCATTAATTACATATACCCTCATTTTTAATTTAATAAAAATAAAAGCTAATATGACAAATTTACTAAGAATAGACTCGTTTATGGTAGCAAACTTTATTGCTTTGAATCCCAAAAACTAAAATGTGTGTATCTTTTTTAAAAAACACCGTTTTTGCAATATTAAATCTTTCGTGCTGTGACGTCACATGCCCAAATAAATCGTTTCAATCATTTCAGCCGCTAATTTCAAATTCCTAATTTTTATTTAGAAAAATAAAATTTCATATTTTTTAAAAAATTATTATAAATAGTTAATCATTATTACTAAATCATACGCTATCTTATTCACTATATTTTAATATCAAATGTTACATCAGTCAAATACCCAATTCTGGATCACGTTCAAATTTGCTTTCTCGGAAACCAGTTTTCCTAGAGTAATAGTTCAAAAAACATTTTTATGTGATTTTTTCTCCTCTTTCTTTTGGTATAAAAAATATCATAAAAACTTGTGAACTTTTGACAAAAAATTTTTTTCACGAAAATTTCCTAAAAAGCCCTGTTCCGAACATCGAACGTCTCTGGCTGAAAAATTCGTCAAAGATTTTTGTATTTCCTATCATAGTCCCCAGCTCAAGTCGCGTCACTATAGTGGCTGTAATAGCTGAATTTTCGATTCGATAAATAATCCTGTTCACTTCCGTTAACAAGTATTTTTCGTTCTATTAACAATAGTGCACTAGTTAGAGTAACTACCAATTTTTTGTTGTTAACATAAATAATCAGGGCCCTGGAGACAAACAGCGGGCCTCAGAAATAAACCACATTTTTTTTTCACTTTTTCTTCCAAAAATAAATAAATAAATAAATAAATAAATAAATAACTGACGAGCAAAAAAAATAACTCCTACTTTTTCGAGAGCCCCTTACCAACCGCTAGAACCTCCACTTCAAGCCTAGACCCCAGGATAAGTTAATAATTTTCTTAGGTAAATCTTCCTAGTTATTATAACAAATCTTATTTTTGTTTGAATGACGTAATTTATAGCAACGTAAACTACACAAAACTTGGTAGCGCAACTATTTTAAGTTTTTTTTTTTTTAGTAACTGCAACTACTTATATAGTTTTTTAGTGTATATAAAGATATGAATGATATATTTGAAACATGCTCGTCAAGTACCTATATATTATTAGTAATCAATAATGTATAACAATATCTTCAAACAATACCATAATACCAATAACAAAATATTACAAAATAATATCAATACGTGCCCGTTCACATTATAGTCCATGGAGTCATGTCCCTCTCATAAGAACAACATATCTACCTCATCATATACCTAAATACATTTCGCAAAAAGTGTTTGACATAAAAATGATATATATTTGAAAGTAAACGTATCGGTCGTAAAATGATTACATGTATGAATGGAAATATGAGTCTTCGGTTGTTCGACTGCCATGAATTCCTTACCATATTGTGACAATCAAAACTAACCTAGTATAAAAATAATGCTATAAGCTTTTTATATCAAATTTAATAGCTGACATTCACTACACTAACTCAACAGAGCCGGAGACAGGCACAATACACAACAAGGGTTAATGGAAAATATTTTATTATTGTCTTGAGAGATATTTTTCTGAAACATTGTTCGTTCCATGACTCACTCTTGGTGCCACCTTACCCAGCCAGCCAAATATAACGGTGGAACGTAACAACCAACAGTGGGTAGATGTGTAGCAAATGGCAGTTTTCTAAATTTTTAATGTGTTTTGTTGCTGGCTTGTTGTTTTATATACGTAGTTTCACCATGTATGTTGATGTTTCATTGTTATTTTACACATAAAATATCTCTTTTTCCCGTATCTGACTCACTGACTCACTCGATGTTCAATTATTAAACAATTGATAAGTTCTAACAGATGTTTGTCTGTTTTATTCTCTTTCCTGTTGTGATTTATTAATAATGGATGATTGTTTTAAAGAATGTCTTTTTTTCGGGACATTAAAATACCGGAAAACAGTTATTTAAATTTTATACGTGGCTGACGATTTACTAGAAGAAAACTTCAAAAATATATATTATTTTGAAAAAATTTCAAATAACAAATACGAAAAGTAAAATATTAATAGATTTGAGCATTACTTTATGGTATTCCATATTTGTAAATATACAGCATTCAAAACCAGATTTAAATTTACAAAAATAATAAATTAGGATAATAAAACAAAAAAAGGAGGGATCTACAGATTAAATAGATTACTAAGATGGGGAACGTTTGCCTTTACACTTGGAAAAATGACTCGGAGAGCAGGATACTTCACATATTATAGAAAAATAATTCATTTTCGTTTTTGACATCCGATCGACACAGGAAACATTGCGAAAAAACGTTGTAGTTTTGTATGAGATAAATCAACATTAATAACAAAATTAGCAATTTTATAGGAGATAGAAATCATCAAGTTTCTGTAACATAATTTAATGATAATTTTTTTACGCGACTAAAGGCAATCTTTAATTTTAAGTAGAATCCTTGTAGCTTGCAATCATTTCCGTTATAATTTGGAAGAGAACTAGGTCTTGTAATATGAAATGTCGTTTTCCGACTACTTGGTTGATCATGTATTGAAATTAATTTTCGGCACTGCTTGAAACAACTAAAAGAAATTCTTTAATTTTAAGTAGATTTCTTGTAGCTTGCAATCATTTCCGTTATAATTTGGAAGAGTATTAGATCGTGTAATATGAAATGTCGCTTAGCGATCACTTGGTCGACCATGTACGTGAGTTTAGTTTCGGCACTTCTCGAATCATCACAGAAACGCTTAAAAACAGTTCTTTAATTTTAAATAGCATTCTTATAATCAGGCCCGGATCTAAGGGGGGGGGGAACCGGTGCCCCTGCCTCGGGCGTCAGTTTCAAGGGGCCCCAAAATCATACGAGGTCGGTCTATATCAAATGGTCTAAAAAAAAAGTTGGTTGCTCGATCATTTTAGAAAAAATTAATATTCTTCCAGTTGTTTCTATATTATATTTGAAGTACTGAGAACAATTCTTAAAAAAGCATCTTGAACCGTTCAAGCGTGGTAGGTATTTTTGTTTTCCAATTTGCGCTGATTTTTGTGTTTGCAACCATTAATGACAATGCACATATTTCATAAACCGTTCATCTTAAAAGGTTGAAATAAAAACCATTTTAAAGGTAATTAATATCTCTTTATTTTAACTGATGTCCATATTAAACCTACATATTTTTGATCATTTCATAAGAAAATTTTACCTAAAGTTGGATATCAAAATTTAGTAAAATTCATTTTTTGAACATTTTTTTTCTTTATATAGAAGGAATGTTTTAAACCTTTTAGTATTTTTATGAGAATAGCTGTATACGGGTACAACTACCCATTATGCAACAAATACACATTATTTCAATTGTGATACATGTATCTTTTAATTTTTACAAACTCCCGAAAACTGACTTTTTTCCAAATTTTGAAATTTTGCGCCCTTGCATCTCTGATGAGGCTGGTGATAAAAAATTAAAATTTGCACAACTTGTAGTGCTTTCGGAGTAGATTTATTAAAATAAAAAATCAACTTGCGCCTATATTGATCCTCAATTTTTATCATTGCCGCAACAGGAAAAATAGGAGTTTTGTAAAGGACTTATATTCTTATGAGTTTTTTTGACAATTTATGTCAAGCGTTAGAGAGAGGGGGGCGTTATTTTCAAGTTTCTGCGCCCCTGTTCTAAAAAATCGTAGCTCCCGGCTTGTAATTTGGAATGACTTTCATCACAATTTGAAATTTAACAACGTATGAATTTTTTTTCATACTTTTTTGAATATTTTCATACTTTACGATTTTCGAACCCAAAAGATTTCGTAAAGTAAAAATATAAATTTGTGTAAGAAATTTTAAACAACTGAGAATAGAGTTATCTCAATTTATAACAATTTCCCATTTAAACTTTTTGAAGCTTGTTTTATCTTGATAAGTACAGTTTAGTGTGATGTTATATTTTACTACGTTCTAATAAATTTACAAGTTGTTTCTGGTTAATAGCATCAATAAATCTCATAATCAAGTTAGTTCGATCGCTACAGACGACTACAGAGCTCCGCCAATAAATTATATACAGGAGAATTTTAGAGTAATTCATTAGTTTTCGTTTTTATTAGAGCTCGGAAGAAATAACTCAGAACCATTATAATTTTTATGATTTCGTAGTGCATCGTATTGGGTGGTTTGCCCGCACTTGACTGTATCCCACAATTTAATAGACAGTGCAATTTTTTAAATTTTTTTTAAAAGTTAATTTTAACATTAAACAATAGAGAGAAATATTCTATCCCAAGAATTGTGAAAACTTCTAGCTATTGGCTACAAAATCCTGATTTAACGAGAAAAACTTGACTTAAGAATAGTTTAGTATAGTTCTGTAAAGTTCCAGCAACAGTAAGTAAAGCTTTCTTCTGACTGGCCAATTACTTAACTTTTAAATTGTTTATTTAAACTATTCTTTACAAAATTTTTCCAAATATTTTGAGATACCGTACCATTTAATTTATCCCTTATGTAGACCGGTGTAATCAAATATTAATGTTGTGTCGTTAAAATGTTAATGTACAAAAAACAAAAAGAAAAAAACCCGGACCGGAATGAAACATAAATAATGATCACCTTTCTTTCGTTGGAGAAATAATGAATTGAATTGTAAACAAAAAAAGGCTTCGTGACTGCTTGACACTTAAAAGAAGATTAATTTTATTTTGAGTATTTATGTGAAACAATTAATTTGTTAATGAACTAGAATAATTATTTATCCTACCACTTATAAAAACATTTTATACATCATTAACAAAAAAAAGTAAAAAAAAATGTGATAGGTTTGAGTGACGGGCGTCACTCAGGCAAAATTTTATTTAGAATAATGTTACCTGCTTATGATCATTCTAACAATTATAATATTAAGATAAGTAGGTATGGAAACACTTGACAATGCAATGTAATTTTCTATATTCAGGGGCAAATAAGAATAATGCTAATATTGGATAAAATTTTATCCTCTTACAAATTCCACCAAATTGCTCATTTTGCTCCTCGAAGTGACTTTTATTGGCGAAACAAAATGAGTAAAATGAGCAAAATGTGCAATTTGGTGGAACTGGTGAAAGGATAAAATCCGTTCCATTGTAATAACCTTACCTCAATATCCAATATTAGTATTATTCTTACTTGCCCCTGAATATAGGCAATTAAATTGCATTGCCAAGTGGCCCCATATCCATTGCTGACTTTTATCACTCACCTTATAGGTTCGAGTGTGACGTCATTTCACTGGTTCAATGATGTGATAATATCATTCCATCAGTTTAAAGATTTAATAACCATCAGTAACTATATATTAATATCTTTGTTAAGTGAATTTATAATTAGCATAAACAGAAACTTTTTCCTTCAACGCCTTTATGTTATAAAGTTTTATAAATTACTTGTTTGACTGACTAAACGCACTGACACTATGAATAGCACAATTCTGTGCTAGCAAGCATTCTTGGAAATAGTATACGGTTTGCACATGAAACCAATAAAATATCCTAACTGTGTTTGTTATTTAAAAATGCTTTGTGAATGGAATGTTTGCCCTTAACGCGCAAGCATCGCTCGGAGAAGTTAGTGACTAAACAATAATTTAACGTAGAATAATACCTCATTCGCTACATGAAACAAAAAATAGTTTGAAAGTCAATATTTTTATATTTAAAAGTTATATGTTGTAAGTAACACTGAAATTTAGAGTGTTTATGTTGAATATTCAAAAATATTTGAAAAGTATAAAAATTTTTAATTTGAAACGTCGGTGTCAGCCAAATTGTATTCTTCTCGGAATAATTTAATTGTAAGAAGAAAAAATGTATTGAAAACTTTATAGAATGTGAAATTGTAATTTTTAAGAAGAAATTGTTATTTTATATTGAAGAGATTATTGAAGTAAAAGAAGAATTATTCCATTGATAAATATATTACGTTTTATTATTGAATTGAATTACATTGCTCATACTTCCATGTCAACGGCAACGAAATACTCTTTCTAGTCAAATCACTCTAAATATAACTCCCTAAAAACATTCTACCTCTGACACCATAACTAATACGCTATTTCACGACGCCTACTCGTCCAGTAAAATAGTACTTTTTGGACTGGCTACATAAGTGACTATTAACTCTTTGAAGCAGATGGAGAAACTTCGAAGGGTTGATTTCTCAAGAAGATGCATAAGCGTTTTGACGTTTTTCTAACATCACAACTTTGATAATTCAATAATAATCATAATCATAATCAAGCTTTTAAACTGTTACCTAAATTATTCTGTTTTTTGAATTTTTTCTTTATATTAATTGTTGTAGGTATAATAAAATGTATCTATCGACAATGCACGTTGTATAGACCACAAAAGCGTTTGTTCGTTTTCCCCAAATTAATTAAATAACAAGTTTACTATTGAAACGAAACATTTAAAAAATTCAAATTGCAAATAATCGATTTTGGAATGTGCACTACTTGGTGATTTAAATTACTACCGGATTGTGCTATAAAAATGATAAAAACGGATATATAAAGAAGACTGGAATTAATATCTCTATTAGTTGGTAATACAGAAACCAACAATCTGAACCGTTTAAACATTTACGTCTCTTTTTTTTTGTATTCTATCTCAACTCAAGTATCATTGCTGGTACCTATATGGTTGGCTGTGTTGGCTAGACGAACATTTCAATATGTATAAAAACAATTAGATGTTGAAAATAAAATTTTAATTAAAAAATCGTAATTAATTTCATGTTAAGTAGAAAGAAATTAAATGTTCTAAAGTATTGTCTGACTAGATAATTAAAAACATAGTTCAGATGGTACACTCACGTTCATGTGAGTAGTAAAATATCGTTGAAAACGGGAGAAAAGTTGAATGACAGAATTTGTGTTTGGTCTGATCAAGTAAATAATCCTTGGATATTTTGCCGTGTTCATTATTAGTTTGTAAGTAATGATAATGACAAAGCCTTGGTACTTCTTTTCGCCTTCCTTGTAATATATTTTTTTTTGTAATAGAAAGTAGGTTTTTGAGCTCTATGAAGAAAGCGCGAAATATGTGTTTGCCGAGGACTGTTACTTTTCGCTTTAAAGCGACAAGTAGTAATTCGTCGCTCGCTCAAGTACTCAACACATATTTAATTATATTCTATGGCAACAAATAAATAGATTCTAAACTTCATATTATTTTTATCGTCAATAAGTGAGAAATATCAATTTTATTAAATTTCAAAATAACTACAAAATATTAATTAAAAATAAATAAATAACTATAAATAATAAGTTGATAAATAATTTTAAAAAAAATAAATGCATATATGATGGAAATATGCAATAGTGACAGCGATTTCTCAAATACACCTCCAGATATTTCTGAAGCTACAAAAATTATAACATTAAAATAAATGTTAACGTCCATTTATTTTTTCAAGTATTTTTGAAGTAAAACAAATACATTTTACAAGATTGTAGAAATTCGATAGTAATTATTCAAGTACAAATTATTCGATAGTAATTCGAGTACAAAGTAACATTGCCGCTCTCATGAGAATGACGCGCTCCGTCTGGCGGAGTTGGCCGTTAACATTCTCAATCGAGCGGCAATATACCACTTTGCGCACTTAATACACAAATAACTATTTTCAATCTCTTGAATCGGCGTAAAAGTTGGCGTTTACATACAAGGTAGCTTGTCGCATAAGATACACTTACCTGCCTAGAAACGTAAGTAATTTACTTACCTTCCTAGGAAAGTGAGTAAGCGCTTACCGTCAATAGTAAATAGATTTTTCTATGGAAACAGTTTTTTATGGACGCTTACTATTCATTATTTTCATTTTTATTAAATTTGCATTTTCCATGAGTTTTATTATTTTTTATTACTCATGCGGGAGAAGTACTAACTTGGCGCACACATTTCTGTACGCAAAATAGCCGTTTGCCCACTGTACTCTTCCCGCATACTTTTTTTGCGTGTGGAAAGTAACTTTGCACACGCAAATTGACAATAAAACACGCAAAACTAATCAAAATACGCAAAGCCGCCTCTTAATTTTTCATTTAATAAATATTTCATAATTATTTCATAATTATCACCAACAAAGTAATTTAAACGATAATAAATTCAGAAAAAAAAGACGAACACTTAAAAATATTATTTTAAAAAGTAATAAAAATGTCAAAATTAGTGATAATAATAGAAAAAAGTATGTGAAATTCGTAATAAAAAATAGTATGTGCAACTCGTGCGGGATTGTCGATTGCTCCACTCAAGCGAATGAGCGCCCTCACTACGTTCGTGCGCTCAATTTCGCTTTCGTGGGCAATCGACAATTTCCCGCACTTATTGCACAATATACTATTTTAATCATTTTTTTCAATTCACTCATAATTTTTTTCGGTTGAAAAAACTACTTACTCATATTTGGCCCGTTAGTTTTGTGGCTATGGGTACTTAAGAATCCTCGACTTTCAGCCTCGGATTCTCAAACTGCATTCGAGGCAGAATAATAAATAAATAATTATAATCAAAATAACACTAACTTTGCTTATATATCGCAAAAAATATTCTTATCACCACTAACTTAAAAGATAGTGTTTTCCCATTTTATCTATTACAGATTTACTTTACGTAAAAATTTGAATTTTTTAAATAAAAATTAATACTTGAAAGATTGATCTGAGTCTATTGTAGGGTCGCTGATTTCGCTTTTATAATGCAGTTAATAAAATTAACAGCTTACAATTAGTGAGCTTTGAACGTTGGTGTACAAAATTAAACATATAAAAAGAATTTCAGTTATTAAATCAGAGTTTCAATACTTTTTAGACCATTACATTCAATTTTCTTTACTCTAGCTTTTATTTTTTTTTTTTACATCGAAATGAATAAATTTAAATAGTTCAGTTCATAAAAGCAACCATTTGCATGTAGGATTAAGATATTTTACATGCAATTAATTAAATTATATATAAATTTAGATAGACAGAGCTAGCCTATATACATACATAGTACATACCAATGTGTACAGTGAAACCTCTATTGATCGCCCTCTTTGGGGTCGGAACAGTAACAATTAATCGAATGGACAAATAATACAACAGAAATTTCCTAATCATCTGATTTTACTATTAGTTTTGGGACGAAAACAAAAATGAAAATAAGCATGGACAAGAACTGCATATGGTAATGAAAATTTACGCTGTCGGTTACACTTATGGTGGTCAATACAGCTCAGCAGTACGTTATATTTTTGTTGAAATAAACTAACGCCAACTTAAATGACCAATCATAATTGTTTAAAATTTCCGACCTCAGTGGTCTGTGTATTCCAGAAAAAAAAAACATTACATACCATTACCATTATAAAACAATTCCATATTCTTTCCAAACATACATATCAATTATCTGCTAATTTAAATTAAAAAATAAATCCAATTAGATGAAATTATCTGGTTTTTTTAATTTAGGTATCCAGAGTATACTTGATGTCATTATATTCCATACAGTTTAAATAGCATTTTATTTATTTACTAACCGTATACCCGATGGGATTTCTCATCGACAACATCTTTTTATTAGGTGCTCACTTTCTGCTCACTTTTAATGTTTTTCAAAAGCCTAAACCAATATCCATGTTCCTAACTTCAAAAATGACGAATTTCCCATACAAACTTTCATTTCCTGTCTTAACATCTTAAGGAAAAAATTTCCAGAAACGTTTACACAACTGACTTTTATTTATAAATAGAAGCCTAAACGCTAATTTTCATATTTCCTGTGCTAAATTTCGTCCTTCCAAACCCAACAGTTTAGGCTGTGCGTAGTCTGTCAGTCAGTGTTAAAGATTTATTAAAATAATATATTATTTATTTTAATAGCCATAGTAACATTATTTTTATACAATATCTCTAACTTCAAAAATGACGAATTTAGATACAAATTTTCATTCCCTATTAAACCCACTTAGGGGATGAATTTTCAAAAATCCTTTCTTAGTGCACATCTACGTTACATAGGGAACTCCTATGCAAAATTTCATTCTTCTAAACCCAACGGCTTAGGCTGTGTTTTCTGTCAGTCAGTCAGTCAGTGTTAGAAATTTATTAAGTAGATATTTATTTTTTAAATTTGTTAGATGGATATGGTTTTTGGCTGTAGTACAAATGATCGTAAGTAAACCAGATAAATAACTAATGTTCGTTGTTGTCTTTGTGTGTATCTTTTGAACTATTCCGTACAGTAGAGAAAATTATCTTATTTTTTCTTGCTAGGCGTTAATGGTAACAAAAATTGACTAGTGATAGTTAATCGAAGTTTCACTGTACTATGTATATATACATACATATATAATCGCTATATGCATTTAGATATGCAGAAGTAATATGGTTTTTCATGTTAATTACTTTCACCAGTTTGTTAATAGCAATATTTTAATTACATTCTGTACACTAACAGTATCCAACCGTAAGTATGTATCATATTAAATGATATTGCGAAATATACCTACAATTCAAAACTTGATAATTTTTCGTATGGTTAATATTGTCCTCAACAAACTGTAATTAAATGTTACCGGTGTTTAAAAAGGTGTTTTGTATAAGATGAAAAATGACGCTATAGAAGATGCATGCAATTATTTGTGTGCTGTGGCTTGTTACGGTAACAAAAATCGCAGTCCTCAGATTCCATTTAGAGAATACGTTGTTTTAATTTTAATTATTTGTCTATTTATAACGACGCTACGTTAAAAATAAAGTTTAGGGTATTAGAGGAGAGGTGGTATGAAGGGGACATATGTATATTGAAATGGAGTAATCAAATTGTGCGCTAACTGTAAATTCTGCCAAAATGAAACTATTTTTATTGTATGACTAGTGCATACTGGTAGATTAGACTCTGTCTTCAAGCTGTGGTCATTTCAAAGATGGCGATGTTCCAAAGTAAATTTTTTGTAATTTTTTCTAAAAATTTTGTAATATATTGTAAACGTTTTAGTAAACTGTTGGTCATTCTTCATTATCAAGCCATTCAATTACAGGAAAATAGTAGGTAAGGGATTTTTTTAGATACCTTTATTTATAGCCTGAGACGTTAATCTTTTAATTTACGGGTGATATCGATGAAGGGTATATAAAAAAGGTTATAAAAGAGGTTATTTGTAAATACCACTTTTCAACCAAAATATCTTTAAGAAATGAATTGTGAGATTACTGGCCTACAGTTAGCTTTATTTGGATAATCACATAGTCACATGAATAAAAATTAATTTATAGTTTATTAAAATTAACGAACTTGAGTAAATTGAAAAATAAAAATTTTTTATTTCCAAGTTTTTTACACACTCAAAACGATTATTTTGTTCGAAGATTGAAAATTTCTTTAATTTTTTTTTTTTTTTTTGAATTAAAGAAATATTTCTCTAGTCTGATTTTTTGAAAGTATTTTTCGTCAATTGAAATTTATATTTTACTTATTTTTTCATAAAAATATAATTTTTTATCTCTCTCTCCCTCTTATCATTGTTTATATATGTATAAATATTGTACAAACTCAAGTATTTTTTTATATCCTTTAAAAAAATTCCAAGACTGAGCAAAATATAATAGTAGCTGAAGACAAAAGTATTTTACTATCGCAGTATTATTGAAAGGCATTCTGAAAAGCGTAGCTGTTGAGGATACAGAATCGTTCGTATCAGAAAGTGACGGATGATGGTCCGGAAAATTTAGCAAGGTGTATTATTATTTCATATTAATAATATGAAATAAAAATATGTTTTTTTACCGTAAACCGGAGTTTATTTTATTTTCAATAAATTTATTTTACTTTTATATGACGTTATTTCCCTATTAGTTTTTTTTTTTTTTTTTTTTTTTTTTTTAAATACCACCAGTGATAGTTAGTACTTGCCAATTCATTATGAAAAAGAAAAAGTATATTTATTTAAGGAGATTACAGACATTTTATGATTAATGGATTCTCTCAATAAATTTTATGTTACTATTTTTTAACCTTATTTTAATAAATGGGTCTAAATAAAAATTAATTAAAATAATAGTTCAAATTACACGAACATAAATATTTATAAACTAAAAACATGGTTAAAACAAGAACTACTCAAATAATATGGGTCCAAAATTCAAATCATAAAGCGAAAAAAATTTTTTTCAACAAATCAGTTATAGTAATAAGTATCAATATATATTCAAACAACAATGGATGTTTTCTACCATATTTACAAGTTTAGATATAGATTTAATTTTAGCTGAGTACGGTCCTGAAATTGCAGACCACTGGGTATTTTAAAAATGCTGTGATTTACGCACCTATATATTTAGTAAACCTTGGATATCAATTAGGCTAACTTCAAAAATGCATCACTGCTTGCATGAGGCAGAGTCAAAAGTTCAAAAACGCATCAGACGCATCACAACGAAAAATCAAAAGTTCATTTTTGCATTTGATGCGTTAAAACAATGCATCAAGAAATTTGGTGATGCGTGTCCAAGATGCATGTCATGTGTATGATGTAGAATTATAACTACTTGTCATATTATGTAGGTATTAACACCAACAGGAATAATTCCGAAAAAAAATTGTTGAAAAAGATTTAGCTTTGATTAAAATTACTTAAACTATTGGAATACATCTTGCACTCAAAATAGGTATGTAATATTTTTTAATCAAAAATTTCTATATTTTTGATTTCAAGTAAGTTCAAGTTGAAATTCAAAGATAATATACCTATACAAGGACTGTATTGCTATATTATCTATAGTGTAACTGTAGCCAAATCAGAGGCTAAATGATGCCAGTATCCCGTTCAAAAACATCTAATGTGCATCAAATTTCAAGAGAGCATCAGCAGCGCATCATGTAGTGTTAGACGCATCAGAAAAGTCATGATGCTGCATCGATGCGGTAAAGTTTACATTTTTGAAATTACCCTTACTTAAAGCCTCACCACACCGTTAATATAGTTATTAAAATAATTCGCATCCGGAGCCGATTCACTTATACTCATCCGGCTATACCCTCTGAACAACTTGAGTTCCATTTAGCATTGTTCCTTTCATAGATTATCGTTTCCTTTTAAAACAGTCTATTAATGAAAAGAATTAATATACAATTCTTTAAAACTCAAAAAATATACAAACTAAGAATCGAGAAAGATTTAGTACCTAATGTATTATCTTTCAACAGTGACATAACTAAGGTTTCTAATTCGATGCGTAACTAAGTAGTTAATCTCCTGTTTCATTTAGTTACTAAAATCGTCACTTTCATGTAGTCTCTCCCCTATATCAATGGTATTGAATCACACAGCACAGACATATAGTTTAACTTAATGTCTATTTAATCCTTACTTTAATTGAAAACATTAATACACTAATATATAGAAACCATTGCAGATTTACTGTTGAGACTATTGCTCGAATTATTCCTCGTCGCATATTTTCACATATTTTTCCATTTAATTTAGATCCAAAACTATTAAAACATTGCAGGGTAAGATACATAATAATTCACAAACATGTACGTACGAGTATGTATATATTATGTAAGTTTTGACGTATTAGCCTCTCTACTATTTGCTGTTAATTTAACTTTATTCATTTAAATTGTAACCTGTAAATAATAGCGTCGATAATGTACCACTAGCTTGTTTAACTAATTCGGATATGTCTATTGCAGTCGTAAACACTGGACTATATGGTTTATCTATCTTTTTCTAGATACGTACAACAGTCCGTTCAGTATGTTCCTAGTTTTAACGAGTTATGTAATTCTACTATTCATTTCGTTATTCTTTAACATGCCTGATACTCGAGTGATCCCTACGAAAGGGGAGAGATTGGCCATTTTTACCCTATATAACCGTGAAAATAAGAGTTCTTATTCAAATAATAGTGTTCTATACCTAGTTAAAGTTCAGGTCAATATGTCAACAAGTGAATAGTATTAATTATTATAAAACTATTAACACAGTTTAAATAATAGTTTGTTTCACAAACAGTTACGAAACGAGATGACGTAAGAGTGTCATTTGGAATTCAAAAATTCTAAAGGGTTACCCATGTTATGTAACTAAATAATGCATAACATTATGCATACTAATACAGTGAAAATATCATCACTAAAGTAAATTTAATTTAGAAAAATAAATTTGCAGGTCAAATTATTTTGTGAAAATTTACAGTTGATAATTATGTAAATTATTTAATTTTGTCTAAGTTTCACTGACTTTTTTAAAATTTTTAACAACGATGGCAGTGGAATTTTAACTGTTATTAAATTTTTTTTTAAAGCTTGTCATCAGTTATTTTTGATATTTCCTTATAATTTTAGTGTGTTTTGTGATCTGTAAGATATTTCTGATATGTATTTAATTATTATGGTGGCTTAAAATGTCTGGTGATAACTCTTGTGCTGCTAAATTTTGTTTAAATCATTAAAAACAAAATTTCAATTTAGGTTTTTTCTGAGTGCCGTTTGATGCAAATTTGTAAGTATTATTATAATTTGAATGCTTATGTAAGAATACGTTAAATAATAAATAATTATTAATATTTTATAATAATTCAGTTAATATTTTCGATTTCGACAGTGATTGGTGCTATTAGTGACGATCTAAATTCTCGTGTTGAATACTGTCATCAATTTCGCGTTTGTTCAAATCATTTTGAAGAAAGTTGCTTTTAGTTGTTCATATAATTTAACATGACCATTATCAACCCTCAATCTCACATGTACAAACACATATAATCACATAAGTAAAAAAGGACATACATAATTGTTTGTACTTATATCAAAAAAGGATAGAAAGTGCGTTTCGCTACTGCCTATGGTAATAATCTTTTATTTATACTTAGCTATTAAGACTTTTAAAAATAACAAAAAGAGACAGAAAAGGGCCCATCCGGATAAGATAGATGAATCTACCTAAGGCTCAACATGGATAGTGAGTGCCATGCTATAGTGTTCGCCTCTGCACATGTATTGTATAGCGGTAATATTAGGCAAAACTAGCTTTGCGTTTGTGAGTAGTACCAAAATATTCAATTCTTGACTTTTACCAACTTTCCACTTTCCTTCCTCCCAATTTGCTTGTCGGATTCTAAGATTTCCAAAAAGCGATGCCTACAGCTCCCAAAAACATAAAGTTTAGAAGTACTTCTCCTTCTCCGCCTTCGAATTAGTAAAATTATTTCTAAATATATTTTACAAAATTGCGGTAAGTAGGACTAATTTAAGGATTTAAAAACGAGGAGCTCTAGTGGTACTGGGTTTGCCACCACTTTATTTTTTATGAACATGCTATTATTTGTATCGGTTTGGACACATTAGTTTAGTAAAGTGTTTAGAAGGTTTTACCATGCAGTAGGAATGTTATGGATATTCGTAACCGTAACCGAAACTACCGGATATCCGAATTAATTAAATATCCGAAACCGAAACCGTATTTGAAAATAAAAGTTCCGGATTTGTTTCGGATAATAATAGATAAATACCGTTGGAAAACTGAGTTTAAATCGAAGCAAGTTGTTGCTGCATGTATTTCTTTTAATAGAATTCCGTTGATTCGTGTTTAACGTTCACATTTTGGAGTAAAATTTCCCCCTTTTTACTAAAAAAATTTTCACTCTAAGCAATTATCCATAACCGTAACGGTATCCGTACGGTATCCGTACGGTACATATCCGTAACCGAAACCGAAACCGAAAAAAATGTTTTAACATATCCGTATCCGAAATTTTATATCCATAACATCCCTACCATGCAGATACGGATGCGTAAATATTATTACTTTAGATTTTACTTACTGCAAAAATATTTCCACTGACTTTTTGTACTTATGGTACAAAAATATAAATTGTAAATGTCCAGAATAGTTTGATTTAGTAACTCAATACAAGTTAATTCGACATAATTGTGTGTAGACCCCCATTACTCAAAAAAAAAAAACTACTTGCATTATTAGTAATTTGCTTTAGCTACTTAACACTTGTAAATTCTTCATTACCAAGGTATAAACATTTAAGGAAAAGTACTCACTTTCTTTCTATTCATAGAATATGTGCTTAATCATGGACTAAATTTTCAAAATTCTATTACATAATTTTGTGAAACGAAAGAACATTCCATTCGAATAGATTAAAATGTGGCAAAAGGTTTTTACCATTTTATCCACCTCCTTCCTTGTTGGCACATTCACATTTTGTATTTATGTCTGAACCTACTCTCTCTCTCTGCGGCGTAGGTACCTACATAAAGGCATATATACCCAAGCACTACGTCCGTTATACAACATCACATTACGCTGTTTATTTATGTATAAAAACCATTTAGTATTTTTAATGTATACACGACATAACACATAACCAACATACGTACATATATCTACATAAAATTTGCTACATATAGGTGGTGCCTATGTATATGTATGTAGTTACGAATTTCATTTATCATAAATGTATGAAAATTTCTCTAACTACGTTTTTGTTTGACGAAAAAAGCCTTTACACGTACATCCATATATAATGAGATCCTTTGTGCGTACACGGCAATCCATAAAATTCGGCACAAATGGAAATTAGTTAATCGTCAACATTTGTACCCGTGCACAACACCAGCGCCCCATTGTGTTCGTATTTTAATCGACTTAAAGCAGGGATTCCTAGGCCCGACGAGAGGACAGGATAATCACCGTGGCAGCCCCAGGGTCCGGGCTTGAAGAGGAGGCCCGTAGTTGTTGGTTGGGGGACCTTGGTAACTCATATTTCTGGAGAAAATGTGGTTTCTTCCCGGAGCCCATCATTTCTCTCCACGGCCCTGAGGATTTCTAAAGTTTTGCGTCTGTAAGCCAAATTGTAAATATATGGGGTCAAGAAAGTGTAAATTTGACGGGTCAAGAAAAAATTTTAAAATAAGGAAGAATAGAAAGAGAAAGTGCGTTTGTTTATAGTGGTTTCTAACCGGACAATCTCAGATAAAATTTTGACCGATCTTAGAAATTGAAAATAGACGTGGAGCCTGACATAAAAATCAGATCCGGGAAGTAAATCGTATTTCTTGAAAAAAATTAACAATTTTTACAGGAAAAATGAAAATTTTTCTCAATAGCAGATTTAATTCACCTTATTTTTGTAGCTATTAAGCTAAAATAGGAAAAATTGAATTTGTTGACGTCATCACGTGTACCAAAATTTTTTTAAGGTTCCAAAAGTTGTGATGCTAGTTACATTAAATTTAAAGTGGCTCGTAGGTTTTCGATACAACCTTTTTCCATTTTTGACAAAATCAGATTAACTTTTTTCATTGTGTCGTATTCGACCGAATAGTTTTCCAGTATTCGGAGTTCGATCAAATATCAAAGAATGACCGAATATACCGAATACTCAATAATTGCCAAATATTCGTTGCAAGCCTAATAAGAATGTTTTCTTTGGGAGTTTTTATTAGAAATAGATAATGTTAGATTACGAACCGACTTTCGAATAATTATTATTTTCTCAATTTCATCATTCATAATAATGAGAAAACATTCAAAAATCGGGCCGGAATTAAAGTTTTTGTTAAAAATTGCCAAAAAAAGAAAATATTTTCATATTTTCTAAAAAAAAATTTTCCATATGTTACGAACTTTATGAATGGTACTGTTGTATCTCTCGTTTTCTGCTTAATTAGTATTAGATAACATATTACACTGGATATGGAGTTGTTAGGGTAGAGGTAAGTTACAAATTATCATGAAATTTAAAATGAAACAATATTGAAATAAATTACATCGTGTGTAAATGTCCCCGACAGCCCAGCCACCCACAAGTATCGTTGAACCGCATATATATTGTGACACAATTTAGACCATCATACTTTTTTATCATACCCATACAGATATACCAAATGGTGCTATTGGTATATCAAAAATGTTAACAACTAAATATACGAGGTCCAAGTGTACATGTATAGAATCACTGCTGATTAAAGTTTAGTATGCTAAATGAAGTTGATGAAAATTTTAATCCAGGTGGAATTTTTGTTATAATTTTTGGGTTTACTGAACACAGATGGCTCTTTATTAACTAACTTATTTAAAATTAGGTAGGATGTGTTTCAAATGTAATAGAGTCAGTTGATTATTTCAGTTTATATTAGTTAGTAAATGTTTTATTTTTGACGAATCTAATTAGTCTCGGAATGGTTAATGTACCGCTTATGTAATTGTAAAGGCTATTAATTCGTGCGATAACCATAGGTATCTAGAATAATTGGTTAAAATTCTAGAAAAACATATTAAAACTTTTCAATTCTCTATTTTAACTATTTAAACTATTTTTCAATTATTAAACTATTAAATTTTGGATAATTTCGCTTCAATTTTTGTCTAGGATGTATCCTGAACAATATTCTGATTTCTCACTTTCTTAGGTTGCTCAAAGGTGAAGGATTTGTCATTTCCAGTACGAAAATTTTAACCACTGTATATATCAGAAGGAACGGTACTATCTCTATACTACTGAAACCAGTGTAACCAAACAAAGATGGAAAATACCCCACCAATATGTGATATATGTTGACTCGGTTTAGTGTGTGTTTGTGTGATCTATGTTGTGTGTGTGAGTGAGGACACCTATCTTGCATACGCATACATACCTAATACTACATACGTATGTATGTGGTATGTATACCATGTAATACGACGGTGGTAACAATGACTTTACAATCAAAGCAATTGAACCACACTCATCAACTACCACTGAATGAATGACTACTAAGTAGCCTAACGTACCCAGAAATGCACACGGGTGATTACAGAAAAGAGATAGTAGCGTTCCTTCTGATATATTCTGTCATTTTAACGATATCAACGTTTTTTATCTCACTGTCTCAGAAGTAGGGGTTTACGTTTTGGGGTTTTGTGTACGTGTGTCTGTTTCTGTACCGTAGCCTGTAGTCTAAATGACTTGATAGATCTTGGTAAAGGAGGTATCGCTGCATTCACCTTAATCACGAAAGTGTTACAGAATAGAACTTAACTTAGGCTACCAATTATCGTAATAGCGTATAGGTATAATTTTTTTTTCCTTTAAAAAAATTGAATGTAATGACACTAAAAAAAAATACAAAGTACCTAAATAAAAAACTAAATGAAAAAAATAAAAAAAATTCCATGCTTTTAAAAAATGAAATAAAAAAATGGAAACAAGATGAAATAGAAAAAATAAAACGCCGTGAGCAGCGGGGCCCCATCACGGTAGTCGAATTTTCCCCTTCATCTTCGGTATTGAATGTCTACAAGCGAAATGTAATTGAAAGTCTACAACCGAATTGTCATTTTGTTGGTTTCAAAACTGGTGATGAGTGTTCGGCTGATCGAGGCTTTAAAAAAAGGTTTTAAGTATTTAAGGGCTGTATCTCAGTAAATTTCAATTTTGTGCCGAAAACAGGTAGCAGCAAAAAAGCCAACACAATTCGTACGAGGACATTCCTGCCCATGTTTATCCGCTAATTGCCTTTATGTTTTAGTTTTAAATATTAAAAAAGGGCCTTAAATAGTAAACACTGAAGGCCTTTATAAAGATATTTTTTCTTTCCAAAAAAATCCAAAATTTCTATTTTATAAATACTAAAAATCCAAAATTCCTAATTTATAAATAAACAGTGACTTTAATAACATTTTCAAATTACTTAATATGTATGTATTTCATTTGTCATAAGAGTAAGTTCACTTTTTTTTAAATTTTTTAAAATTACTATTCGCCTACTTGTATTTAGAATAAACATAATGCTTTTAAAACACATTTAAAAATAGCATTCAATTCCGATGTAAAAATGGGAGAAGTGGGGGGAAAAGTGATGTGGACTCCCTACAAGGTACTAGCTGGATACTAACTGAATACACGTACAAAATTTCAGCCCTCTAGGTTTCCTTATGGAGTCTCTAGACGTGTTAGAAAACAAGCAAAAAAATTAAGGAAATATTGGCGTAAAAATCGTGGGGGTAAGGGTTAAAAGTTGAAACCTCCAAAAAACAGTGTCTGGCTATTAGCTTAATCTGTACACCAAATTTCAGCCCTCTAGGTTTATTTGGGGAGATTTTGACCCGAACGAAACTGTTAAAAAACAAGAAAAATCATGTTCTTTTGGGTATAAAAATGGTGGGGGTAGGGGTTAAAAGTCGAGACCCACAAAAGGCACCCCCTTGATACTAACTCAATCCGAATACAAAATTTCAGCCCTCTAGGTTTATTCGGGTGACCTGTGCGAGTGGTACAAACTTCGAAAACGTCGAAAATGCATGAAATTGTAGCGTAAAAATGAGGGGGGTGGGGGTAAAATATTAAAACCTCCAAAAAGCACAACCTAGGTACGAACTTTATCAACACACCAAATTTCAACCCTCTACGTTAATTCTGGGAGGCTGGGAAGCCTGTTAGATCCAGCGAAAATCGTTTTTCCCCCCTCTACTCCCATCATATCATCCTAGGAAGCTGCATTTTGGATATGTTGTAGATAATTGACCGAAACATTATTTAAAACCGGTTTGGAAAAGTTTTATTGCTTTTCCGCCCCCCACCACCCCCTTAAAGGTCGGGTCAGAAAAAAAATTTGCCCAAAATTTGACCCCACTTTGATAGTATGAGGTGCCTCGAAAATAAGCCCCATTTACCAAATTTCATCTCTTAACTTCCATGGGGGGGCCCTACACAAATTAAAAGGTGGCATATATATATGTCAGACATTTTTATTTTCTACATATTCGTGTTCTACGGGTCCGAAAACGGATAGCGCCCCTACTCTCGCCTCTCGCAGCTCTTATCGTATAGACTGTATAAGTCTAATTTTTCGGAGAAAATTCGACTAAAAATAAAAAAGTAAAGTGGTCAGAGGCATACATGTTGTAAAAAGTTGAACAAAAATATCTGATGCCTCTTCTTTATGTCTATTTCATTTCGTTCTCATCTATCTATTTCCATTTTTGGATAATCGGATTTTTTGATTTTTAATTTACTTATTTATTCACTTAATGTCACTCTCGATAGACTCTCAGTTCATCCATAATTCAAAATTATATTCTTACATTCCTCGTGATTTTGTATTGATACATCTCCGACAATATTTTATCGGAGCAAAATCAGTCTGTTACGACTAGTACCGATAGAGTGAATACTTTTTCGACCCAACACTACTCCGTCGAGAACGTATCAAGACCAGCACTGTTCTGTGTGGAACACTCGTACCCGTGAAAAATGAAATATCTGATAGAACGATTAGCAATGCGTAAGTACAGAATTATCTGTTTTGGCAATGCACGCCACCGTATAGTTTTACAATCAACTAACCATCCATAACAGTACCTACGTATATCAGATTGCACCAACTTAATACGTTGTCAGCTGATATGGTTATTTCGTTAATTACTTTATTGTCATTTTATATCATTATTGGTATCGTTATTGAAGAGGACGTGGACATGGCTACATGTGTTGTGCATATCATGGCGTTGATGATACCCGTAATTATTATGATAATCGATCTATAATACTGGATACAGGTGATGTTTATTATAAGTTACATGTAATATATATGCGGTAGACATAGAGTTCAAATTTAATGTTCCAAGTATATCAACACAGGAATATATCTACACTTGAATTAGTCAATTGTAAATTCGTTGTAAATTGAATCACTGAAAGGATCCACGAAAATAGTATATTGTGAAATAAGTGCGGGAAATTGTCGACCGTCCACGAAAGCGAAGTTGAGCGCACGAACGTAGTGAGGGCGCTCATTCGCTTGAGTGGGCAATCGACAATTTC
The DNA here is from genome assembly GCA_035578155.1 of Brachynemurus nebulosus. Classification (NCBI taxonomy): domain Eukaryota; kingdom Metazoa; phylum Arthropoda; class Insecta; order Neuroptera; family Myrmeleontidae; genus Brachynemurus; species Brachynemurus nebulosus. The sequence goes on from JAPWDM010000006.1 coordinate 33,310,277, forward strand.
GCACGAGTTACACATACTATTTTTTATTACGAATTTCACATACTTTTTTCTATTATTATTACTATTTTTGACACTTTTATTACTTTTTAAATTAATATATTTGAGTGTTCGTCTATTTTTTTTTCTGAATTAAATATTGTTTAAATTATTTTGTTGTTGGTTTCTATAGAAATAATTCTGAAATATTTATTAAATGAAAAATCAAGAGGCGGCTTGGCGTGTTTTATTGTCAATTTGCGTGTGGAAAGTTACTTTCCACACGCAAAAAAATATATGGGAAGGGTACAGTGGGCAAACAGCTATTTTGCGTACAGAAATGTGTGCGCGAAGTTAGTACTTCTCCCGCATGAGTAATAAAAAATTCATTACTTGGAGAAAAAAGTTTTTATTTTTATAACAATTTTTTAGGATCCCCTGTACTGACGCATGCACATTGCGTACATCGTACAATGAGCGTGGTCCAGTGATTAGAACAATTAGCACCATGAACAGAGAAGCTCGGATTCGATTCCCGCTTCGTTAATGACAATTTTTCCAATCTTAAGCTACATTTTTGTTCGTTTTCTTTTATGTAATGGATGGAATGCTCTACCAGAAACGACTAGAAGTATGGTTCCCAAAGTAGTCCCTACGGACTCCAAGAGTCCCCGGGATCATTCAGGCGGTCCGCGGAAAGTTAAAATTGATTTGGGAGTCCCCGAACAATGTCAGGGGTGTCCGCCCAAGGTTTAAGCTAAAATAAAAAAATTGGTTGTCCTAAAATGTGAAAAAGAAAATTGAGAAGTGCGTGACCTTTTCCTTTTTGGTTCCCACCTACAGTACGAGGCAACAAGCAAAAAAGGGTCTATTCTTTTGATTTTGGGAAATTATATTTTCGGAAATTATTACTAAATCTCTGAATTTGTACAGAGGATCGATCTAAAACCAAAAACCATGACAAGTGGTCTACGGGACAAAAAAGTTTGAGAACCACTGGTCAAGAAGTAATTCGGAAAAACAATACGGAAAACTTTCTAGAAGAAAATAGAAGGAACGCGCCATGCAAATGTAGAGTGCATAAAGTAACGACAGACAACAGAAAGGGCAGTTAATCAGTCGGAATTGTACAGGGTATATCGGTGAAACATAATCGAGTCAGCGGAAATAATCAGCGAAGTGATTACGACAATCTAACTTCAACTATAGTGGAGTATGAGTGATAAAAATATCTGGACATCAAGAAGCTACACATGTAATATACTTTATTTAGAAAATTTAAAATTTTTGCTGAATAAAACTGCTATTTTTAAATTAAAAATAAAGGACTGTTATTGTTGACCAAATTTTTGTCTTTTATTTAGAAACTTTACTTCTTTTTGATGTTGTAAATCATTCACGTCTTGTACAATATTCAAAGAACAGAATATCACAATTAATTTTTTCCAAATTTTCCTAAGTAAATACCAATTTTCAAATAGGCTATCTAATCCGGGTTCATTCGGTTCTCATCTTTCAGAATGTAAAGCGATATTAACCCGTTGTTGTAAAAGGTTAAGTAATGTTAACATTATCAACTAACTAACTAGTTGTTAATGTTATATTATATTATTGATATAAAGGACTAGTAACACAATACAGTGCTCATAATGATATGCAAATATCTACAAGTTCATGTTGGCAAGTACATTTTGTTACTAGTACATACTCATGTTCCCATAATATATAGGTATATATTGTTTGGGTAATTAAAAAAAACTTGTATAACATTAATATTTTAAGGAGAGAAGATATACCATTAGACAAGCGAAAATAAAGGCAATTTCGGAAATTTTATTTACTGGGAAAAGAATTAATCTGTATTTTTGAGGTTTAACATTTCATTTAGGTGCTATGACCTTAAAGTGTTACAATATATATTTCTTCAATAAAGTTACCTAAAAATGGCGGCTACAAGTTTTCCCTTGAAACGTGTCACCAAGCCCTAAGCGTATGTATAAAAAAAACTGTGTAAAGCAGTGTGTCGGAGTGTGTCAGATACCGCTTAAGCTAGCGGTTACACTGGATATGAATTCATCCGACAATTTATTCGTAAGAATTCGTACGAGTTTATCCGAGTTAATACGAATTAAACAAAACACTGCTTACGACTCTTTCGTACGAGCTCGTACGACTTTTTAATACGACCAAAATATTTCGTTTTTTGATGCGAATTCGTACGAAAAAAATGATGGATATAGAAAAAATAATTATTTTTGTTTGACAAAAGCAATCTTTAAGGGATCAGAAACGTAAATATTATCATAATAGAGAGTTAAATAAAAAATTGTGGAATGAGATGGCAGAGGAAATGTTTAGATAATATTTTAATTAAATATATTACGATATAATAAACTAACCTAACCTAACAAAAACTATAGTTAAAGTATGTGTAGTAAAAAATTAATTAACTAAATATTGAAGCTGAAATTCAGTAGATTTTAAAATATATTTGAATGTGACTTGCGACATGTTCAAGTACTCTAAAAATTTCTTTTTGTCTTGAAAAATTTGTTCAAAACAATTCCAAAACTCAGCTTTTTTTGCTCTACATGAATAATAAAGAATCGTTTACCCAGAATTGTTTGTTTTCTATAATTAGAAATTTTGAAAACGGTGATTCTAATAAATAAAATTCGGTGGCTGAATCCATTGTTTGATATCATGCAATATGTACTAACGGTTTTCAGTTTAAATTTAAATACGAATTCGTATTACGATTCCGTATCCAATGTAACCACACAGTCGTACGAATGAATTTCGTACGAGCTCGTACGAATCAATTTTCATACGAATTCGTATCCAATGTAAACGTAGCCTAAGGAATTTAGTCGGTCGGTGGCGATCACCGAAATCGCGACAATTGTCATATATTGTTAAGACCATTATTGCTTGAACTGCACGTTGCTCTGTCCGCATATGCGTGTTATGTAGTTGTGTTTGTGATCATTCACACACATTTAAACATCAAAGCAACACCACTACAAACAGTGTGTACCTACACAACATAGTGGTGGGAAGTGGAAGGGATTTTTGTCTACACTGGTATCACTAGTACACAGATAGCAAGTTGGTTTCTGAATTATTCTGTGCATGTCACTCTGCAAGTTCTCAAATGGCAGGTAGGTAGTCGAACCGTAGTCGAACAGGTAGGTAGTCGAAATAATTGATGAATTTGATAAGCTGTTGTAAGAATTAAATTTTCATGGAACTCATGAATTCATGAAACCCAAAAAAAAAATCAAAAAGTAAAAAATTGATGAATTTGTATAAGTGATAAGAATTAAATTTTCATAAAATTTTTGTTAATTTCTGCATTAAAAAAATACATATTTTTGTACGGATATTGACATATAAGTTTGGTTCACATAAAAGAAAATAATATAAAGCATAGGTATTCGATACAAACAAAAAAGTCGGTGATGTAGTTTTGTATGAGAATTCCCACCAATTGAAGGGTACAGGGGAAAAACGATCACAGTCACAAAAAGTAAATTTTTCAGGGGAGCGTTTTTAAACCATAAATTGTGAATCGCGCATTTTTCAACATAAAAATGTTTTGCCTGAAAACCGCGCATAGGATCTGGTTCAAACTTTCGGTGGTTATTACTAATATAGTAATAGCTAGTCGTTTTCGCGAAATTTGACATTGAATCATGTATTATATGCGCATTTTTCATCAAAAAAATACGTTCATCCCCTGCATATCACGGACTATGTTTGATTTTAACATCAATATTCTGCATACTGCCAACATAACAGCATAAATTTTGGCATTTTTTACTTTTTGTGACTATGATCATTTTTCTCCTGTACCCTTCAATTGTAAAGGTGTCGTTTTGAGAATAACATGTATAAAATTTCGGGTTCCATTTCTTCTCCTTGTTATAACCCTTTTTATCAGACGCCCTAGAACGACTGCTCCACTTGCTCCATTATAGGTACGACCCTGATTCAAAACTAATACAGAAAACAGTTGATGAATTTAGATAAATTCTGAATACAGATTACAGAACAATAATTTTAAATAAACTTACAGAGAATTTTTAACATCCCTTTATCAAAATAAAAGGGATAACTCTAATTGTTCCTTTTATCATCATCTTTGTGTATTATAAGTAATTCTTATCTCGGGAACGGTTGTGATGAAAGCAACCGGATCTTTTACATTAAACGGAGTACCACACTGTTTTCAAAAGTAAGCAGAATATTTGACTTAACCAACAGACACAATTCCATTGTGTTGTGCAATTATCCAAGCAAATAAAGACAAGTAGGCAAAATGATAATTAACAAGAAGTAACAAGGCATATTTAATATTAAAAAATATGGGATTTTATAAGTACCGGATGTTACTATAAAACAAGTATAGTATTAAGGTCGTGTAAACAAGGCCACCAATAAATTTTTATAAAGAAAGTTACAACTTATATCAATCCAATATTTTCTATATCCTTATAGGTTTGCAAACAGGACATTGTTTATATTCCCTAAGATATATTCCCGTTTTGAAAAGTGAGAATGCAATTTTTTACAGTTGTGTAGGTAATCATTCAAAAGTGTCCTTAAATTGAACTTGGGTTCATTTTCTCACCTGTAACTTTTCAAACTCGTGGGTTTCGGAAACTTGAAAAATACAGATATCTACTAAAGTACTTGATAAGGTGACTTAGTTAAAATTATTTCGGCTAAGTAGTGGTGGTAAATTTGGGAGATACATTTTACCGGTCAAGTACCGAAAAATGAAGTGGGAAAGTGATCCATAGTAGATGAAATTTTTTATGGAGGAATATTTTTTCATTAGAAAACATTCCTTAAAAGCCAAGTGTATGTCGTTAGGGGAAATGCTGGAAAATTAATAAAATTTTTCCTCTTTACTTTTGTTTTTGTGCATGGTTCATTTGGTATACAACACTATTACAGGCTGTCCGCTTCTTTAAGGGAGAAGAAGGAAACCAACAAATATTACGTAGTTGAACCGCGTTGTAACATCAGTAACACTTGAGAAAGTAACATTGTCGAAAATTATGATACCCCCCCCCCCCAAAAAAAAAAAAACATATTTCAACGCCCACTTTTTATGCCAAATCTGTGAAAAACTCTAACTGTTAATGAACTCTGACTTAAAACATGTCACGTAAAACACTCTGACGTAAAACACGCACTTGGTTTTCAAAAAAAAATTATTTTGATATACATATCGTTTGGATTTTAAAAAAATAAATTCGTTCAATCCCATACTCTAAATCAGTGTACCGATATTTTCAGGTATCAAAAGATATATACATAAATTTATTTCGATTCACAAAATTATACTATTGGTTCCATCTATGCGTGGAATTAACGAGTTTGTATTTTAAAAAAGTCAGATCACTGTAAAATGTAAATTTCAAAATATAATTCAAAATTGTTTATCTATTAATTACACTTATACATAATCTGTTTATTACAATATTACTTAAAAAATCAAAATAACCATAGGTATAAATAGGATATGTACAAAAGATCAGCTCTCTTTTTTGAAACGGATTTTCTACAAAAGGGTTCCTCGGGAATAACATTTTTTTAAAAATGGCACTCTCGCGTGCCTTAATTATTATAAAACCACCATAAATTAAACAATTATAAAAAAAATTTTAAGTGTACAGTTTAATTAAAAAGGAAAAAGCAATATTCTACACCTTTGCGCAAATTCAAAATTTAAAAGAATGAGTATTTTATTTTAAAATTCGAAAAATATTTCAAGGAAATTTATTTAACTTTGTAAGCTATGATAATAATTTGGATTCAGAAGAAATTTCTTTTAATTTAAATAAATTTCCTACAAACAAAATTATTTTTTTTAAATTTAACGAACTGTGATTTCTCAAAAGATGCAAAACAATTTTAAATGAAAATGCAAATTATTAAATTAAATTTTTAGTGATGAATTTTCAATTGTTAAGTCTAGTCAGTCTAGTATTTTCCTCACATTTTTTGTAAGTCATTTTGCATTACATCATTAAAAGATTTTCGTAAAGTTTATATATTATTATATTTAGTATAGTGTAGTTTCTAAGAAATTTTTCAAACGTTGTGCGCTGGAAACGTTCCTGTTCGGAGTACAAAAATACTCGTCTCGAACGCTGGCAGCAACTAATTTAGCATATAATTTATTTCGGTCGGAATTACTATATTATGCTATGGTATCGGAACCGTCCGCGCGACACATTCGAGTAAACCCCTAGTTTAGTAATTTCGTACCATATTTCAATTAGTATTTAGTTTATTTCGGTCGGAATTACTATATTATGCTACGGTATCAAAATCGAGTAAACCCTTAGTTTAGTAATTTCGTACCATATTTTCATTTAGTGATAGGTTTATTTCGGTCGTTTTATTATCGTATATTTAACATATTTCTTTCATAAATCATGCATCTTATTTTTGGAAAACACTAAACTATAAACTTAATATCTTTATAAAATATTTAAGTAACGTTAAAAAATATTTTGTAAAATTATTATGTCTCGATTTAAATATATTTCAGTTATTTCACACTTGCACTTTTCTTTCCGATTCAAAATTTAAAAATTTTTTATGTATCTAGTATAGGGTTCACCATAACCCAAACTGAAACACGTGTGGTCTGAATACTTTATTTTTTATTTACGTAAGGTATTCAGCCCTCACAACCGTTCGGATTTAAATAACAAAAAATTATACATATATCTCTACTAAGCTATAGTTGAAAGATTTTGATCTGAGAGACCTTTCTCCTCTCACGCAGAATTTTAAAAATGGAATGGGTAAAACGCACATCTAAAATTTAATTGGTTAAAAGATGTAAGAGCTTGTATTAAATACGAAAAGTGAAACAAGTATAATAAATACAAGTTTTTAATAACTGACTATCCTTTTCTTATAATATAGAGATTTAAGGGGTATTATAAAAAAATATTTATTTGTAGATGAGTTTTTTTCTGTTTTCGTTTAATACACTAACCATCTATTTTCTCTTCCTTTTTTTAAAAAAATATGACACTTTTATAACTGTGTTGTTAAAAATTGAATAAAACTGCGACGCTCAAACAACTGATTCATAGGAGTAGAGAAAATATAAAGAAATATAATTTTTTTTTTAGGAACATTTTATTAAATAGAAGTGTAATATCAATTTAACGTAGTTGTTCTGAGATACAAAAGTATATCTCAGCAAAAAATTTCTTTTATCAAAAAATTAAATAATGTATTAATATTCTTCAGTTATTATATTTGTATATCACTTGTTTTTTTTTTTTTTATTTTTAATTTCCGCGCCCTTACGTTGTAACAATTTTAAAATAAATGTTGAAAAAGCGTTGTAAAAAGTTGTAAAATGATGTTTTTAAGTTATATTTCAAAAACGGCGTGGTCAATAACTTTTATTTCTTATTATATATGGTTTGTAATTTTGTATTAAATAACATATTAAATTTTTATCAAATTCCTTTGACACGTTTTCATTTTATTCAAAAAAAAAAAAATGGTGTTTTCCCATAAGAGCCCATGTTAAAATTACAAAACTTTGAAGTCGTTTTTCTTAAAATTGGGGTGGTCATTTTTTTTTTCGGTAAGGGCTCGTATTATTGGTATTGGATTAAACAAACATCTAGAGAAGTTTCGTTAAATTCCTTTGAAAAAACCGTTTTATCGACCAACTACCTTAAAAAAATTTATTTCTGGGTTGTTGAAGTTATGCGATGGCAAAAGTAGCTACCTTTAACGAACTGTATATTAAAATGTTAACGATTAATAGCCGAAATATTGCAATAGAAACACACTTACCATTTTTTCCTCCTTAAAATTCCAAACTTAAGAATGTAATTCACTTTCACAATTGTATTTTACTAAAAGTTTAAAATTTTACACGAATAAAAAAAATATTTTAAGAAGACTTACACACTAAACTAACTATATTTTGTAATTACACTATTTCAATTCAAATCCATATCACAATCAAAACCAATATCGTCTGCACAGTCACTGTCATCGTTGCCCAAAGATATTATAAAGCGATCACTTAATTCATCGGTAATATGTTCACGTTTTATATATTCTTGTTCAACCTTTTCGCAATGTTGACATATTTGAACCCACTCATCTACTGTGATATTTTCGAACTTAGTTGCTGCCAATTTTTGAACATCACTCAATTTAAATGTGGTGTTATGACTAGCCACCCAGTTTTTAACTGTAGCCCATATTTTTTCAATTGGGTTCAACTCGGGATGATAGGGCGGTAGTCTCAGTACATTATGACCATATTTTGAAACAATTTTATCAATGCTGTACTTTTTCCATTGGGGTTTATTTATTTTAATAAGTTCATATAACTCTGGTTTCGTCATCCCAGATTCAAAAAATAGCTGCCTTTCGGAAAGCCACTGAATCATTTCCCCCTTCCTTGAATTCATCGTAGAATGGTTTTCTTCAGTCTTGTTATGGTAAGAGGCGTTATCAACAACGATAACCGAACGCGGTGGTAAATTCGGCACTAATTTCTCTTCCAACCATTTTGAAAAATTTTCAAAGTTCATGTCATCATGGTAGTCTCCCGTTTTACTTCCCGAAATAAACATCAATAAACTGTTGGGAATAAATCCCATTTTTCCACCGGCATTAACTATAATTAAGCGACGACCCTTCGAAATTGGTTTTTTCAGTCCTAAATTCGATCTATCTGTCCACTCAAATGGAGTAGTATGACTTGCATTGATATAAGTCTCGTCAATATAAACAATTGGACGACCCTCGTTTCGATATGATTTTATTTGGCGTAGAAAAGCGATTCTTTTATTTCTTATTTCATCCCTTTCTAATAAAAGCTTTCTATTGTCGATTGTTTTCCGCCAAGAAAATCCTAGCTTTTTTACCACTGTCCGAAACGAATCAATTCCCCCGGTGAAACTAATATCGTCTTTAATTTTTTCATGAACAGATTTTATTGTCGGCCTACATCCATCTGTTCTATTAAAATTATGTATAGTTCTCCGTATAGTTTCTTCAGTAAAAGAATCCACCGTAGTTTTGGGTTTTAATTTTTTTATATTTTTTCTTGGCGACCGCAATACACCAGTTTTTTCTTTTTCTTGTACAATTCTATTAATTGTGCTCACTGGTACATTCACAGCTTTTGAAGTTTTTAGCACAAAGTTTTTTACTGAAGAACTGTTCTCGGCTTCAGTTTTAAAAAAACTGTACACATTATAAATGATCTCCTTAGCTTGCGAGTGCAGTATTTTCTTAGGAACTTTGGGCTAAAAGATATTTTAAAAAATTCAATTAAAATTTATGATCAGATCCAATGGTGCCGTTAATACTTACATTTTCATCAATATTTTGATTTGATGAATCAGTAATTGATTCCGACATTTCCATAATTATTACACAAAATATGAAAATTAAAAAATTAAGAAATATATAAACAGCTTAAAATTAATAAAAGTATTAGCTCAAAATAAAACTGAATGCTAAATTGAATTTTAATTGTTAAATTCTGTATGAATACACTGAATATTACACAGAAACTAAATTGTAATTTTTAGCAAAAAAATTTCTAATGGTAGTTTTTGAAAGTAATTCAAATTATTTTAAAATAATTCTGTAAGATGCAAAGACACCGACACCGCAGGGGAGGCAAATTTTAATTATTTCATATCTAAGAACTTTAGGTAAATAAGGTAAATAAAGTTATACAATAAAATTTTTCAAAAAAACCCAGAAATAAATTGTAGGAAGTAGTTGAGCAATAAAATAATTTATTACTCTGTTTCTGTAGAAATTTAACAAAAATTGAAAAAACTCATGATAACAATAGGTAATTTATTATTCTTATGATAAACATGTTAAATATAATCTTTTGTCAAATATTCTAAAAACAAAAATGAGAAAGACGAGAACATTTCATAAAATATTATTAGATAAAAAAATTAATGAATAAGAATTTGATTTAACTTCAAAATCAATATTTTAGCTTATTATTGACAATATATGTACATTGTGCATATAACTGGCCCACTGATTGGTAACCACAGATACAATGTTTAGTGTACATTGCGTACATTGGTTGAGTGGTTATGACAACTGTCGACCTTACCTTAAAAACATTGAAAATCAACTTAGACTGGCCCAATCAAAAATACGTTTCTGCGCATCTCTTACTTTATTTTCTGCCGACTCTACACAAAACAAAACAACTGGCTTCATAGACTATGTGATGAAGACAAAGGGATCTCTGGGAAGAAGGAAATAGTTTACGCAGTTACGCAAATATAGGTTACGCAAAATTTTGGTGGCAATAGTTTTTTCTGTTGTGCTTTTAAGACTACTTTTAAGATATATTAGGTTTTATTTTTATTTTAGTGTTATTTTTTAGTATTGAAGGGTCTTTGTAAAGATTTTATCTCTTGGTTTTTATGTTTTGACTAATTCTTTTTATCTTTTGACTTATTTTTGAATTTTGGACCCAGCCATCATGCTGAAGTAATGTTTTCGCGGTTCCAGTATGATTATGAGAGAGAGGGGGGTTTTGGTGGGTATTTCACCTTCCGCCTGGGAATTCCACACTCAGCTTATAAAAAGTTTCCCCTCCTCACTTAAAAAAAAAAAAGCTGCACACGTGTCGTCTGAATGTTTTTGCTGGAGCATTCAGCCCTCACATTATCTTAAAAAATACTTTCACTAATTTATTTCAAATTCAAATATTTTCTCTAAATTTATTCTTGTTATTTATCATACAAACTTTTATTTTAACAAAGTTGTAAAGTCAGAAATAAATTAATGAACGTAATTTTAAAATAAACAAAAGTTATTTCAATTTTATAAAATTATAAAAAGAGAAAGGGAGCTTAAAATTCTGGGATGAAATTTTTAAATTCAAAAAAATTAAGAGAAACCAATTTGCTGTAAATCATATTATATTTCATTTAAAACATTCTATTTTAAAATTATATATTTTAGTATTTTAAAAGTCACAAATTTATATTTTTAATACATTATTTCCACGAATTACAAAAATTTAAATAATCTGTCATTTGTTAGAGAATTAACAAATTTCTATTTAAAAAAAAAAAAAAAAAAAAAAAAAAAACTTTCCAACTTTCAGTGGAGTAAACTTTGGTAAGGGACCGATCCATCTGGCCTCGTAATTTCCACTGCCAATCTCTGCCTTTTCCCGTAACATCTTGGGAAACCAGATGTCGCCCATTAACTCCAACGCAAATCTCCCCAATTTACCAATAACCAACCCTGATCATCCCTTATTTTATTTATTTTAAATTTTTACGCTACATCAGTGATTCTCAATGTCAAATTACATATCCCATTTTCTACACATTTCTACGTTTTTCCCATTCCCATTTCACACATACTCATTCTTTGAAGGGGGTCGTGGATCAAAAAGATTGAGAAACACTGCTCTAGATTGTAAATAGCTCCTTATAATAAGCACGATAGTTTTATAACACTGTGTAATATAAACATAAATTTCACCCTGTTAAATAAAATTTATATCTTTGGAATAATCCGACTAACAAAACTTCATTTCTATTTTCCGATTGTGTGATTTATTGTTAAATTTTGATGTGCATTTTCGAAAGAAATACTCCTTACCTTGTTGGCAGTATATATACATTCTGTAGGTAAAAAAAAAACAAGTTATGTATATTTTATAAAAATATTTTGACTTTTTGCCAATAACTGAGGTGAATATCAATACGATAAATAAAAATAAGCAAAAAAAAAATACGAAATTGTATATTATTAGCCATAAATATTTGGAGAAACAAAATTTAACAATATTTATCTACCATTGAGGGAAAGTATAATACGTGAAAAATTGGGTTTAAGGTATTTTAGTGTAGAAATATGGGTTTTTGTCGAAAATGAATTTGATACTGTTTTGTCATAGTATATTTGTTTTCATTCTAAATTAGGGTTCTAAAATTTAAGGTACTTTCTGATAGTCCAAACTTAAAAAATCAATTACAGAAAAAATCCAGTTTTTGGACACACCCAGAAGTGCAACAAAAACATCAAGTGAGAGGGGCGCGCTGCACATCGTGTACATACGTACATTATTTTATTAAGTATGTGCGTGTATATAGATCACTCGCTCGTTACAGACGATTCGTGTACATTCAAGTTAGTTATAGGTACATATGTAATTGTTATGATTACAATAGGTTTTAGCCGGCTTGTTGTCATTGCTATACCTTGTTGAGGTATTTTGTTGCAAGTGTTCATCGTTATTAAAACGATAAAAAATTTAAGATGGGTTATTGTCAATATTTTTTTTTTTTATTTAAATAAAATTTATAAAATTTATTTTACAATTTTTGTTCAGTTAGTTGTAATTTTATTTATTAGATAGCCTGGGATAATTATTTATTTCATTCAAATATTCAGACCCATTGTAAAATTAACTTTGAATATTTTTTTTTAATGACAAGTTACGTCAAAATATATTTTCTTTAGATTATCACAGGAACCTAAAAAACTGCAATTCAGGAAGGGAAAGGAACCGTTTACTGCATTTCTTGGAATTCTACTGTCAATACTCTGTTTCAGAGAAGTAAAAACATACAAAATTTAACATAGGAAAAAATTGTTGAAATCAGAGCTTGCTAAGTTTTTCATAAGTATAATTTATTTTATACAGTATAGTATTCATCTATTTAATAAATCTCTAACACTGACTCACTGTCTGACTGACTGACAGACAACGCACAGTCTAAGCCTTTGGGTTTAGAAAAAGGATATTTTGCACAAGAGTTCCCTATGTAACGTAGGTGAGCACTAAGAAAGGATTTTTGAAAGTTCGTCCCCTAAGTGAGTTTAATAGGGGATGAAAATTTGTAAGAAATTCGCCATTTTTGACGTTAATGGTTTATAAAAATATGTTACAATGGCTATTAAAATAAATAATATATTATTTAATAAATCTTTAACACTTACTGACATCTTGAAATGTTGCCGATGGTAAATCCCATCAGGTGGATATACGGCTAGTAGTTTAATAAATTATAAAATGGTATCTTTTAAAAACAATCTTACTAAGCATTTTCTATTATTAAATAGTAAATATTAATATTAATTTAATATTTTATTATAATTGTTGCAATAAATTTGCTGTTATTGACTTTTAATTATTATGGAATTTTAATTATTATATTATTCTACTGTAATTCCATTTTATTTTATGGTAAATATCTAGTAAAAACAAAATAAAGCATCTTTGATCCCAACAAATTTTATCCAGATTAAAATTTATATGTTCGTAGTTATTTGCAACAGTTTGTATAATTCGAATTATTTTCATAATCGGATATTACCGATTATTTAAAAAAACCAATTAGTAATTATTTTTAATTCGAATTATTATCCCATCATCAAAACCAATCTACGATACATACAGGGTGTAAAACAAATAACTTTCGTCCTTTTGTGGGGTGACTCATAGCACCCGGTAGACACTAAAACCACAGCAATTTTTTCGGAATTAACAGTCGCGTCACCTCTCAAAAGAATAAGAGTTATTTCCCTTACACCCTGTATATTATATATATATATATATATATATATATATATATATATATATATATATATATATATATATATATATATATATCACACATTATATATATATATATATATATATATATATATATATATATATATATATATAGGATGTAAGGGAAATAACTCTTAACTTTTGAGGGTTGACGCGACTGTTAATTCCGAAAAGAATTCCTGCGGTTTTAGTGTCTACAGGGTGCTATGAGTCACCCCACAAAAGGACTAAAGTTATTTGTTTTACACCATGTATAACCTTAATTTTATTGAGCATCTAAATATGTAATAAATAATTCCGTAATTCGATATTTTTATATACATAATACCCACTTCATTGAATAATTAAATACATCAATCAAAGCTTCATACTCATGGTTCAACACTCATGATAGATAATAATTGGAGCACTATTTTTCGGAAAAATATTGGCGGTTCCTGATTACCAAAGTTTATTAAATTCTCACCCCGTCCGTGTTCACGTACCTATACAAAGTGAAACTTCAACGATTTTCAATTTAAACGAAATTATTTATTGAATAATGAGCAATTTATTTAATATGAAAATAAATACAATATATATTATAACATTACGTAAAAATATATAATCAATAATATAAATTATCTATATTTATATGATATACAAAATATGCTGTATTAGGTATCTGTGTACCGTAATAAAATCAGTTATTAACTTTTATCTATGTCAGTCAGGTCGTTAACTTTTCACATTGGTTTGGGTAATAAATTTATTGTGATCGAACATAACCTGAAGCGTTATTTTGTTATCGGATGATAAATATTTTCGAGTTTGGTTAAAATTCGCATCTAGATGATGGCATTCAAAGGTATTAGGTAAATATGATTTAAATTCAGTCAGAAATTCTTTATGAAAACTATTAAGTATTGTATGGTACAGCGACCATTATTCAAACACGGGGATTAAGAATTTAGTAAAATAATTTATGTTTGGAATTTTCGATGAAACAACATTGAGGTAAATTACAATAACAAATGCCGATGTTCATGAATTTACTACAAATAAGAATAAGATCGTAGTTCACTGCAAACATTTCTTTTTAGTGTTTAGTACAAAAATTAATAAAACGGAACACGTATATGGAATAATTACAATGTCCGTCCATCTGTTTGGAAATTATTCGACGTAAGAATTTTAAATTTAGCACAGAGATAGAGTGTGGTGGCTCAGTTATAGATTTAAAGCTGGATTTCCATTCTAGGAGTTCGTTTTAGGAGGTAACGTGGAATGTACAAATTTTATAATATAGGTACATAGCTGTATATTATGTAAAAAAATTTAATTTTAAAAAAAAGAGAAATAAATAAATAAAAAACTTTTTAAAAATTGTTCCCGTCTCTTGCTACTAAAAGGCTTACTCAGAAAAATCTGAAAAAATTCGTGAGCATTGAGAATTAAATTGAACGAAAATTGTACATAAAAAGAAAATTTGATAACACATTTTACTTTTATCAAAATGTTCTTTAGTCAGTAACTAGGTATATTAATGTTATATTAAACCCGGTAGTTTTGTATATTTTTTAGAAAATGAGTTCAAAAAATGATAAATTCTCATCAGTTTCCAAGTAATTTTCTGACAGATGTTTTATAATAAACAGTGTCCTTAATAATTACTAAAAGAAAAGCAGGCAACGTGCGCTGATACATTCAGTAAATATTAGTACTTCTTACCGATAAGCCCAAGAGACCAAGATGAACATAAAAAAAATTAAAAATTAGTTTTATTATAAAAAAAAGTATATAAAGGTTTTCAAGGTCACTGGTTATGAATATGGAGTGAGACAAGAAAAAACTGAAATTGGTGTAAAAAACGAATGGGCACATTTGAGCAAGAATTTTGTTTTTTAAAATAATCTACATACTTCATACTTTGTTGCAAAAAAACGCAAATCATCAAACTCGATCAAGCTCATATAACTATTTCATATAAACAAACACATTAACAATGCAATATTTCTCTATGTAATAAGTACACCCTGTAGAAATATTAAATTACCATTTCTCACAAATACTTAATGATTACTCACATTCATTTTCAACTTCCATCACATTTGATTTCGAAAACACACGTGCAAACAAACTTTATTAATGAACAACGAGAAGATGCGTGCGAGACCGGTGCTCAGTTAGCTGTGTTTGACCTTCTCTAATATGGTGGTGCAGACGGTATAATGGACTGTCGGTCTGCACCGAGGTGCTGTGGTGTCCCCTCTACGGTATTACGGGGTATTAAGTTCAAAATTACAAACTTGACTTTTCTTATTTCTGTCCACGTTTTTTGGAAATTGGACCACTGTGAATCGTCTTAAAATCCAGAATTTCAAGAATAAATTTATTCCTCAAAAAAAAATATATTTTGGTTATTCTCATATGCTGTTACCTTAAAACCATATTAATAACTGGTAGTACACAATACTATTTGCGTAAGTATAACTTGCACTTGACGAATGACGACTTATTTTAATATAATTTGAACGGTGATAACTACGCATATTATGATTTTCAAAGGTTCAGTTATTTCTGTTATACTTTTTATTTTCATGATTTTATCGACGTATAGTTTATAACAATTTTTATTTTTTATTTTAAAAATTTGTATTCATATCATAGGTATATAGCATATAATGCGAACAAGTATAGAGAAGGTAGGTATAATATCTAGAATATTTTGTTCAACAGTAATTCTCAAAGGAGTGATTCTGAACATTCTGAGACGTGTAAGATTTCTAATTATTGTAAAACTATGCACGCGGGGTTTTCTCGCTTAATAACACATACATACATAGCTCGATGATAAATCACCAACTGATCGATTTTATTTTCTGCAAAGAAACACATACCTACATACAAAAATTGTATTTTTCTTTAAAATTATAAATTTCTTAATAGTAATAATATTCCCTATAAAAAATAGTAGCAGAATTAGGCATTTCCCACTGCATAAAATCGTTTTGAATTTTTATTCATTTTAAAAATCAAGTCACCGTAAAAATATATAATAAATTAAAAAACATTTAAATTCTTTTATTTTGCTAGAAAAATATAAAAAAACAATAAGATAATTTCTTAAATATGAATGAGAATTGCCTAAACTCATACAGAAAAAAATGAAAATCAAAACAAAAGAACATTATGGACTAGATAAGAATTTTTCATGCAAAAATTTTTCGAAAGAAAAGAAAAATTAAGATCAGGACACGTTCATGTTCTGTTTACAATCGTCGTTTTATAAGAAAAAAGAAGAAAAAACTTTTTAAAAGATTTTTCTCAGACAGGATAATGCAAGCAAGAAAGAAAAAACAATCTTATTAAAAAATGTAACCGAGCACTGATTAAAATTAAAAGAAAACCGGGAGCTAGAACGGGAAAAGCTGAATGAAATTATTTTTTATTTTATCCAAGCAATGAAAAAAATATGAAACTGTATTAAAAATTATTCAAGTGTTTCCTTTAATCGTGTACGTTGAAAAACCATTCGGGTGTAATGAACGTTAATTTATTATATAAAAAGTTTTTTTTTTGCAAGATATTTAATTGAAAAAAACCTGACAAATTTATTGAAAAAGAAAAAAATCGTGTAGAAAAACGAAAACGAAGTTCATCAATTTCTTTTTTATAACTTTAATAAATTCTGTCCTATTTATTATTAATCAGATTGGGAAAATTGAAAATTGGTGTCGTTGGTGTCTAGAGCATAAAAATTAATTTTTGTTGGAAAAATTAAGTCGAATAAGGAAAAGTGATTAATCATGACTGGAGCTATTGTTAAGTGTGAAAGAAAAATGATTTTCTATCAAAAATTTTTTTTTTGTTATTATAGAGGCCTCAGCTTTGTTGAATAGTTATTTTATACTATAGACTATATTCAATCATATTCTATCAATGCAATTAATAAACCGGCTGTTTTTGTTGTGTTATTGAGTATGTATTCTAACAAGAAGAAAATGCACAATTGTAGGACTTGTGTCGATTTAGTTCAGTTGAAAAAACACGACAAAACTTGAAAATACAAATGAGGGGGGGGGGGATTGCAGACAGTAACTGAATATACATAGTAGTCAAAAAATCCCAACGAGTTACAAAAGATCAAAATTTATATTTCAATTTTAACCCTAGAACGACAAACCGGGGTAGATATCTACCCAGGTAAACTTTAAGCTAAGTTTTTAAATTAGTCCGTGACATTATTGACTGGACACCTATACCATAATTTAGTTCAAGGTTCTAACAGTAGGGTGAGGTAGAGAAACTTTTCACTTTCTTGTCTACTGTGACGGAGTGAAGATGTGGAGCTAGTGTCAGTGTTTTGTGTAGGTAAGTTATTTTTGTTTTTCTGCTAAAATAATTTTGATTTAGGTATTTATAATAACCTAGGTAATATTGCAATAAAACATTAGATATATAATTTTCGGTGATGATTTTCATATTTTAAGTACCCATAAACTGGAAATAGCAATAAAATTGATACCAGTTGCTTTTTTTTTGGCAGATGATGACAACCTGCGAGTATCATAGAATACTACGAGTATATTGCAGCGCTTTGAATAAGTTAGATTCTTCTTTTTTTACATTTTGCATGACAGAAACTGAAATATATTCTTAAAAATCAATATTTCATGCATTTTTATTTGATTTTTCCATATATCAAATTTTCAATTTTTTTGAATTTTCAAAATCCCAAATAAATAGATTCTTTTGGCAAAACATCATGATGTCATTTTGTGTCTTCTTTAAAATGCCGTCTAAAATTTGCAAATCGGTTCATTAGAGAAATAGTTAGCAATTTTTGTTTATTAAATGACAGTTTGACCGTTTTTAAACACTTTTAGCTATTTAAATCAATTTTTCACCGACTAAACTTTCATTGAATTTACTCTTCACCACTCTCTTCAGCATAAAAAAACGAAAAAAATCATGTACTTATAGGTGAAATTACTGCTATCAGAACGATTTTACGACCAAAAATCCCGTGGGGAAAATATATACCCCGGTTTGTAGTTTAAGAGTAGAAAAAATTGGTTTGTCGTTCTAGGGTTAAGAGTGGTTGGTAATAGCGACGGTTGGTAACAGCGGTTCTGATTTTAAAGCACCCTATTCTTGGTGAGGCTATTTATATAAAATTTCAAAAATTCTTCAATATTACTAAAAAAAGGTAAGGATTTTTGAAGGAAAATAAGGAAAATTTTAATTTCTCTTAAGTCTTGTAACAAGAAAAAAATTTTGCACTTAATAGGGATCTTCTGTAGCCTATTCAATCCAGATTTTCTCTAGAAAGATATTCTTTAGAAAGGAGGAAATGTAATTTAACGCATACTTTAACAATAATTTTTCGCTATATAACAAATAACTTATATGGTTTTTTTTCTGACAAACTCTGTATTATTTATGAATATTAAAACTGTACATATAATACATGAACAATGCTATTTAATATTATATTCCTAGTTTTCGGCATTAAAGCTAATAGATGTAAGCTGCAATTTTACAAGCTGAAACAGATTAAAATTGCGCCTCTTGATTTATCAAGTCATAGCTTCGAAACAATGAACCTCGTCTTTTCTAGGGACTCCCTAGTGACAAATACCATCTGCCTTCTCTTAAAATTTAGTTCATGTTATGATTGAGCTCAGGACTTTGTGATCTGTGTAAACAGGCAAGAATCAAGTAATATCGTAATTAGGCTCGCGAATATGACCAATAATGCTTTGCCAGTCATTTCATTAACGGTTGTTAAAGCACTGAAAAATTTTAGTAAACTTATTGATGCCACCAAATTAAAAAGTTTATTTCATTTCAAGTGTTCTGGAAAGATTTGAATTAGGATGGTTAGTTGAATTAGGCTAATCTGGATGTTAAATTTTCAATTTTACTGGCAAGATGACGAAATTCCTTTTAGAAATATGATTACCTCTATAGAAGTCTTTTTTTTAACAGCTCTAGGTGACTAAATTTGGTTAAGATGAAAATAAGGACTTCGAAAACCTATTTTCAACGCACTAAAAAATTATAGTAATCTTGGTGACGTCACTAAATTAAAAAATTTCCTTTTTCTTAGAGCAAGCCTTATTTAAGTGGTTTAAATTAGGTCAGTTAGGGTAATTAGTTGAATTAGAGCAGTTTTTCAACCTGTGGGTCGCGACCCCCTGGGGAGTCGCGAAGCCTTTTTAAGGGGGTCGCAGTTACTTTAACAATAAAGCCTAGTTCAATATATAATATTTAATAAAGAAAAAGTTAATTAAAGGTTACATTAATGTGATGGTTTCACACCTTCGCTTGATAAAATTTCAAAACAAATAACTGCGGCTTATCTTCAATAACAGTAAATCCGAGTTTTAAATAATTTTCGTCATATAGACGCTTTTTCTTTGCTTTTGTTTCACTGCTCTCATTGGAATTTAAAGTTGACGGTTGTGCATGGCTTTCCAGAAACTCATCCATTTTCAATAATTATAATGAGCACAGAATTTTGGAAATTAAACAACAAGACAGTGAGCAACTAACAAACAAACAACAAGTCAATTCAATAAATTTAAACACAATTCAAAGCGAATTCCCAATTCAAAGAATTCAAAAGTGCAGTCCTTTATTCGTCTGATGCTCCACACAGCGCTTATCACGTTGCACTATGTCTCGCTCACACAAATCACGCACGTATTCAGAAGCTACTATAAGTCGTCAACTTCGATGTCGATATAAAAATATGCCTGTTTAAAATTCTTTGTTACGCGTATATTTAATTGACACCTAACTGAAAATAATCGATAATAATAAACGGATTCGATATTTATAACAAGAGTTATAAATAGCAGAGTGGAGGGGTCACGAAATATCTTTCTATACTAGGGGATCGCGAAATAATTTACCATCCTAGGGGGGTCGCGCCATGAAAAAGTTTGGAAAACACCGAAATAGAGTAATTTGGGGTGAGTTTTTCATTTTTGCCACCAAAATGACGAAATTCCTTTCATAAGTATGAGACTGACCCGAAAAAAATCCTTAGTAAAGTTTATGATGTCATTAAATAAACCACGAAAAAAGGTGAATTAATACCTCTTCAGGAGGGGCGTCATGGCCCTAGTGACCGTAGGCCGTATTTCTGTAAAATTAGGGCGGCAAACAACTGACGAGCAAAAAGAAAGTCACCTTTTTTTGGGCTGGGGCCGAATTTATTGTTTTTACCCGGGGCGATGTATGGGCTCCGAATGTACTTTCTGCCCCGGAGCCCCTGAATACCTAGTTAAGGTCCTGCTTTGCAGCTTAAACAATGACATTGACGCCAAACTATTTCCACGTGTAGGTATGAAAAATGGACGGTGTTGTGATTACGCCGTATTAGTGTGACGTGTAGTTTTGTACGTACGTCTGTGAATAATCATAATTTACGTTCATATTTTATTTTTATACTACATTAATTAAGAATCAGAACAAGGCCAAATGCGTAAACCTTGTCACACCGTTTGCGAGTACATAAACATAGCATTTTTAAATTTATGAGTGTTGATATTATTTTTATGTATGCATACTATAATATATAGTCTCCGTCTAGAAATAATATTTATTATCATTTTTAACGTACCACCGAGCAGCTAACTGGAATTTAACGTTAAATTTTATTATGCCGTGATTTTCTAAGCAACAGGAGTTTATAAAATGATTAGTATTATAGTCATCCTGACGCAAATTCAACAGTTACTATATATGTTAGGTAATTGTCCAAAAAAGAAAGGTGATCGTAGAAAAAGTATGGTGTACATTACGTGGGGGAAGCTAATTCTTCCCACTCATATGAATTGTCGGCCTCGCTCGTTGCAGACTCGTGCAACGAGCTCGTACTCGTGATAAATAAGCCACTTTTTCCACTTTACAGTATAATATACTATTTTAATTCAAAGAAACCAGATCGAAAAAATATTTAATTTTTTTTTTAAAAAAAGGAAATCGTTTCGGGAATATACTGTTAATAAGTTGTGTGGATAGTAACCAAAGCTACAAATGTTGGTTTCTCGTTAATAAATCGTTATTAGGCTAGTGAACTTGATTTCATTTCGAGACGTCACGATTTTGACACAAGTCACTAAGGTAATTTCCAAAAAACACATTTACCTCTTTAAAAAAAAAAAAAATACCGTTGACGAGCAAAAATTAAAAAAAGACCAGACACATAAAGCCACTCCGTATTGTTCTCTCTCCATTTTCCATAAAATTTTTCACAGACGCTATTTTTAAAAATTTTTTCGTGGAACACTTAATGAGTATTCGCGAAACACCAGTATTCCGCCGAACATAGTTTGGGAACCACTGCCATAAAAAATTTCATAAACACTTCAAAAAGATATCAATATCACATCTTCTTTTAATAATAATAATTTAATAAAATTATATACTACAAAAAATATATATTACACTCATTAAAAAATATAATGAATATTATTAAAAGCTGTCTATACTTACTTTACCTGAAGCAAAAAATTATGAAGTTGAAAAAAAGTGAACATACTACGATGAACAAAAGAAATTTTTGAAAAAAAAGTTCATGTTTGTTTTTTTTTTTTTTTTTCGTCTATAGAAAAACTTTTTTCCTTCGTACGAAAGAAAATTAAATATGAACGTGAACAATAAAGTTTTTCATAAACAAAATAATAAAATGAACGAGTACATCATTGTATCAATCTTCGTCATAATAAAATTTATACCTATTTTTTTTTAAAGTTCAAAATAATAAAAACAATAAAAGTAGAAGTTTTTGTTTCATAAAGATTTTCAACTTGAAACCTAGCTCTATACATGTGGGGCCGGGTAAAGAAATGAAATTTTTAAAAACTGTTTTCAAATTTTTCCAAACGCAATTACCAAAGTGAAATTAAGACAGTATTCTGGTTTAGAATTCGATTTTTCGATTTTTTTTTGTCTGTTTTATATATCGAGTTCGAGTTATCCAATCGACTTCAAATTTCGAATATTCGTTCAGTAGCTATTGCATTATGGTGGGAGTTACGGAATTACAAAATTTTAATTTTTATTGTTTTTAAAAACCCCAAACTCATGTTACCAGTTTTTAAAATTTCATTTTTTCTATAAAGCTTTGTGTGTTTTCTTAAAATATTATTAAGTAGGTAGTAAAGAAGTGGACCACTAAAATATATATTGGTAGTTTGTTTTTCTGTCACCAAAATTATAAATTTAATGTAAAAAAATTTAACATATGTACAAAATGACGTCATAGAGGGAATGTTTTCTTTTATAAGAGAACGATATCATACTAATTAAATTAATGTTATAATCACAAAAAAGAAAAATAATTTTATTGCAAATCATGGTCGCATAATCCAACGGCTTTCAATCTGTGGTACAACTGAAAACATTATTAGTAATGGTCGATGGCAGAGGACCATGTTTCAATGAAAACACAGAAAAAAATACGAGTACCAGTTGCAAGCTACTGTATGTTTACTGAGCACATATTTGACAATCCGCGAAACAAAGCAATTTTTATTACAGTAGAGCACCAGTTTTGTCAAGAAAAAGTAGTCTCCAAAAGTGGTGCTTGACAAAAGTGATGATTTTTGACCAGGGGCGATTCACAAATATCGTAAGATTATGTTTTGAATCAAAATTATGTTTTTTTTAAATATTAATAAAAGACAAAAAGAAGTGAATAATTAAAAATTATTATTTCAGAAAATATTTTCTCATTTGTCGTTTTACTAATTTGTTTTGAAATGATTTTGTTCAACCGCCACAGAACAGAATACATATAGATAAACATTCTATGTACAATAATTAAAATCCACATTCCCACGCTTGGAGGTCTGTTGTTGTTTGTCACTACCTTTCTCGGTATATTTATTTGTTTCTTTTGATAAAATCATGCATCATGGTCTATTGCACATGGATTTAATATTTATGTACTTGACATTTTTGATGTAACTTTCCAAAAGTGTATGTTGACTAATTTGATGCTCTCAAAAAATTTCCAAAACCGATGTTTCCATTATCGGTGCTATACTGTATTTTATTTTTTATTACTCATGTGGGAGAAGTACTAACTTGGCGCACACATTTTTGTACGCAAACTAGCTGTTTGCCCACTGTACTATTCCCACATACTTCTTTGCGTGCGAAAAGTAACTTTCCACACGCAAATTGGCAATAAAACACGCAAAATTTAATCAAAACACGCAAAATCGCCTCTTGATTTTTCATTTAATAAATATTTCATAATTATTTCTATAGAAACCACCAACAAAGTAATTTAAACAATAATTAATTCAGAAAAAAAAAGACGAACGCTTAAAAATATTATTTTAAAAAGTAATAAAAATGTCAAAAATAGTAATAATAATAGAAAAAAGTATGTCAAATTCGTAATAAAAAATGTGCAATTCGTGCGGGTTTGTTGATTGCCCACTCAAACAAATGAGCGCACTGCCTACGTTGGTGCGTTCAACTTCGCTTTCGTGGGCAATCGACAATTTCCCACACTTATTGCACAATATAGTATTACGGAACTCGAATTGAAACGCCCCTGTAATGTTACGGCGTAATTTTTCACATTTTTAACTTTTTGGTTGCCACAGTTTTTCATGACTTTCCCCAGGAATCAACAGAAATTTGCTACACACTATATCGTATTGAGATACACAGACGTAACTATAACTAAAAACGAGAAAAGCACTTTCAACTAATTTTTATAAATTCCAATTGCTATTTTTGGTAAATTTCTAAATTCTTCTAATATCTTCGCGCTCCTTTTTATCATGTGCCCTTTGTTGAGATACTATTCCCACCAAATAAAACGTATAATCACGTATAACTGATTTATTTTATCGTATTTGACAGTTGGGTAATAACATTGGTTTTTTATTTAAAAACACACTGTCTTCCATAACTTTAAAAAAGTCTATGAAGAAAGTAATAAAGAACACTGGTAACCAAGAACTTGAAAACCCCATTTTGGGAAATAGAGACTACTGAGAGGCTACTGGTGTAACCTATCAACCGGAGTCGTGTTTTTTATCGGAAATTTTTTTATTGAAATTCGTTACGTATTCTTTATATTATTATTTTATGTCATCACAATACGGATGTCTAGTGTTAAATCTTGTTACACTGAACATGTTTGGTGCAATTAGTATTCATATTCTGTTTGCTCACATGCCGTAACAATTGTTACATGTGTCAGTAATTAAACATTCATGCAATATTTGGAATAGATTATGTTTGTTAAGAACTGTCAACCGTAATATATCCACATATAATATTGACGTCTGCGTCTGTTCTATGTTATATAATCGATTCCAAATTGATATCTGGCTGTATAGTTACGTTGTCAAGTGATTATTCATATTCTTCCCACGGGATGTGTTCTAGATGAATAGCAGAATTGTTCGACGTCATTCAGGTTTTTATCAAGTCGAGAAATCCAAATGAGAAATGATAATAGGGAGATTGATACAGTTAAATCTGACTTGCGCTCTTGATTTGGGTGGGTAATTAAGGTACTATCATAGTGTGATCAGCCGAAAAATAGTCAATTTTTGCGATTTTTTTCGGATGAATAGGATGGGGAAATGGGATTGAATTTTTTTTTTTGTAATTAATACCACTATTTAACAATACAAAAATATTTTTTTATTCATTTTTATTTATTTTTTATAATTATTATAATTTTTTTGAAAAAAGTGTCTTTAAAAAAGGGCGAAAATTTGTGCCCACGATTGCGGCCACAGTTTTCATCCGAATAAAAAAATCAAATAGATTATAAATCTGTAGGTAAGCTGCTATGTACTCGTGGGAGCTCTTTTTTTCTCAAAATTTGAAAAAATGGCGGCGGTTTAAATAAAAAGTTACAAAAATTTTTATAGTTTTTCGTATGGAAAAATAGGAAGATTTCAAAAGAAAAAAGAAGCTCTCATAGGTACATAGCGGCTTACCTACATATTTATAATCTATTTGATTCTTTTATTCGGATGAAAACTGCAGCCGCAATCGTGGGCACCGATGTTTGCCCTTTTTAAAGACAATTTTTTCAAAAAATTATAATAATTATAAAAAATAAATAAAAATTTTTTGTATTGTTAAATAGTGGTATTAATTGTAAAAAAAATTCAATCCCATTCCCCCATCCTATCCAACCGAAAAAAATTGCAAAAATTGACTATTTTTCGGCTGATCACAACTGTGATGGCACCTTAAGTAAGATACCTATTTAATTTTAAAATTATAGTAAAATAAGTAGATTAAGTTGGGGACGATTTCAATGCTAGTATCGACTAAGAATCACATTGAATTTTTTTAGTTTTATTGGCGGTAACTGACCGCTAGTCTGTGCTTCCCGGTCTTTGTAGGTATTAGAAGGGCCGGAAATCAGTAGCTAGACAAACTCGGCTCAATCAAATCAGGGCAACGTAGCACCTGAATGTGTTCCTGTATTACTTTTAGCTGAGTTGTATTCGACAGGTAAAGTGGTTTACGAATCGATGTGGGAACTTTGAGCCATTATACGCTTCAGATTGCTGACGCCCACTGCAAGAACATACGGAAAGGGCTATTGAGGATTCAAGAACTGGTAATTCATGTCACCTTCCTGAATCTGACATTAACTGTATACACCTAATTGGTTTATTTTCATTAGTGATTCATCGCATAATCTGGACGTTGTATGAGACCGAAAAGTTTAAACACGTAGCACCGGTGTCGAGAAGTGCGGAAAGCCTGACGTGGCCATGCGTACGTGTATGACCGGAAGTGCATGACGAAAAGGCCCAAATTTAAGAAAATTGAGCAGACGTCGTTTTTCAAACTTACGTGTCTTCGGGCGGGGCAACTTACTGTTTGCGTTATATTGGGTAATGTGGCTGTTTTTGTCATAATCTTTTGGTCAAGTCTAGTTTTTTGTGCGAGTATACGTCCGTGAGATGATTACGCTGTCATTTCCGTAGATTTTGTACGTAAAGTTCGATACAACTATCACCAAAAGGTCACTATAGGACACCGGTGGTTGATGCACACGACAGATTGCCAGTGTGTCAGTAGAGAATAAAGTTTATTAATAATGAAAAAAGTTCCTTTCTGTAATAACGGAAAATCACTTGCGGTTACGTCACACAGCCAGAAAGTAATCAAACTGTCTCACTCACTCATCTGTTCGCCACTTTCAATACGTACTTCGCTATATATACCTACAACCACCATATTATTCGTTCATATAATGTATATATTACGTAATCACTGTACTATTAGTTTGTGAGTTAAATGGAGCAACAAACTTGTAGTTGGTATTCAAATTATTTCAACATTATATACATTTACTGAGAATAAAGTAATCCAAATGACACATAATACCTACTACAAGTGAAGTTTCCTGTCAGTAACAAGGATATTTTTAAATTCTATTATTAAATAGAATTTTAATTCCAGGTAATGAATGTATTATGTATATTCTTATAGGTAGGTACAGTTAATAATATAGAGGCAACATATATATATATATATATATATATATATATATATATATATATATATATATATATATATATATATATATATATATGGTGGTCCAAAATTATGTACCGTAATTGCTCGAGCTGATAGTATGTTAAAAAATAATGGTCCCTTTTCATCTACACTTTTTTCCAAAACTCAACAATAAGGGAGATAAAATATAGGAGTAAAATGTAGAGGGGTGGAACGAAACAGACTTCTTTCTTTAAATTTTTTTAGGCGGTTTTCACTACTGGATTCATATTTTAGGGGTGCATTTGAACATTAGGATATTAAATTTATGGTTGATTACTTATATCCATCACTTACTCGAAAACGGTACTATTTATCAAAATGTTACAAGTATACCTTTTTTGCGTGAAATTATCTGAGGAATTATATTGTCAAGGATTTTGTTTAAATAATTGCAAATTAAAAAAAAAAAGACGTGATAACTCACACCCACCACCTAAAACCACCCCTTAGTCATAAGTGCTAGAATAAGTTTTGATATATAAGTTTAATCTTTCTAACGTAAAATAAGTACCCCTAAAATATCAGTTCGTGATTCAAAAGCCCTTGGAAAATATTTAAGAAAAAATTGTTTTCGTCTCACCACTTTACACAGTTGTATCTCCCTTATTATTGAGTTTTGAAAAAAAGTTTACATGAAAAGATACCATTATTTTTGAACGTACCATCAGCTTTAGCAATTACGGTACATAATTCTGGACCATCTTGTATCTATATATATATATATATATATATATATATATATATATATATATATATATATATATATATATATAAGTGGTCCAGAATTATGTACCGTAATTGCTAAAGCTGATGGTACGTTCAAAAAAAATGGTATCTTTTCATGTAAACTTTTTTTCAAAATTAAATATATATATATATATATATATATATATATATATATATATATATATATATATATATATATATATATATATATATATATATAATGACACACAGTATGCCTTCTAGAATAATTTAGAACTTAATGGCAATATAATTATGAGAAAATATCATTTTAGGTTTCTAAGAATTTCATAACCACAGCTGATGGAATTCTGGGATAGAGGTACGTATGATTTTTGACAATAAATGAAAGATTGTTGAAACTGTCTCCCTTATATTAACTTATATGAAATTTTAATCTATGAACTATTTAATTTAATATATTACAGTAAACTCGCATTAATATGAACTTGAACTTAGATGAAAGACTTGATAGTGTGATTTATTCGTTTATATTCTACTATAGTTGGGTCAGCAGACGTTGTTCTACCTTTTCCGCTAGTGGGCAAAATCGCCGAGTACTAAAGCAACATGTGCTGTAAATATAAGGTTTTTATCCCTTTTTTTAACTACAAAACATTGTTTCAACAAAACAAATACAGTAGAACCTCTGTTATGCGGACAGCAGTGTCAAGCAAAAATTTGTCCGGCTAACAGAGGTGTCCGCTTAATAGGAGCAGAGTAAATAATAGCATTAACCCTTACACTACCAAACCTTTTTTTCTTCCGAAATATAATAATAATTTATTCGGCCAATTATTCATAATAATAATATGGTCGACCAAGGTCAAAAGTTGATTTTACGTCATTAAATATACCTTTCGCTACCACTGAGATGCACCGCAAGGCTGTTTAAAGCAACTTTTGTCCCATTGGTACTAAATATTTTCTGTGGGACGCATTATCCCGTTGGTATTCAAGGGTTAAATAATGTAGTATTCATAACTAATTTTTTAATACAAAATTTGTTAAATTCTTTAATCTAAATCAGTTTCACGAACGAATTTAGGTAGGAACTTATACGAAAACATAACGTTTATAAATGCATCGTCACATTAGAATCCTTGTTAATAAGGGGTCCAGTTAAGACAGGTGTCCGTAATCAGCGGTACTACTGTATGTTGGATGAATGTAGTCTTAATCGTTCAAGTCATTAAAAAGTTAGACGATCACTAACAGACACATCAACGATTATATACATATATAAAGATAGTGTGAGCAACCGACAAAGACAGAAATACAAAAATTCATGATGTGATTTTCAAAAATGTTTGTTCCACTTTTATGTGCCTATATTTTGAACATGATGTACCTACGTATTTTAATTACACGATTTTAACAGCGCACAATAACTGCTATAAAATAGCACAAAATAGACTCGAATAAATTATTTACAAAATAGGCTTTACATTACATTGTAAAAGAGACATCTAAACTGTAGTTGTATCACATAATGTATTTAATCAATACAAAATATGTCCTCATAATATACTGAATACTATACCAACTCACATTATTCCCATTTTTGTTTGATGATGTAATATACGTATAATAATTTTTCTTAATTCCATATTTTCGGGACATAACAAAGGAATTATATTGTATTAATATTTTATCATTGTCATATAATATTTTAATTCCATGAATAAAAGTAACTCTTTTGTTTTTCACCATTCGTATAAGCCATTGTCATTTTTTAGACAAAAATTTTATATTATACATGAATAATATACTTAATTGAAATTTACAGAGTCACACAGAGTTGCTCATTTCACCATTTTTAAAATTGTAACAAAAGGAGAATAATGGAAAATTTGAGTAATTTTGATAAATTTTTGATTCATTTTTTAAAATAATGCCGGAAATTGTTATAAATTATAAATTTCACATTTGTTCTTAAAATTTGCGCGAAAACGTTCATTAGCTATCAGCGACGTCACATTCTCTAAGTAGCAACAAGTGTTTTGTAACTGAGGAAGAAAAATCGTTATATTTCTTACAACTAAGGAATGAAATTGTCGATTTTTTTTTTTAACTAATTACTTTTGTGTTAATTTCCATAGTTTAGCTGAAACGGTACCTTTCAAAGTATAACGAAATGTAGCGTCCCAGTGTGTTACCAATCTCGTGGTTGTTAACAGCTAAAAAAATTACTTTTTAAATTAATTTTTTTAAATTAAATAGTAATAGTTTAGGATGAATTAGCATAATAAGTTGTTGTCTTTATTATAAATTTTCACTAAAAATTGTTCTAATCGTTTCTCGTCAAATACCCTATTGTGCCGATCAAAGAAGGATCGATAAGCAGTAATAAAAGTAAGACCTACAATTTGTGATGTCCAAACAGGTTCATTTTCATCACACTTTAAATTTTCCAGATGATAATTACGGCGGCTAGAGCGCTAGTCATTTATACAATTATGGAGTGACAGGCTCCAATGAAAGGCTTCTGAAGCCACCGTTATATTTTAGCACCTTTCCATTGTAAATTGGATAGCAAACGTCAAAAATATAGATCAAATTTTCCCTTGTTAAAATAAATCCTGATATTGTCTTTATTTTTGCCTGGCTAAAGGTCTTTCTGCCCTTTAATAATTATACATAATTATATAAGGTTTGAACTGTAGGTACAATCTAAAAAAAAATGAACCCAATTTTTTGAAGTGTATTACATACTGTGTGAGTTTTTCGAGAGTTACCATTTTAATTACAGCCAAACCGTTGATTTAATCGAAAAATTGTTCAAATAAGAGTTGTAGATATCGACGGGGTCAACCGATTGATATAATCAGGAGCTTTATAGCTCTTATGGCTTTCAAGCTATGATACAAACTTATAGATTTTTAAATAAGACTATATATTAATTTTTCGATAAAACTGATCTACTGCATTAATTAACAACATATATAAGCAAAAAAAAATTTTTTACCCAAGTTTAATTTTTTAATTTTTCTTTAATTTATCAGTTAGGCGCTAAAATATGCATACGTACTTGAGGCTACTTCAACCGATAGTGTTTTTCTTTGTTATATTTCCATTATATCCAAGAAAAGAACCTTTTACAGTACTATTTCTATCATAAAAATTTGGTTGTAATAGAAATGGCAACTCTCAAAAAACTCACATAGTATATTTGCCTGTCCACTTTAAATCATTTCAACACATATTCCTTTTCATTACCTACATTAACGCAACATTACCGGCCTGCTTAATTAAGTAGTCGAAGGATAATTAATATATACGTAGAGTGTACCTACTAAAAAAACTATACGTAAATTCATTGAAGCAAATACATAAGTTCTTGAAATATATGTAAGTAAGCTTATACACTTAAAACGACAATAAAAAAAGAACCTTTTTTTCTTTTTAAATCGCCTGAAAACGTATTTTTTGCTCAATTAAATCAGTTAACAAAAAAAAAAATGAAAACCTTAGATAATCATTTTTCACAAAACAAAAAAAGCCAGAAAAGAAACAAAAAAATTTAAAGCAAATAATAATAAATAAAATTTTATTATGAGGCAAATTTAAGATTGTCATTATAAATAATTGGTTTTGATATATAAAGTAGTTTAGCCAAGAGGAAGTAAACGTTAATGAATAGATGAGAAGCGAAAAAGGGAAGAGCCGGAGGACAGCTGAAGAACAAAACGAGAGACGACAACAATGGAAAATTTTATTCTATTCCATACATAAGTAGGTTATCTTTTTAATAATAATAATTTAAATGTGAGCTGTACGAGAGTACAACATCAATATTTGAAACAATAAATGTTTGTCTTTTATACACTGCTGTGTAGTGTAGTAGTAGTCTTATGATTACAGATGCGTAATGATAACTAATTCTACAATGTAGCTTAAAAATTTTATACAATCGAAATTATAATATTCAAAATGATGATTAATCGTCAGCTATTAAAATATTCTTTATTGTTTTACAGAGACTTATCGTAATAATCTTCAAGGTGGAAGAATTTTTAGAAGGTTTCGTCGGATATTTCGTGGAATGGTTAATGCTTATAATGTTCCAGATTTAAGAAAATACATTATATGTTTCATCACGGGAATAATTGTAAATCCTATTAACACTTTACAGTCCGATAACACACCATATGTGTCATAGCTAGAATAACCGTAGAGGCCGTTCTTTTTTTTATTTATAATTTCATTTAAATATGCAAATGTAATTGTATGTTTGTGTTTTTTATTATTATTATATTTCCTGTTATTTTGTTTATTAAAAATAGGTATGTTTACACAAAGTAATAAAGTAGCTGATTTATTTCGTAAATTTATTTATATTGTTCCTTTTTTAATATTTTTATTTAATTTTTTAAAATTTTTGCGGGCTCCTGTGGAAAATTATTGTATCAATCTTTTGTTGTAAGTATATTGCGTTGGTTAATAATTTTTTTATTTTAACGTTAGTTAATACAAATAATTTTTATTTGTTCGAGCGACATTATTTCTGGTACCGTAATATTAAATTTCATTTCAAGTTAACTGAAATTTCTTTAGTAACAGCAACAATTCACTTCTTTTTCAGTATATGTACAAAATTAAATAACTAACTACAACGTTGAAAATATAAAACACTAAATAATTTTTCATTAAATACAATTTTCTTTGTAGCTCTTTATGACTAAAGAGCCAACTTTATATCACAAACAAAACAATAAAATAACCGTTGCTACATCCCGTAATATTAATAAAATCTTTCATCAAATTTTTACTTAATGAAATTTTGTCTACACTAGTTGAGTATAAATTTTATAATTAAATACCGCCCCCCGTATACCGACGAAATTACGTAAATTTTTTAAATTTTCTAAATTCCTCGGTAGAAATATATGTAATGGAGGTTTACTGATTATTTAAAAATCTAAACTATACATATAACTATGTTAAAAAATAAATCTGTACCTAAGAAAAGTAAATTTTCAAAAGGAATTTTTGTTGCATCACCCACCCCCGTAAAGCCATTAAGGTGTCGTATTTTTTGTCTGCTAACGACAAGCTAACTGATACAAACATGATTTTAAAGTTGTACTCAACAAGCGACCTACAAATAAACCAAACCAACTCTGTATGTATTAGAGGTGTAACATATATCAAATTTTTTATATTCGTGAATATAAATGCGAATGCGAACATTAATTAATCGTGTCCCAGGTCGCACATGTCCACTTGTTTATAAATATATGAAAATAATAAAACTTATATTTGATGCCCCCCGATATCGGCATTTAACAATTTACTCAGCAAAAATTTAATATTTGGGTTTTTGACGTAAAATACATTTTTTACATTTTAAAATTGAGATATTGTTATGTTTAATAGATTTCGTGCTTGTATAGTGCGTGCTATTTCAGCGAACGCAAAAATTGTACTGT
The DNA here is from genome assembly GCA_035578155.1 of Brachynemurus nebulosus. NCBI lineage: Eukaryota > Metazoa > Arthropoda > Insecta > Neuroptera > Myrmeleontidae > Brachynemurus > Brachynemurus nebulosus. The sequence continues at coordinate 33,343,616 of JAPWDM010000006.1, forward strand.
TACAGCGAACAACTCAAGCCATAAAACGATATACACATTAAAAGTAAACTGGTCAGGTCTTCAAAATTTTCACCAAAATTTCGTGAAACTAAAATATTTTCGTTCTTGAGTTATCGTGCGGACGCAAGTATATGTATATTAAGGGCAGGGTAAGGTATTAAAATAATTTTTTTTTTGTATTTTTTTTGCATTTTTAACTGAATTCATAATATCTCAAGAATATTGTCTCAAAATATCAGGTTGATTGGAGCAAAACTGACGAAGTTATAAGCATTTTTGTTGTTACCTGGCAGATGTTTCGCTCTCTATATATCTCTCTCTCTCAGTTATATTATAGAAATTTCAATGGAAGTACTAACGTGTTTATACCTGTACTGTATATTTTGTCAGTGTAGGGTGCAAAATTTAGTTTAGCAATACGTACTCTGTATCAGTTTCATACAAGAATTTTTAAGTGTTCCAAACTTTAAAGCGTTTTCCTCACAGCTCACGTTTTCAAAGTTGGTGCCCCTCATAACTTCAAAACTACAGCACCGATCCATTTGAAATTTTGAACACTATTTCTGTACATAATTTACGAGGTAACGCTGAAGAGTTTTTTAAAATTTGTTAATAATTTTTATTTTACAATAACAAATTAGCCAATTTTTATCGCAAAAATCGTGTTTTTCCGTTCTAAGTGTTCCAAAAAAGTGAAAAATTGATATTTCGAAAAACCCTCCCAGCGTTACCTGAGGAAAACTATTATCTAATGAATGAACTTTAATTTCTTTTTATTTCGGATGATTCAGCACCAAGTTATGAGGGGCACCGCAATTCTACTTTTTTTCGAGACACGTTCGAATAATTGCTGCCATTACTGTATTTCTTAATATTTCTTCGTGAAAATTTTATACAATTAACAAAAAATTAACAAAAACATGCCTTTTTTTGTACGAATTAACCTTACCCTCTTCTTAAAGTACTTACAACAAAAATATTAGTAAAATTTTCGCAGTTTTTTGCGAACACGAATACGAATATTTGACAAAATGCAAACATTCGCGATTGTGAAAGCGAATGCAAATAGTCGTTACATCTCCAATAGTATGTATGTACCTATACATCCCACATTCCTTGTGCAAGTAACTCAAGTTGCTCAAAGTTATACTAAAGATTTTGATATATACAATAACCAATTTAACATATTATCTGATCAACGAAAACTTATGGTTTTTGTTGAAGATGACATATTATTTCGAGTATCTGTATATGTACGAGCAGCATATATACAAAAACTTTATAAGTAACTTAAAACTCGCTACAAATTTTTGTTAACAATATAATTTTCTTTTATAAAAGTTTCTTTTTTTCCCCATTAACTTATTTTACCAAGCACAAACTTCCACAGTCAACTAACAAGTCTAAATCGTTTTATTTTCCAAGAACTTTTAAATCATCTTATACGGTGTATATATAATGATAAAAATCACAAAGTAATAAAGTTTAATTTTATAAAATTTTCGACATTTTAAAAGCTTTTTTTTCAGTAATAATCAAATCATTTATTTTTAAGTAAATATATTTTATAAATTAATTATCTTGGAGAAATATAAAATCTACAACATAAATCAGCATCAGTTAACATTAAGATGCTGGTAGAAGAGTAAGAAACAAAAATTTAGAATAAGAGACATATATACCAAGATATAGGGATGATCGATCTTAGAAAAACATCGATGTTGACATCGATGTTAACATGGATTCAAGGGTATCGATATACGATATATATCGAAAGAAAGACATCGATGTTTATGTAGCAAAATAAACAACCATTATAATCTATACTACAAAAAAAGTCACTTTGTTAGAAGTTTCCCTTCTAATCTGTTCCTTTGTTGATACAAATACTGCCCAGCTTTTGAAAAAAGTCTCTCTGAAGCTGTTGAAGCTGCTGTGAAACACAAATATTTAATGGCAATTTTTTTCAAGTTTGGATAAGTGGATCCTAAAACTTGCCATAAAAGTAATGGATCTTGTTTTAAATCAGCTATATAGGACTTTTTAACTACTGGAGCGCTTAGAATAATATCGATGTTTTGATATTATTTTCGTAACATCGATGTGTCGATGTTATCGAGGACATAACATCGAT